>CM076575.1:1837849312-1838449312 GCA_034641835.2 Pinus albicaulis | reverse complement strand
GAGAGAAACATTTGTAACTTTTCTTTTTATATTAATAAATTGCCTGAAATGGCCGTGCTGGCTCAGGCCGTGGACTGTTTGCCTCTTTGAGGGTTTTAACCACGTGATTATACTGATGTACTGATTTGTGATCTGTTTGTGAGCGGTGGCCTTTGGTTCTTGATCTACGGAACTTACTCTGTAAATTCCTACACTAGCCATAGCTTGGCGCTTTGAAATAGTCAGATATTAAAGAAATGAAGAGCAATACTTGAAAGTAAAATATATTAAGTTTGATTTTTGATGAAGAAATAAGAGCTTTGAGAAACTTTAAAGAACCACCTCTGCAAGACAAAATATAATATAGAGTAGACTTTAAAAATCAGCACATGCAGGTTCTCCTTGAATATTTTCAAGAATGGGTTGGTTCCTCCGAGAACTTCCCCTTACGCTTGAAAAGCTTGACAAAAAATGGATCCTTCTACACAATATCACCACAACATATTAAATCCACATAAAATTAAATAGAAGCTATGGAAAGAACTCCTATAGAGATATTTGACATCAAATAGAAGATTTCTTATCCTAAAGCGATCAAGTAACTCTTATGCTAATATGAGATAACTGCATACTAACATAACTTGAAAGAAGCATGAAGGAAACAATAGCATGAGGAAATAAATAGAAGCATAACAAGTCAAGAATTTACCATATATGCAAGGAGAAGAACACCATCACAAGTTATTCCAAAGACTTGTGTATTATATTGCAAGTACGTGTACAATTTGACAGTGTGTCCTCAAGCCCAATAGCTCCTATTACATGATATAATATGAGAACCTATGGCTCCATTATATATAAAGTTGGGAGCAAGTTGCAAGGACGAATGCATGTGAGAAGTGAACTTGGAACAAATCTCAAGTAAAGATAAGCCAAGTTCCATGTGGAGAAGTATGAGATACTCAGAGAAAAATCGAATTTTTTTTGTGCACACCAAGGGAAATCAAATTCCCCATATGATCTAGTGAACTCATCGATAAGCCAAACGAAGTCCCGTGCTACACCAAGTCCACCATTACAAACTCAAGTCAACTGAAACTGTACCTGTAGATGACCCTAGTGATCTTCTGCGTAGGTTCCCTGAGAACTGCGTGTTTCCTCTGAGTGACTGCACAGTCTAAACTCAAGGAATAGCATAAATCCTTTGAGTGAAGTGTCGAGTGTTGTTGCACTCCAGATAGCTCGTGAGAAGAGGTCCCCACTTGGTCTTCAGTCAATTAATCCTGTAGAATATTCCTTTTATGCTCAACTACCTTTAATAAATTCTATTTTCCTTGTGTGTAACTGCCGCTTTATCTCTGGGAAATTCGATTTTGAATAAATAAATGATGAATTAATGATGCAGTGTGCTCAGTCATCGTCCACATGTCCGTTGACTCAACTCTTTGACTTAGGATAATTTCCAAGTCATTTCCACGTCTTTTTGTCACATGGAATAATTTGTTTTCCTCTTTTATTTAATTTTAGCCTAATTAAATGCCACAATTTCCAATAAACTTAGGAAATGTGGGTTTTGAGGGTCCAAAATTCATTATTAACCCCTCAAAGTGTGTCATAGTAGAAAGTTGAAGGTGAGAAGTGTAATTTTGATTACTCATACCCCATACAACTTCTCTAGACAACACTTATTACAATCCAATTACAATTTTTTTTGCAATTTTCGACTTGCGGGAAATCAAAAAAATTAAAAAATCACTACTTAGACCTAACCAAATTCCACGAGATTTTATATGTGATCTAGTATGGTAATATACATTGAATCTAGACACTAGGACTCATCCAAGGCCTCACCATCAAGCCGTACACCGACTTTGGGGTAAAATTGGAGGAAAAAACTCAATTAATTATTAAGTCCTCGTAGGGAGATGATAATTAACAAAGTAAAAAAAATTTCTCAGAGTAATACTCACTTGTTGGAAAGGTCTCGAGCTACCTAGGCTTGTTACAGACTCAATACTGACTCAAATTCATCATTACTAGCATCACTTATTACAATTCCTCGTAGGGCGTGGAATATGGGTACAAGAGAAAGATGATGAGAAATAGAAGTAGAGTTCAAAAAATCTATTGAACTGATGATATCTGATGGCACAATTGTCTTATGGGTCATCTTTGGGCATTGAGCCTTATCATTATCCTCAGGTGCCACTCCAGTGGTCAACAGGTCCAAAGCTATCTAGGCCTGTTACAAACTCAAAACTCATCATTACTAGCATCACTTAATACAATTCCCCACAGGGTGTGGAATCTTGGTACAAGAGAAAATGATGAGAAGTAGAAGTAGAGTTTAAAAACTCTGGTAATCTGATGATGTCTGATGTTACAAGTTTTCTTTTGTACATTCTGGCATGGAGTCTTCTTATAATTATCAAGTATCACTCCAGTGGTCAACATTCCTAATTGATGGAATTTATTCCTTAGTGTGTCAAGCAAATTAAGAGTTAATTTTATTGCAACTTAAGGTATCTTTTACCACTATTATGAATTATCTTTCTTGTTGAAGTGAAACAATGGGGAAAAGTGAAGGTTAGGAGTCAAACCCTTAGGCCTTATGGCCTTGAAGAAACTTGCCCACTTGTCCAAAAATTTTCCCAATGGTTGGAGTGCCTGAATACACCAATTTCTTTGCAAAACTCCACCAACAAGTAGCTCAAAAAATTCAACGATCAGGCAAAGTCAAATAAGGGTCAAAGAGGGGCAACGCTAGGCCCTAGAGGTCTAGCAGCTCAAGGGAGAAGGCCTTAGAGGTTACGACTAGGGAAACCGAGAGGGAGAATGGCAAGCCGAGAGGGCAGAGGAGGTTGGATAGAGGGAGGGTGGAGAGATGGAAGGCCTTTTTAGGCCTGCGGCAAGTCTAAGAGTGGAGGTCGAGGGGGCAAGGAGTGAGAAGGAGGGCACGTTGAGGCAAGGGAAAGGCTTGCAAGGGCTCGTGGTTAGGCCTTAGAGGCCTAAATTGGCCTACAGAAAGCCCTAAAGGGTTTTCGTCTACTTGCAAGAGGAAGGTCGAGGCCTTAGAGGCTTATGACCAAAGGCCTAAAAAGGCCTCAAATGATCACGACAAGGGATATAAGGGTAGGTCGAGGCCTGATTTGGCCTGCGGCTAGTTGTAAGAGGCTATAAATGGCTGACGCAAAGGCAAGAAGGGTTGGACGACTAGGGTTAGGAGAGATGCTGGGTCTGGAGCTCCTAAAAATTTTCAAATCGTTGCTAAAATTCAAACTTGCTTCAGTGCTTCGATTTCACTTCAAAATTCTTCAGTAGCTGGCCTTGCAAAATTTATAGAGACTAGATCTTACCCTCAAAGGACTACATTTAGCTCTGATTCAACAAATTTTCTTAGATCTCACCTGCAGAATTGAATTTACAATAGCCCAAATTCCCAATATATACAAAATTGAAAATAAATCCCCAAACCCCTGCTGCAAAACAAGGGTTAGAAAATAAAATTATTTATAAAAAAATTATTATACAAAATATAACTAAAAAATTATACAAATATACAATGTTTGAAAATAATTTCGAGGAATAATTTTTAAATAAAATTCTGATGATGGCTATTTATTTCAAAAAATAAATTTTAATCACAGTCTTAGCGAAGTAAGAACATCATATAAAATATTCGAAGTCCAAACAAGGTCACTCTGTGCCCACAGTTTGTGAACTTTGGAGCCCAAGAGTTGGGGAACCTGCAAACTCTATATATTCTCTCAAGAAAAATTGTTAGAACATACAATGAATCAAATCACCTAAGGTAAGGCCAAAAATTGCCAATAGAGTGTTCCTATCATCTACAAATGAAATAATGATTCAGATAATATTAAAGCACAATATAGGAATGCACATACCTAACACATACCACAAATCAATGAGATAAAGACACCATGAACTTAACCCCAAAGTCTTTTATTATGATATTCGAACGTTCCCAGCAGAACAGTGGCTTCACACCAATGTTTACAAAATACATCAAAACCCAGATCATCAGAAGATCAAAAGTAGAAGCAAAAAACCTGCTATTTATAAAGAAATTCCTCCAAGTGGAAAATAACGACTAGTTGGCTTGATTCTCGTCAAAATAATCTCGACCGTTGATAAATTCTTAATAAATTTTTAATCTCTATCGTCCAAAATATTTATTTTTGAGTAATTTTTTGAATTTCTCATTAAAACCAGTTTTAATTAACTAAAAAAATAATTATTTTGAGTTAATTTCCTCAAAAAATTGACTTTGATTTAACCACCAAGGATCCAAATTTCCAATATTCCTTTGGTCAGGGACCTCCAAAATTTAATTTCTTTTAGACCCACAAATTTTTCCACTTGGAGAATTTAGTTTCTCTAACATTTTAATTTTTTACTCTAATTAATTAATTTTATGGCTTAGGATTTAATTTTATTTTTACCAAAAAAATTAATTAATTGACACACAGGGATTAATTATCTTTCCACCCTCAAATATTTTAGCCATGATGTCTAAGTATGAGGGACCATGTACTAATTTTTTTTTACATAAAGTTTTACAAATTCAACCCTTAAAGAGGGGGAATACCCGTTCGTTATAGACCCTCATAATTTTTACCTAATTCTACGACACAATATGATATAGTAGACCAAGTGATTTGTCATAAAATAATTTAGCCAAATAGCTTAAATTATTCCCAAATCATTTTTACAATAGACTCGATTGAAACACTAGACTCACCTAAGACCTTGACGATAGATTCCACCATAGCTTTGGGGAGAGGTTGGAGCAAAAAATGTTGTCGATCATCCATGTTTAGAAACACGGATAATCAGTGAGACGAAAAACCTTCTAGGATGAAATTCGTCGCCAAAATAATAGGCTTACCTGGATTGTTACATAAATACACCTTACCAGCATCATTTACATTACAAACTTGCATAATGGGTTTTCAATGACATAATAATTGTTGGTTGATGATTTCTGAAATTTGAAAAAAATCCTTCAAGATTTTGGATCCTGCTTCCTTGGAATGTTGAAAAGATGGGTGCAACACCTCCAAAATTTATTAGGTCGGTTGGGCCTCAAAGAGGCACCCATTCGACCCCCACATGAAGGCTATATAAAGGAGATCATTTCTCCTCATTTGGACACAACATTTTTGGTCTCATGCATCTCTTATCCAACAAAATTACAGGAAGGCCAAAATTTCAAGGACCTGTATTTTGACATGGCACTTCATCATGATATTGGTTACTGGTTTGGTTATTATTCTGCTATTAATTATTTATGATATATTGATGAATTTGGAAATTCTCTCTCTCATAAGGAAGAACTTTTCTAGGTTTTCCCCTTGTGGGTTTTGCCTTGGATGTGAACCTAATTTATGTGTCTCTTGTGTAATTGTTTCATGGTTATTTTATTGTTCTTTCATGTTTATTAGTTGATGTTTTTCTTTTTTATAGCTGCCTAAATGATATGGAATTTAATGCTATGTGAAATCTAATGTTTAATTGATCATTGAAGTAGTTATCAGGTGAAGAAAAACTAATTCTAGCAGGTATCCTAGAAAATCAACATGGTATCAGAGCTTTAGTTGGATGGAAGAGAAAAAATGTAGCCCTATGCGTAGTCATCATCTCTACAAAATTACTTGGATGGAAAGGATGAATCTTTGTAATCCTATGTAAGAAAGGCCAAAGTTTTGTAAGAGCCTAAAAGTAGCTGAAGTTTGTGGATAGTTCTATTGATTTGGCATGCATGATCCGTTTTATTTTTTTGTGAAGCCCTAGTGAAGGTCTTGAATGATCTCTGTCATGAAATATAAGATTACCCAAGTGCCTCTTCTGCGATTTCAAGTTGAGCTCCTGTAATTCTTTGAGGAAAACGTTTAAAGGTCTGTAATCTGAAGTTTTGGGGTTCTTTATTTATTTGAATCTCTGAGTTTTATTGAAGGGGTCCGAGGTCTGCTATACGAACCTGAGTATACTTGTGATCCGAGCCTCTCTACGCTTAATTCGAGTTTTGTGATCCAAATTTAATATGATTGATTCGAAGCTCTAGCTATGATAAGGTCTCTGTGGTGAGGAAGTCTGAGTGCCCGCAAAGTTCTTCGGTTGAGAAAGAATATACAGTGTTATATTGAAGCTCGTGAGCAAGTTCATGCAAAGAACTCGATGATCTATTTGAGTCTCATGGTCATGCAAATGGTGGATGTAGCATTGGTAAATAAAAATGTTAACAAATACAATATGCTAGGGTTTGAAATTTACCTTGGCCAAAATGTTTCGAGATCATGTGATCTTTGTTGTGAATAAACAATCTTTGCAGCGTAATGATTCCTATGAACAAAAAAACATATGGGCTTATTCTATATCTCGTTATGATGCTTTGTCATGCGATATACAGTGTCATCTTATTCGCTACCTAGATCACCTCTTCTCTACTGCCCCATGGCACAATGGCATGATGTGAAGTTTGTGCTCTGAGTTAAAGTTCGAATTGTAAAGATGAGGCCTGTCCAATAGCACTATTGAAGAAGGTCTCCTCTGTGTGTGGTGTTATCTGAAATCTGAGAAGTTTTAAATCATCTTTAGTTTGAGCTCATTACTATAACTCAAAGCCATTTAAAAATAATTCAAATCTATGACACTGAGACTACTTGAAGGAAACTGTTTTCTATACACAAAGGACGACATCTCTATGAATAACGCTGACCTAAAGTTGATTCTTATATGTCTCGGGATCCAAGACCATTATAATTTGTGAAAGTCACACTCCTTAACTCTTCATATATATATATATATATATATATATGATTATTGGAGTTTTACTAATTATCTCCCTCTGATTTATTCTGTCCAAACCTTTGAGCTGTCAATAGTGATGGGTGGTTGACTATCTCAAGTTGCAACTCTGCAAATAACATCACGACACTATTTTGGAATTTCAAGCACTAAGACACAATCATGAGATGTTGTGGTCCGAGAGATGTATTTTTGATTCCTCCTGTAGGTTGCGTCGTGAGACCTTGTGGTCCAGGAGATGTATTCTTGGTTCCTTCCTTAGGTTGTGTTGTGAGACCTCGTGGCCGAGGAGATGATTTGAGATGGATGCTATGCATCTTTCCTTATGATGAGACCGATGATCTCTTCTTTACGCCATGGGCTGTGAGACCTATGATTGGTCGGGAAGATTGATCTTGAGAGAGAGAATGAAAAGTACCTCCCTAGCTAAGAGGGAGTGTTGAAAAATATGGTAGCCATGGTCGGTTTTTTCATCTTGAAAAAGAAATGGAAAATTGAATTTTTAAATTTGCCTCCAAAATTTATTAGGTCAGTTGGGCCCTTAAGAGGCACCCATTCGATCCCCACTTGAAGGCTATATAAAGGAGATCATTTGTCCTCATTTGGACACAACATTTTCGGTATCATGCATCTTTGATCCAGCGAAATTATAGGATGGCTGAAATTATAGTGAGGGCCAAAATTTCAGGGACTTGGATTTTGACATGGCACTTCATCATGATCTTGGTTACTAGTTTGGATATTATTCTGCTATTTGTTATTTATGATGTATTGATGAATCTGGAAACTCTCTCTCACACAAGGAAGAACTTTTCTGGGTTTTCCCCTTGTGGGTTTTACCTTGGCTGTGTGGCTAATTTTTGTGTCTCTTGTGTCATTATTTCATGGTTATTTTACTGCTCATTCATGTTTATTAGTTGATGTTTTTCTTCTGTATAACTGCCTAAATGATATGGAATTTAATGCGATGTGAAATCTAATGTTTAATTGATCATTGAAGTAGTTATCAAGTGAAGAAAAAACTAATTCTAGCAAGTATCCTAGAAAATCAACAATTTGTACCTCACCAACACCAATACAATGATCTTCCCAGATGCTACATGAACAATATTATGTCCAAAGGCTACAATCAATAATAGGCACAAGACCCAAGATTAATAGCCACATCCTGCAAACACCATGTAGGGAAGGAGCATGACCACTATGGTTTGAATGAGCCATCGTCACAACAACCACTTCAAGTGGCCACTATATATTGATGCATGTCCATTGGACCATGTCCTTTATATATATATATATATATACACACACACAGAAACAATGCAATGGACCAAAAAACCAAAGTGAAAACTCCATCTCTTTCCCAAGCATTTTACTAAGGATGCAGGTACTAAACCAACTCAAATTACGTTAATTGCATTCAACATTGCTTGCAAGGTGTTAGCACTAGAATCAACACTTGGATTGTAACAAGTGCTTGACCAGACACATCTTAAGCTCAAGGGCTTTTCTTATAGTTGGATTAAGTTTTGGAAGGTGGTTGAAGTTCTCACACGCAGGAAAATAAAAGGATTTCAACTGATAAATCACTCACACATATGAGGGTACTAGTGTTTGATGTCGTAGCAAGGATAAGTTTGTATTCTAATGGTTAGGAAAATATGAAAATAACAGTGGGTCTATGTGATAGAAGTCCACTATTAAGATGACAGGAAACAAAAGATTTCAGACCTATAATGTATTAATGAAAGAAAGCTTTGTCAAGACTTACAAGAATCACATCATACATTTTAGAGATTTCTGTCACAGGGAAAGCTTATGAATAGGTTTACCATACACATCTTATCTAGAAAGCTTGTGAAACAAGACTGATAAAAATAGATAATCATGTACAGGTAATATCATAAGACTGAGAAAAACATGAGACGACATATGTAGATCACAATCTGGAAATGAAACTGTAAAATATGGAAACACATAAGGAAATAGACAATACACAGATCAAATCATTCATTAGTCCTCAAGAGTGTATTTGGACTTTATAAGCTCAAAAAGTACACTACTTAGGATGCAATGAGATGAACAACTCACGAACCCTTTCCTCATTGCTTTTCATAGTATATATACAAAAAGGTAATCTGTTAAAGATCCTTAAAAGTGGAAGTTTGTTGTAGGACCTTTATTACAACTTTCTAAATTTAGCAAAGCTTATCTTAAAAATAACATAAATGCAGTTTGATATACAATATTTGGTTTACACATGCATGAGACAAAACTTGATAATATGGAAATCGAAATGGCTGAGCTGAGGTGGCTGACCGCTGCTCCTTAATTCCTAGAAAAACTTTCTCGACAAAAAGTGCAATAGTAACCAACTGAAAATGACACCTAGATCTTTATCCAAAAAAAGTGCAGGAGTAACCAACTGAAAATGACCTCTAGAAGACAGCTTCACTGGATGACACTTGGCAGGAAAAACCATTACCATTGAGGCAATGTATACTTTATCACCATTTAGTGTCATTCCTCGAGACCAAAACAAATAGCTACCTTTTTATCTTCTTATGATAAAAACCAAAAAGCCACCTTTCTGAAAATGTAGCAATTTCTGATAATTGTGTAGATAGGCCCAAAATGATATTGATCTTCAGTTTTGACTTTTTTTAGATATTCAATCATTAAAAATCTAGCACAAAAGCCAACAACCTAAGAGCTTATGCCTTAGTGACCCTCTTATTTGGTTTTCTCTTTTGTGCTTGCTTCTTCTTCTGAGCCTTCTTCTTCCCTGGATCATTTTCTGGACTCTCATCTATGTTTATTGTCTCATCTCTAAGAGCAGGATTAGCTATGAGCTTGCTAGCTGGCCTGAGCTTATTTTTTGGTCTGGTATGAGGCCTTTGAATATATGGATTAGGAATATATGAAGGCCTTCTTCCCTGGATGACTCTGCTTTGCTGCTCATCTTCAAACTTTGTTTCACTACTCTCTTCCTCAAATGTGAATATGAGTGAATTGTTACTTTCCTCTTTCCCTTAGCTAATGAACTCAGAGATGAATAAAGTTGAGCTATTGTTGGTTCATCTGCTGTAGTCTCTGAAACTTTACTCTTTCCCTTAGCTAATGTCTTGAGAGAGGAATAAACCTGTGTCAGTGTTGGTTCCTCTGCTGCTGGAGTCACATTGAATTCTTCTATCTCTTGTCTAGTCTCTAGGACAGGGCTTGGTGCTAATGTTTTAGGGGTGGCCTTCTCCACACTACTAGCTTCCATTGAAGATCCTTCTGACAGAATCAGTCTCCTTTGCGTTTATTTCTTGACGAAGAAGCCACTTCTTCCTTGTCTTTAGAAATAGCATTCTTGTTAAGTAGAGTGGCCTTTTGTTTAAACCTTCTTGCATTTTCTTGCCTGAAAGACTCCAAGGTTTGTGGTTCCTTAGGTAGCCTTCTGGTATAAACTTCCTTTGCTGGTTGCATCATAGGTATATGAATGGTGGTTTTAACTCTAGCTCTTCTAGTTGAGCTTCTTGTTTGCTTGCTTGATGGTGAAGAAGATTGATCAACGTGTAAAGGGGTCAGTATAGGTGCAGGGCTTGACTCCTCCTCCTAGGTCTTCTGCTTTGAAGGCCTTCCCACTTTTCTCCTTGAATTAACACTGCTGAAACCCTCATCTGCTATAAACTTGTTCCATGTAGTTATGGGTGAATAATGTGGGTTCATTGTATCTTTTGAGACATTTTCAACAGAGATTTGTAGAGGAAGAATGGGAGGTTCATAGGTCTAGAGCCCGAAATATGAGATAAAAACCTCATTTGACACTAATGCATTGTGGAGAACCTGTCTTCACAGGTGATATAACACTGCACTGTGGTGATAACTCCTTGCCATTCAGGCTTAAAATAGGAAATATGGACAGTAGGGGTCCAATCTACATTTCCATGCTTAGGTTTAAGATATCCATTTAAATCCTCTTTAAACAAAGTTTTTCGTTTATACCATGACTCACCTGTAGCTGACAGTTGGGTAGCTCATGCTATGATGGCCTCTAATATTTTGAAGGTCCGAGAACCCAACTTGACCTGCTCTCCATTAAAAGACTCGGCAAATACTTGAGCAACTGCAACATTCTCCCCTGAGAACTTCTTCAAAAATGGATACCATGCAACTGCCTAAAACTGTGCCTTAGCACGGTGATCAACAAATCGTGTATTTGCTGGTTCTGAGTGGTTTAGCTTACCACTCTTACCCATTCCATTTTTCTAACAGCTAACTCAACCTCTAATGAACACCTGTAAAACTATGAACAACACCAAGCTACGAAGCCCTAAGTGCTTGTTGTAGCTTTCTCGGGGTAAATGGGAAACAATGATCTACATGCCCTTAATTTCGGTGAGGTTGGCTTGACATGAAATCGAATGATTTGAATTTAGGTGCCAACTCACTCCACCAAATATTTCACTCTATCGAATAATTAACTAATTGCTACTTGTACTTCAGTTTTGATATACTTCACCTTTAATGAGTAGCATTAGATTAACTAACCTTAATCAAACAGAATAGCCAACCCCTTTTTAAGTGGACTTCCAATTAGAAATGATTACGTTTCAAGAAAAAAAAGAGGGTAATATCTTTTGTTTAGTAGCAGACCTTCAATTATTCCAAAGAGTAATGCCTTTTCACCCGAGTATTGCCTTTTCACCTCCTTATACAAAATCTGAAGAAAATAGCTACTTTTCAGAAAAGGTAGCTATTTCTGTGTTGCTTTTGAAACCAAATTTTCTGGGAAAATTGCTACTTTTCAGAAAAGGTAGCTTTTATGCTTAGCCTGGGATCATTCACTTTAAGAAGATATCATTATGGATACATAATACTCTCAAATTGAATCTATGGCTTTAACTACTCAAGGTAGTTAAAAGACTTATTTAGAAGAAAATTTACCCTAATTACTCTAAGACATAAAAACAAACTATTGGACTCAAACTTTTTGGATTTTATTAAAAATAATAAAAACTATGACACATTTTCTTAACCCTCCAGGCCTTCAAGCATAGGCTAGGGGACAAGAGAGGATCAAAGACAAAAATGCAATGGTGACCAGATGACAAGAGAGGATCAAAGACACAAATGCAATGGTGACCAGATGACAAGAGAGGATCAAAGACACAAATGCAATGGTGACCAGACTTTGAAAAATTGCAGTGCTAACACAAGAATTACATACAAGCACACTAATCAGCATTTTAACTCTTTTGGTAGGGAGTACTACAATCACTAAGAAGCCACACTTGGCAATAACTCTTTTGGTAGGGAGTACTACAACCACTAAAAAGCCACACTTGGCAATACACCAGGAAAAGCGGGAGCAAGTCCACAGGGATTTGAACCTAATCAGCATTTTAACTCTTTTGGTAGGGAGTACTACAACCACTAAGAAGCCACACTTGGCAATAACTCTTTTGGTAGGGAGTACTACAACCACTAAGAAGCCACACTTGGCAATACACCAGGAAAAGCGGGAGCAAGTCCACAGGGATTTGAACCTAGGTCTTCCTCACAGCAACTGCTCCAAGTTACTGCTATACCACAGCCTGATGGACTAATATATTATATATGATCTTTTATCCTTTCAGTTTCCTTTTTTCTGAAGAAAATGGCGGGTGATATTTTCCCTTTATTTAAACTCTCTTAGAGAGAGGGTCAGGCATTCGTTGTAAGATGGTGTAATCATTATAACGGAAGGATTATTCTTAAGAAATTTATCTCATAGGTGCATTTATAATTAGCTTTCCCTCTTATTTTCTGTTTCTTTCTTTTTGATGTCTGCAAGAATTATTTCAAACTTAAAAATGGTCGAGGGACTTGGCTATTTCAAGGTTTTGTTAATTTTTTGGTTCTGAAATAAACTATAATTTGTGTTTGCAGCATTGGTTACAGACATACGAATCACTATTCACAAAACCTTGCAGGTAAGTTTATGCATCTGTTCCTTTTGTATCCGTAAGGGTGAGAATTGGCCATTTTGAATGTAATAGTTTGATATTTTGCTGATGACTAGCCTACATTTGAAAACAAAATTTTTAATTGTAGTTTTTCAATATTCTCCAACTGCAGTAAATGTGAACGAGTTCTGGCAGTGGATCGGGTTTCCGGTTTATTATTGCCTCCTGTGATTCGTCCATATCACCAGCTACTTGTAAATAAAAATCCTTCAAGCCAGTTGACAACAACTACAAACGTTCAGAGTACAGATTCAGTGATGGCATTTCATGGGAGTTGTTTGCCAGAAGAGGAACTATAGTTTGTATATCTAAATTAAAGAATGAATGGTCTTTCCGTGACGAAATGAAATGAATTCAAAAGATGCAATGAAGTAAATGCAGTAAAGTCTTTTTATTGTCATTGTTCACATGTCATGGGTATCATTACAGCTCAGTTTTAACTTCTAACTATTTATTGTGAGTTTACATATGAATAAACTTCAGTGTTGACAGTTAAATTTACGTGTTCTGTAAATAAACTGATTTTATGTAACACACTTGTTTAATGATACAAGTCGTGTAATAAGCATGTGCTCTGTATTTTTTTCAACCATCATTCAATTGTATTCCAGCGATGGGCCTCACCAACCACTAAAACTGACCACGTAACAACTACAATTCAGTTTGTAGATTTATTTACGCAGGGTCAAAATCGAGAAAGAAAAATTAAAGATCCCATTCGTAACTTTAATTGTCTTTGTATGTCTATCAGCTTTTTGCTCTCTGATTGAAATGCATTATAGTTTAGTGACAAAGACAAATAGATAATATTAAAAATTATTAAATACAAGTAGGATTCTTAAAGAATAGTTTGACTTGTTAAGAGGAGCTTTTGATGTCCCTATAAGAGAACGCCCTAGAATGGATGAACTTAAATGCCCTCTGGTTGAGGTGCATTATTGTTTAGTGACAAAGACAAATAGATAATATTACAAATGATTAAATACAAGAGTTTTAAAGAATAGTTTGACTTGTTAAGAGGAGCTTTTGATGTCCCTATAAGAGAACGCCCTAGAATGGATTAACTTAAATGGCCAATATGACATAATCAATTACCACTTCATTGGCAGGGTTGACAAGGTTAGAAGGTATTGAAGGGATTTTAGGAAGAATAGCTTTAAGAAGTAAAATATCACAGTTAAAAGATTATGTCGATATGGATGAGGTTGGATCTAATAAAAAATGGTTCAAAGGAATAATTTTTTTAAAATATTAATTTTAAGTTAAATTGATTAAATCTAGTGGAAAAAAAGAATGCAAGTGAAATAAAAAAGGAAAAAGAGAAAAAGGTCTTTTGTGAAGCATTCATGATGAAGAAGCGAAGTGTTAGGGTTGAAATGTCTTTCTTGCACAATGTGTTTTAATGTAGAACATTTTTGAAAATCATTTAAAGATGGATCAAGCAAAAGCAAAAGGAGGGACCAATAAAAAAGCAAAAAGAGGGACCACCTTATTGGAGGGGTGATGTTATAAATATGTGTGTGTGAAGTGTGAAGTAACTGGATTAGTTAAGTATTTAGTTGGAGAAGTGTGAAGTAACTGGATTAGTTAAGTATTTAGTTGGAGAAGTGTGTTTTATGTGAGGTTAATTATATTTTCATCTTTTTATTGTTGAATTTTGCTGCTAAAGATGTTATAAATAAATTGTAAATATTTTTTTGGAGAATGGTATTTTCTCTCTAAATAAGGGTTAGAGTCGAGTTTATTTTGCTCCTTAAAGAAAATTTAAAATTGAGGTTAAATACCCATTATGTATTATTGTTGTTTATTGATTAATATATTATTGTGTTTTCTCATTTCTATTCTATGAGAAGTTGTTGTCTATCTTTATTTGTTTATGATTACACATTTTTTATTGTTTATTTGTAATGATTTGATTAATCTTTTGAATGAGATTTTCATTATTTCGACATATGGAAATGAATACATGGTTTCTCACATATTATCATCACTTTATATTCTAAATAAATAAATGAATTCATAATCCATTATATAGGTACTCATTCAAATTAATATAACACATCTATAATGTTAGTATATTGAAAGTTTTCTCCATTTATCTATATATTAGTTAAATTAATATATAGACATATAAGTTGTTAACAAATTAATATAACATAACATAGATTAACATGAATATGTTTTAAAAGTCAAACTAATATATAAATACATATAAAACTAATATAACATAATATGAATTAGTGTAAGTGTGTTTTAAAAGCCAAACAAATATACGGATGACCGTAACTCATATTCATATTTTAATTTAAGTAATAAATATTCGTATTTTAATTTAACTAATAAATAAAAGAGTTTATAACATCAATAAGTATTTTTATATTAGTTTGGCTTTATAAATATAACTCATGTTATGAACTATATATTCATTTTCATATTTTAATTTAACTAATAAATAAACATAGTTTATAACACCAATAGGTATTTTTATATTACTTAGACTTTATCAATATAACTCATGTTATGAACTATGTATTCATTTTTTTTTAATTAGTGATATTTTATATTTTCCCAATTCAAAAAAAATTTAATTAGTCTATTTTATATTCTCAATTTAAAAAATAAATTTCCTCATATATTCAAAAAGTAATATATTAATATTTTTCATATAAATATTATCTTTTTTTTTATCCTTAGGAAAAATCGTGATTTTAATTAGATACTGAAACATTACATTATGTTGATGCACCAATCTGCATTCTGATAGAAACCAATCTGATTGGATAGTATTTTATAAGTATTATATTTATTATTAAAAATAATTAATTCACCTCAAAGATATTTATTTTTATTTTTTTATTAAAAAAAAATTATGTCTGACATTTTGTCAATTTAAGACAATAATAGTTAAATAGATTGTAGTAGGTGTGCATTGTAAATATATCCTTTCATAAAATGACTAACTCAAAATTCCCCTAATTTAGCACATGTTTTTAATAATTTAGTTATGCATCCCTTCACTAAAATCAAGCCCAATTGAATTTTACTATGATTACATTAACCAACTAGATAACATTGGTTTGTGCTTTTACCCATTTATATTAAAGGCATCAAATACTATCATAATCTTTCTTAAGGTTTCAGGTTTCTATACCTATACTAGAGGAGTGAGTATTGGCCTAAAGAAAGTATAACTAGATGGCGCTAATGGAAAGAGTACAACAAAATTGACATTAGGTTAGAACAAATATTGGTTTTGATAGAAATGGAGGTGTATACAAGCTAAGACTGCCCATTACAATGAATCCCACTAACATGGTGGTGGATGAAAAGGAAGATTTATGGTGTAGACATTACCAAGTTCTCCATGTTGAGGATACTTGTCCCAAGTTTAGAAAATGGATTAAAGAACGTATGTTTGAGGAATCTATTAATGAACTAAATGATTTGAATTTTGTCGATGAAGATGGTTTGATTTGCACTTTAGGAAAGTCTTATGTTGTTTCTAAAAAAGATATGGGTTAAATAGAAGAGAAAAACACGTGTTGATAAGGTATGAGAAGTGGTGGGTGGAAAACCATGTTACAAAGAACCTTAGAGATAAGGTGTATAACATTTATAGTTGAAAATGGCAAGGGAATCTTGTAGGAGCCCAAAGGAGGAAAACAAGTGGTTCAAAGAAGTTGCATCAATGAAATCCATTAAACAACTCATGGAGTTGTCAAAAGATCATCATCGGAAAATCCATGTGAAGGTATGAAAATCACAAGATTTAACTAATGAGTTATCCATCAAAATAGATGTTCCCTTAATTGAGATAGAAAAGAAACCAACAAGGAGAAATTGAAGTTCTTTGATTTCAAAGAGCCTAATGAACATTACCTTGTGTTATTTCAAAGCATGAATCAAGGAGGAAAAGATGGTAGTTAATCTCCCTTTTATATCATATTGGTGATGAATGATGCGTTGCTTCATAATTGTATGATAGAGTTGGAGGCTTTCACAAATGTTATGTCTTTGAAAGTTACTATTCAATTGTGTCTCAAAACCACATGACCTTACAAAAATGTACGTTGCATGGATTCAAGAGAGATTGAAGTGTGTGGGTTGATTAAAAATCTTCAGGTTAAATTCATTATATAACCCAATATCACTCTTGATGGACAATATGTTACATTAATGTCTCAATTGTTGAGGTATATTGTTATTTAGAAAATAGGTCACTATCGTGTGTCGAAGCATTCAAATGGATTTATCTTATGCTACCATACTGATATGTGAAAACATGTGACATTTTACTCAAAAAACTGATGATTTACAATGTGAAAGACTCAAAAGTTCCAATGAATGAGCTCATTTGTGTTGAGGATGATTTTGGAAACTATGTTATCACGATGTAATCAATAGTTCCATTGTTGGAGGATTTGTGTGAGGAAGTGTGATCATATAGAGGATGCATTTTGATGGAGCCTCATCTAGGATAAGTCATTCAAATTGGATCAAATATATTAATTTTTCATCCATCTTGATGATTTTAGAGAGGAAATTTTGGAGGCATCAACTTGCAGGGTCATTTTCATCAGTGGTCCTAGTTTGGAAAAATTAAGGTAAAAAGTTTGAGCCACTTTGAGGCCTTAAATGATCACTTTTTTGTGGTTCCAACCTTGTTATGGACCTATATAACAATGTTACCAATGTAACGAGAACTATAACCTCAAAATGAGAAATCTAGCCCAAAAAAACACCTTTTTTTTACTCAAAGAACATGAAAAACATCCTGAAAAAAGGGGTGACGGCGCATCACCTTTTTTAAGGGTTAAAATTCCATTAGTTTTCAGCCATGGTGTTAAAAAACAAATCATGATCATGGAAAACCTTACAATTTCAACAATTTTCAACCATGGTGTTAAAGATCAAATAGCATGACTCCGAAAAACTTTAAAAATTCTGATATTTTTCAACTATGAAATTAAGACCAAATATTTATTTAAAAAAAAAAAAAACTTAAAATTTCAAGTTTTTTTAACCATGGCACTATAACTAAAATAAAATAAAAATCAACACCTAAATCAAAGATTAAGATCAAAAAGCATGACTCCGAAAATCCTTAAAATCCTGATATTTTTCAACCATGAAATTAAGACCAAATATTTATTAAAAAAAACTTAAAATTTCAAATTTTTTAAACCATGGCACTATAACTAAAATAAAATAAAAATCAACACCTAAATCAAAGACTAATTCTACCGAGAGCAACTTTTTTAAAGGCCAAAATCTTAGATCTAAGTGCAATTTTTTTTAATACTAAAATTTGAGATCTTAACGTAACACAACTTGACCCATTTTCAATGGGGCACTAAAATTACAATATTTTTTAACTATAGCTTAAATAATTAAATAATGATGTTTAAAAAAAAATGTTTTTGTAAATTCAATGAAAAAATAATTAAAACAAAAATAATCGAGATAATTTTAAAAACAAAATAAAATGAATTTTAAAAAAGGAAAGAAAAAATAAATAAACAAAAAGTATACATATATTAAAAAAAAACAATTTTGAAAAAATTAAAAAGTTGAAAAATAAAAAAAATTAAAGTATAAAAAAAAAACAAATTTGTTAAATTGTAGCAAGAAAAGTCTTTGTTTTATTTGTGTCTTAGTCAAATGGAGAGATTCAAATTTCCACATCAGCAAGATGACTTGAGTTGTAGTTAGCAAGAGTGACATGGCCAAGTCACTTAGTTAAGTCATTTAATTCGAGTTTGTAGGCAAGAAGCAGAGTTGTGCATGTGTTGATTGTTAAGATCTAGCAATCTAGTGGAGTTATAGTTAGTGAAACTTAGTAATCTGAGCTCTAGTGATGAATAGATTCAGTATGACTTTAGTTAAGTAGTTGTAATTGTTGTTAACTCTTTGATCTCTCAGTTAACTAGACAATTTACTAAAAATATCCCTAGTAATGCATGTAATTCGAATTGCCTTGTTGAGTGGAGGGAAAAGGCATAATTGTATTTGTTGTTGTATACTAGAGAGTGTACATAGTTTTCACATAGCAGGTGAGGCATTCCTCTTGGAAATTGTGCAAGCAAATAGGAGCTTTCACTATTCGTTAGGAGCTAATTTCCTCAGGAATTGCACAAGGAAATAGGGGCAAGCAGGAGGCCTAGTTTGGCTAAGTATTTTCCAGAGAAGTCTCGGGAGGAATAGATTAGTATTGCAGTGCAGTGCAGGTTGAGCTTCAAGGATTGAAGTTGTCATTGTAATAGATCATTTTTTTTCATTTGATATAATAATATAGACAGAGAGAATTTTTCCCAGTTGGGTTCGCTAGTAAAAATTGTGTTCATTGTGATTGAATGAGTGCATGCATTTCAATTGTATGTTTTCCCTTCAGCGGATTGAGTAGAAGAAAATTGTGTCTAGTTTTTTCAGTTTTAATTCATTAACAACTGCAAATTTCGAGTTAATTCTACATGGTATCAAAGATATTGAAGACTACATAAAAACTAGGTTCCAAATTTTCTCTCAAAGAAATTTCGAATAACAGATTTGTGGTGTAGGATTTTTCTTCAGTGCAGGAACAATGTCTTTTTGTGGATTGAGGCTTGAGTATGCATTGGAGGGCACTTCAAATTTTGTAACATGGAAAGAAAAAATGAAAGTTGTGTTGGATGAATGGAGTATTGGAGTACACACGAACTAATATTCCAAAACTTGCAGCATCAGATGCACATCAGCTAGCAAAGTGGAAGAAAGATACTGCAAAAGCCAGGAGGATTATCTTGGAGGGAGTCAGAGACCATGTGATTTTGAGTTTGCATGGTAAGAAGACTGCTTATGCAATGTGGAAAACCCTCACAGAGTTATTCGAAGGCAGTAATGATGCCAAGAAATTGGCATTGAAAGATAATATGAGGAATATTCAAATGCAGAAAAATGAAACCATTGTTCAATACCTATCCAGATTCACTCAGGCCAGAGATGAACTTGGAGGAGTTGGGTTCCCCAGTAAAAACCGTGTTCATTGTGATTTAATGATTGCATGCATTTCTATTATATGTTTCCCCTTCCACGGATTGAGTAGAAACAATTGTGTATATTGTTTTCAGCCTGAATTCATTAACAACTGCAAATTTCGAGTTAATTCTACATGGTATTGGAGCTATTAAAGACTACATAGAAACCATGTTCCATATTTTCTCTCAAATAAATTCTGAATAACATATTTGTGGTGCAGGAACAATGTCTTTTTATGGATTGAGGCTTGAGTGTGTATTGGAGGGCACTTCAAATTTCATCGCTTGGAAAGAAAAAATGTTGAGATTCAACAAGATGATGAGCTTAGTGAAAAGAGTCGCCTTCACTAAGTGGGCCCGTAGGCTATTTTTGGTGCAAATATATTTTTAGAATATGTCTATTTTTAGACATGGTGATCATATTTCAGAAGTTGTAGGATGCTATTTGTGGATGGTTGATCAAGTTGGAAAAATAGATGAAATTCTATTTTTAGAATATTGGGCGAAGTCTATTTATAGATCGCTGATCTAAAAATAGATGCATGTTGATTATTATTAGCTCTTAATAATAATCAGACTCTAAACAACAACTTATTCTCTTGGAGCACTTTGTTTCAGTGCACAGATGTGGCAAATTAGTGGATTGAAGGAATTACGCAATTCCCAAGGGTTTACTGGAGCTAATGCATGGAGGACTCAGTTAGAACTCAAGTGGTAGAGTTATGACACAGTTGGAAGAAGTAGTTATGGAGTTGTATTCATTTTAACTCAGTTAGACTCAGTTGAGCTAGTTGTATCTAGTCTAACTGATTGATACACTAGTGAGAGTGGAGTGAATTAATTAGTTAATTAATTCACAAATAATAACTCATTAATGAACTGAGCAATACAACAGTTAACTACAGTGCATGGCAGTTTCAGTGGAGACCCAGTGGAGAGATAGGTGAAAGGGCAAGATAGACTATCTGTTGTGACTATAGTGATGCATTGATTGCATCACACACACATTGGAGTTTCCAACGAGGATTGCGCAGTCAAGGCAAGGGTAATTCGAATTCATTCATAGCTATTCTTCAGCAGGGATTGCGCAGTGGAGGCAGGGTAGCAGGGGGCAGAGATCGGTGCATGGATTTGCAAGATTGTTCATGATTAGTGTATGATAATTGTATTGTACTGAGAGCTTGATAAACTTTGTATGAGGATTGTCATATGATTCCATGATACATAATATATAGTTGGGGTTTTCAGCTTCAGGCTTTCCCGGTTAAAAACAACTGTGTTATGTGTGATTATTTTTATTTATGCTTTACATGTGTGTGAAATTAATTTTCCGCAAAAGATTAACAAGTGGAATTGATTCAGTATCTTGCATAAAGTTAAATAGTGTGAGATCAGGTGAATCTAGGACATATGCATGCTTAGTGCTTAGAATTTCTACATGGTATCATAGCATTGTTGATTGAAGATTGCAATTGTATAGTGAGTTTGTGCTGGTGGACAATTCGAATTTGCTACAGAAGATTCTTGGTGCAGAAGTTGAGTATACATTGAAATGGCCTTCAATGGGTTGCAATTGGAGTATGCCCTTGATAGGAGCTCGAATTACATAGCCTGGAAGGACAGGATGGAGGCAGTGTCGGAAGATAATGGACTGAAGGAGTTCATCGATAGTGATGTTCCTAAGCTGGGATCTAGCGATGCTGCATTACTTGATGCATGGCAAAAGAAGACAGCAAATACGAGAAGGATTCTGTTGGAAGGTGTGAAGGACCATATTGTGTCCAGCATTCACGAGAAAGCCACTCCATTCTTAATGTGGAAGGCTTTGACAGATTTGTTCCAAAGCAGAAGTGACTAGAGGAAGTTGGCGCTTAAAGACAAGCTCAGAAAAATAAAAATGGAGAAAGGCGACAGTATTCCAAAATACCTCACGAAGTTTTTCCGCAAGGATGAGCGGGAAGTGTGGGGGTTACTGTTGATGATGAAGACTTGGTGAGCTTGGCTCTCCTTGGGCTTCCAAAGAGTTGGCATAGCTACGAAGACTCTGTCAATGGACGGGAGAAACTGCCAGGATGGGAGCGACTTTGGTCGGATCTTGAGTAGAAGGAGATAAGGCGGGGTACCAGGGATGGATCTTCATCGAAGAATGAATATGAAGAGAATTGCGCTTTGGCTGCCAAAGCAAGGAAAGGGAAGGGAAAGAAAAATCCTTCAAAATCCGATGCTAAAGGCAAGAATCAGGATTTGTCCAAAGTGAAGTGTTTTCACTTTCACGAACATGGACATTTTGCCACTAACTGTCCACAGAAGAAGAAGAACAAGAAGGTTGTTGGATCTGCAGCTGGGGAGGCCTTAGCCTCAAAATTTGAACTTGATTTCTCTTTGATCGCATGCTTGGTTTCAAGCTATATGTGATCGGTGTGGTTTCTTGATAGTGGTGCGTCTTTCCATATGATGGGAGACAAAGAGTTGTTTAGTGACTTGGAGGAGAAGGACCTCCAGATGCATATAGAGATGGGCGACGATGGTCGGTACAGTGCGACTAGAATTGGGACCATTACCTTTGAGAGGAAGTCCGGTAATCCATTCTTGTTGAAGAATTTTATGCATATTCTAGGTCTGAAGAAGAACTTGGTCTCAGTCGCAATGCTAGAAGACAAGGGTTATGATGTTGTTTTCAATGAGGGAAAATCCTTCCTTCGACATAAAACAACGGGTCAAACCAAGAAGATAGGGGTTTGAATTAAGAATATCTACAAGCTGGAGGTAGATGGTTGTGCTGCAATGGTGGGAAAAGCAGAAGAAGTGGTGAGCTGGGATGAGGGCGAATTATGGCACAATAGATTGGGCCATCTTCACCATGGCGCTTTGAAGATTTTGCAGCAGATTTCTACTGGACTTCCCAAGGGTACTCTTGCGCAGTCAGATTAGTGCAAGGGATGTACTATGGGTAAGTTTGTGAAGACCACATTTCATGAGAAGGAGAACTGTGCTTCGGTGATCCTGGAGAGAATTCACACAGATGTGTGTGGACTGTTCTCGGTTGCTTCAACAACAAAACATAGGTATCATGTTATATTTGTTGATGACTATTCTCGTAGATGTTGGATCTTCTTCATGCAGAAGAAGAGTGAAACGTTCTCAAAGTTCTGTGAGTTCAAGGCATTGGTGGAGAAGGAGTCAAGGAAGCAAGTGAAAGCTCTACGGAGCGATAATGGTGGTGAATACATCTTGGGCGAATTAAAAGACTTCTGTAGCAAAGAAGGAATTCGAAGAGAACTCATAGCGCCTCATAACCCACAACAGAATGGGGTCGCGGAGAGAAAGAACAGAACAATCGTGGGTGTTGCACGAGCGATGATGCATGACCAAGGCCTACCGATGCACTTGTGGGTGGAAGCATGCAACATTGCGGTTTATGTGCAAAATCGTTGTCCTCATAGAGTGCTTGGCATGAGTACACCTGAAGAAGCTTTTACCTGTAAGAAGCCTGATATTTCTCATTTGAAGATTTTTGGCTCACCTGTTTACATTCATGTGAGAAAGGACGCCAGGAAGATGCTGGAGCCGACTGCAGAAGTTGGGATATTTTTGGGGTACATAGAAACACCCCATAACTATTGTGTGTATTTTCCAGACAATCGGATGATTTTTGTGCGACGGGATATAAAATTCAATGAGGTGAAAGCCTTGAAGTTGTCGCTTGAGAGGGAGCTACACTTGCATGCGGAGGAGGAACTTCTTGTTCCCAAAGACGAGCCTCTGGATGTGGATCAGCCACAGGATGAGATTCATGGAGTGGAGGAGTCCACTCATGCAGAACCAAACATCAAACAAGGCAGAAAGCGTACCACAGAAGCTGAGAGACTGAAGCTTGATGCGACACAGAATGTAGGAGTTCCTATATCACAGCACAGACAGAGATGGTCACTTGACCGATTTACTGGATACATGGCTCTTATGAGCAAGTGTATCGTGACAGAGCCATCTTCTTTTGAAGAAGCAGTGCAGGAGCCCACATGGGTAGATGCCATGGTGGAGGAGTATGGCTCCATTGTCAGAAACAGTGCTTGGTAGATTATTCCAAGGCCGGTGGGAAAATCAGTTGTAGGATCAAGATGGATCTGCAAGGTAAAGCAAGTTGCTGATGGGAGTGTCGAGAAGTATAAGGCAAGATTTTTTGCCCAGGGCTTCTCACAGATTGAGGGGATTGACTATGAAGAAACCTTTCCACCTATCGCACGGTATTATTCCATATGGACCATCCTTGCTCTCTAAGGGCAGATAGGTTGGCACATTCATCAGATGGATGTGAAGACTGCATTCCTTAATGGGATCATTGAGGAAGAGATGTACATTGAGCAGCCTGAAGGATTTGAGATCTTCAGCAGCGAGTCGCATGTGTGCAGGCTCAAAAGAGCATTGTATGGGCTTAAACAAGCACCTCGTGCTTGGTACACTCGGATTGATAGCTATTTCACTGGACTTGGCTTCACCAAGAGTGAGGCGGATGCAAACCTGTACCAGCTTGTGGTGGAGGGTAAGATTTTTATCATTGTACTTTATGTTGATGATTTAATACTAACAGGTGATGAGAATTTGATACACTCATGCAAGGCAGATCTTGCAAAGGAGTTTGAGATGAAGTAGTTGGGCCTCCTTCATTATTTCTTTGGATTGGAAATATGGCAGCGGGAAGGTGAATTGTTTGTGTCTCAAGGCAAGTATGCTCGAGGGATAGAAGAGAAGTTTCACATGCAAGGCTGCAAGCCTATCAACACTCCTCTTCCAAGAAATTGGAAGAAAGAGGATGCTACATCGGCAGAGGTAGTGGATGCCACTTTTTATCGACATTTGGTGGGTTCTCTCATGTATTTAGTCAATACAAGACCGAACATATGCTATGTGGTGAACCAGATTTCACAAGCGATGGTTAAGCCTACCAAGCTCTTTTGGAAGGCAGGCAAGCATGTCCTAAGATATCTCAGGGGCACATATGAGTATGGTTTATGGTACAAACAGACGGATGAGGTGAAGTTGCATGGCTTCACGGATGCAGATTGGGAAGGAAGCCCAACAGACAGAAAGAGCACATCTGAAGGGATTTTCAGTATTGGATCTATGACAGTTTCTTGGTACATCAAGAAAAAAAGATCCGTGGCACTCAGTTCAGCGGAAGCAGAATACATGGTAGCAAGTCAAGCTGCATGTGAGGCTATCTGGATGAGGAAGATCTTGGTTGGTTTGTTCGGTTCACATTTAGATCCCACGGTGATACATTGTGATAATCAGAGTTGCATTAAACTCTAGGTTAATCATGTGTTTCATGATAGATCTAAACATATTGATATCTGGTATCATCATATTAGAGATTGTGTGCAGCAGAAGATCATGTTGCTTCAGTACATTCCTACGGAGGATCAGGATGCAAATATTCTGACGAAGGCGCTCACCAGGAGAAAATTTGAATACCATAGAGGCAGGTTCGGGGTGAAGTATAATCCCTATCTTGTTGAGAGGGAGTGTTTAGATTCAACAAGATGATGAGCTTAGTGAAAAGAGTCGCCTTCACTAAGTGGGCCCGCAGGCTATTTCTGGTGCAAGTCTATTTTTAGACTATGTCTCTTTTTAGACATGGTGATCATATTTCAGAAGTTGCAGGATGCTATTTGTGGATGGTTGATCAAGTTGGAAAAATAGATGAAATTATATTTTTAGAATATTGGGCGAAGTCTATTTATAGATCGCAAATCTAAAAATAAAATGCATGTCGATTATTATTAGCCCTTAATAATAATCAGACAATAAATAGTAACTTTTTCTCTTGGAGCACTTTATTTAAGTGAACAGATGTGGCACATCGGTGGGCTGAAGGAACTACGCAATTCCTGGGTGGTTGGTGACTCATGCATGGAGGACTTCATTATAACTGATAGTGGCAAGTTGTAACAGAGTTGGAAGAGTAGTTATGTGAGTTGTATTCGGTTTAACTCGGTTAGACTCGGTTTCAGTTAGGCTAGTTGTATCTAGTCTAACTGATTGATACACTAGTGAGAGTGGAGTTAATTAATTATTTAATTAATTCACAAATAATAACTCATTAATCAACTGAAAAATACAGCAGTTAACTACAGTGCATGGAAGTTTCAGTGGAGGCCGGTGGAGAGATAGGTGAAAGGGAAAGATAGACTATCTGTTGTGACTATAGTGATGCATTGATTGCATCACACACACATTGGAGTTTCCAATGAGGATTGCGCAGTCAAGGCAAGGGTAATTCGAATTCATTCAGAGCTATTCTTAACAGGGATTGCGCAGTGGAGGCAAGGTAGCAGGGGGCAGAGATCGGTGCATGGATTTGCAAGATTGTTCCTGATTAGTGTATGATGATTGTATTGTACTGAGAGCTTGATAAGATTTGCATGAGGATTGTCATATGATTCCATGATACATAATATATAGTTGGGGTTTTCAGCTTCAGGATTTCCTGGTTAAAAACAACTGTGTTATGTGTGATTATTTTTATTTATGTTTTACATGTGTGCAATTAATTTTCCGCAAAAGATTAACAAGTGGAATTGATTTAGTATCTTGCATAAAGTTAAATAGTGTGAGATCAAGTGAATCTAGGACATATGCATGCTTAGTGAATATAATTTCTACACAAAATGGAAGTTGTGTTGGATGAAAATGGAGTATTGTACACACAAACTGATATTCCAAAACTTGTAGCATTAGAGGCACAACAATTAGCATAGTGGAAAAAAGATACTGCAAAACCCAGGAGGATTATCCTAGAGGGAGTCATAGACCATGTGGTTTCGAGTTTGCATGGTAAGCAGACTGCTTATGCAATGTGGGAAATCCTCACAGATTTATTCGAAAGAAGCAATGATGCCAGGAAATTGGCATTGAAAGATAAGTTGAGGAACATTCAAATGCAGAAAAATGAAACCATTGTTCAATACCTATCCAGATTCACTCAGGTCAGAGATGAACTTGGAGGATTTTGAGAGACTGTACCAACATCTAAACTAATGATCTTAGCACTCCTTGGTCTTCTGAATTCTTGGCACAACTATCAGGATTCAGTTAATGGAAGAGACAAGCTCCCAAATTGGGAGATACTTTGGTCTGACTTGGTGCAGGAGGAGATTAGAAAAAACACTTGAGCTGGAGTCCCATCTAGAACTGATGAGGAAGAAGAATTTGCTTTAGTTTTCAAAGGAAAAAATTCCAAAGGAAAGAAGGCCTGAGGCGAGGAAAAATGCAACCAGAACCATGGCAAGAAGAAAGACCTCGGTAAGATTAAATGATTTCAATGCCATGATAATGGACATTATGCAACCAAGTGTCCACATAACAAATCCAGTAAGGAACTTACAACAACAATAGGAGGAGATGCTCTCACATCACAATTTGAGTAAGATTTCATCCTCTTTGCTTGCATGGAAATCACAGTAAGAGGGAGTGAATGGTACCTAGACTTTGGTGCTTCATTTCATATGACAGGAAATAAGGAGTTCTTCAATAGCTTAGAGGAGGACCTAGAATTACACATAGAGTTTGGAGATGATGGAATGTATAGTACCAAAGAGATTGACATTGTCACCTTTACGAGGGAGTTAGGCTCCCATATTCACCTAAAGAATGTAACGTATGTGCCTGGTCTGAAGAAAATTTTGATTTATGTAGTTGTACTTGAAGACAGTGGATATGATGTTGTGTTCATTAGAGGGAAGGCATATTTGAAGCATGTTTCTAGTGGACAAGTAAAACAAATTGGTGTTCGAGTTAAAAATATCTACAAGCTAGAGGTATATTTTTCCACATTTGCAGCTATACCTCCAAGAGTGAGGTGGGGTGATGTAGAGCCTTAGTCCTAGAGTTGAAAAGATTTGGGCAGGGTCCATAGGAGAGAAGCAACAGTTGTAATATACTCTTCTCATAGATCATTACCCTTGCTACACGAGCCCATAGTATTCAGTAGCAGAACGAGTAGTGTCAGTTGATGTCGTCAGATCTTGAGCGATAGTTGCAAAGGTAGTAGCAGTAAGAAAGTCATGAGACAATTGTGGCATAGAGATACAGTTGATTTAGTATTTTGGATGCTTCTCAGTTGCAGTTGTTACAGTATAAAAAACAACATTGAGAGGAAAAGTTAGTTGTGTTACAATACATTCCTACAAAGGAGCAGGATGTAGACATCTTGACAAAGTATTTGTCAAGAGGCAATTTCGAGTTCCACGGGAGTGGGATTGAGGATTTTCATAACCCTTTTCTTGCTAAGAGGGAGTGTTAAATTGTAGCAAGAAAATGCTTCATTTGACTTGTGCCTTAGTCAAATGGAGAAATTCAGATTTCCACATTAGATGACTTGAGTTGCAGTTAGCAAGAGTGACATTGCCAAGTCACTTAGTTAAGTCATTCAATTCGAGTTTGTAGGCAAGAAGTAGAGTTGTGTATGTGTTGATTGATAAGATCTAGCAATCTAGTGGAGTTATAGTTAATGAAACTCAGTTATTTGAGCTCTAGTCATTACTAGAATCAGTATTACTTCAATTGAGTAGTTGTAATTGTTGTAATTTCTATTAACTAATTGATCTCTGAGTTAACTGGTCAAATTACTAAAAATAGCCCTAGTCATGCATGTAATTATTGGCTAGTTGAGTGGAGGGTAAAGGCATAATTGTATATATCTTTATATACTAGAGAGTGTACATAGTTTGCATGTATATGTGAGGAATTCATCTTGGGAATTGTGCAAGAAAATAGGAACTTTCCCTATTCTTTAGGAGCTAATTTCCTCAGGAATTTCCTAAGGAAATAGGGGCAAACAAGAGGCCTAGTTTGGCTAAGTATTTTCTAGAGAAGACTAAGGAGGAAGAAATTAGTATTGCAGTGGAAGTTGAGCTTCAAGGATTGAAGTTGTCATTGTAATAGATTCATTTTTCTCATCTGATATAATAAAAACAGAGGAGGGTTTTTTCCCAGTTGGGTTCCCCAATGAAAATTGTGTGCATTGTGATTGAATGATTACATGTGTTTCTATGGGATGTTTTACCTTTTGCAGATTGAGTAGAAGAAATTCCTGTCTATTGTTTTCAGTCTTAATTCGTTAATAGCTTCAAATTTCGAGTTATATATATATATATATATATATATATATATATATATATATTATATATATATATATATATATATATATAACAAATAAATTTTAAAAATTAAAGAAATAATAAATAAATAAAACTATTTTATTAAAAAAATACTTATACAACAAATAGAATTTAATTAAAAAATATAAATAAATAAATAAATAAAATCATGCAAAAATCACAATTGCATGTGGGAGGGCCATACTTTGACATTGCCCCTTTACGCACCGGGTCAGTTGTCAGGCATCGTCGTCCCCCATGTTGTGTTGTGTTGTGTTGTGCAGGGGAGGGTGATGCCCAACATCTCTCCATTTTTTTTTTTTTACTTTTTACTTTTTAACTTTTTTTTAATTTTAGTTAAATACTTGTATTTGTTTATAATTTTAAAATATATATATAATTTCATTTTCTAATTTTTTATTTAAATTATTTTATTTTTAAAATATTTTATAAGTTTATAATTTTATTTTTAATTTGTTGTTTTCTGTTATTTTGTTATTTTTAAAGTTATTTTTGTGTTTATTGTCTTTCTCTCAAAAAAAAAATTTCCATTATAAAAAAAAAAAAAAAAAAAAACAATTTTGAATATTTTTTTGCAATAAAAGGGTAATTTTATTTTTAAATTAATTGGCCCCTTAAAAAAATATTTAGAATTTGTTTCTTAATTTTTTAAAATGTAAATTATTAAAAAAATGAATAATTAATAATTAAACAAAATTGATGTAATGCCACTTATAAATTCATAGTTGATTTTTTGTTTAATGGTACCAATTACCAATTAATAGTTAATTTTAACCCAAAATTAAAATAAATGTTAGACAACTTTGAAAAACACTTTAAAAACAAGCATTTAAAAGAAAAGATAGAGAAGCTTTAAGTAGGCAAGTAAATGTAGATTTGTCTTGATCCTTGAGAGTAATCTATATTTGATTATACCCACTAACTTCCATTTAGAAAGGAAAAATATTTTTTCCCTACCAAAGAGTCCAAAACTTGGTCAATAAATCATAGTGGAAAATGATCCTTTCAAGTAGCTTTATTGAGCTCTCTATAGTTTACACAAATTCTCCATTTACCCCCTTTTTTCCAGAACTATAACAAGTGGTGAAACCCATTCACTATCAGAGATAGGATAAATAAATCATGTAGTTACGAGTTTTGTAATTCCTCTTTCACATGTCTGTAAGGGATGGGTTCATTCGACATTGAGGCTACTTGATAGGAACAATTCCATCCAAGATATTAATATGATGTGTGCAAACTGGAGAATCTATTCCTATTATTTCCTTATAATCCCATGCAAATGTTGTTGATTGTTTCTACAACAGTTCCTTCAACTTTTAATGTTGTTGTAGCTTATTGTTAATATTAAGTGTTTTTTGTGGAAATAATTCAATTTATTTAACTATGGAATTTACAGATTCTTCAATAAAATATTCTTCCTTGTATCAACGTTCACTTTCTATGATTAATAGATAAATTTTGTGATGAACTTGATTAATGAATTGAATTCTCCTTAGTTTCTTCTTCTTCACTGCATTTTTTTGTATTTCGACTATGGAGGAATAACTATTCTACATATAATTAGAAAGCATTCTATCATCAATTGGTTCTTTCAAAATTAACGCTTTGTATAGAGTAAGGATTGGTGTGGAATATTCATCAAAATTATTATTTTCATCATCTATAGGAATCCATAATGGTTCTTTAATTTATTTAATAGATTTTGTAGGAAGATATAACTTTATTTTCGTCATTGATTCTCCTTGAGAATTGTCATATTTCTTAAGCAAAATTCAATATAAGAATTTGTGGTTGCTACCTAAGGTCGTCCTAATATTAATGGATGTTGAGAAATCTAGGGCATTAGCATTAGGTGATTTATCTTCATTAGTGATTTTTTGTGAATTCTTTTCAACTTATTTAGATTAAGATATTCTTCTTGTTAGATTATCAATGTTCTTCATCAAATAGTAACCAATGCATCAACATAAATATATAAGAGACACAACATGTAGGATATGAGCCAGGGCTAAAACCTCTCACTCTTTGAGAGTAAAACCCACCCAAATTCTTCTTATAGAGATTCCAATTGACAAATGCCAAGATCAAGACCCTTGACCTAGTAGCCACTCCAAGACCAAGACACTAGATGTCTTGATTGCACCTATCTTCTTCTTGAATCCTCCTTTTCTTTGACCTTATGGCACTGAAACATCATCATGACCTTCTAGTGTTGTGATATTACAACACCAAACTGTGATATTACTGCACTGAATCCTGGACCTTATTATAGCATCGAATTGTAGCTATCCTTTTTCCAAACTGTGTTTCTCTTTTAGCACCGAGACCTCCACCAAGAATGAGGTAGTACCAAGAGTATCACATCATTATATTATCATACCACCGAGCTATTGTACCATTGCAATTTTTGAGCATAAAGATCATCATATTACTGAGTATGTCATAATTTCACCAAACCATTATTCCACTATGATCTGCACTGTGATATCTATTATTCCACCAAGATTATGTGTACCCATGACCAAGCTTCTTCCTGAGATAATATCTAAATTGTTGACTATTTTTATCCATCGAATCTCAGAGTGATCCAAGCTCATTTCAGAGGAGGAGATATGAATTGTTTCGTTGTCCCACCCATCCAAAAATCTCAGAGATATGTCACCAAAAAATGTCTTTGTGGAATAGGTTGAGGTGCCTATTTATAGTGGTCAGTCCATATATTAAGCCGACATGAAATCTCGAATAGATGTGTCTCCATGTAGGTTGAGCCAACATGAGTTTCATATGCATCTTGAGGCCGACATCAAGAGGATAATTAGTGCTTGTCATTGGAGGGCTTTCTAGACATTTTATAGACTCATATACATTGGCACATGCTCAAGAATAGCTCTTCATACATGACATTAATTCTTTGACTTTACATGAAAAATCATAGTGCTCTCAATGGGAGCCAACTAAAATAAAATCACATGCTCATGAAACCATGAAGCAAGTTTCACAATAATAATTTTATTTTCTTCATTACGTCATTTACAAAAGTCACTATTACATGTCATTATGAAGAATGAACCTAGTTACACTTTTCAACACTCCCTCTTAACTAGGGAGGTATTCATAATGGTACTTGGTCCTTCTCAATCTAAATAATTTCTCATAAGAATAATAAGATCAGTAAGTATAGCATCATATCAACTAGCATTTTCATATAGCAAGGCTTTGACTAACAACTCTATCTCTCCACAAGATCTGAGCTCAATGATGGAGAGACCAATGATTTATAGACACCCTAATCATTGTCTTTCCTAGAACATAGCCTACCCAGGTTCTCAGGGTGTGTTCCACCAGGAATATTCTTATCTTGGATTCCCAGTCCTAAAATAATATCAGTCCTTTATGAATACTCTTATCTTGTATGCCCTGGCTCATCCTCAAAGAGTATCGGATGCTAGATGATTACCAAATCCTCCATTGTGTCTTCCCAAGTGAAGACAAGAATGATGTGTCTATCTCTCCCTCTCAATTAAGGAGGACATATTCCAATAGAGCAATGTACTCATTCTTACACAAGGAATGTACCTAAGCTCCCTCTTGGCTTAGGAATTTCCAAGTTTCTTCCAAGTAAGAAACTTGTTTCTAGACTTCCTCTTAATCAGGGACCTACAACAGCTCCTTAGGTGGAGATAATGGGATAACAATATACTTTGAAGAATTTATTCCTTCGATGTCATGAATTTCTTCTTTGTTATGGAGTCTTCATATTTTTGGACTTCTTCATAGGACATAGACCATCCATCACTTTCATTCATGAGTCAATCATGTCATCATTCCTTTCATCATAAATTGATCCATTAGTCTTCATTTGACCTTGCTTCATGTCATGGTTCCTTTCTTCATACCATATTTTTGGAAGGATCTTACATCCTTCTATATGGTCCTCTTCGAATTCATCCACAATTCTTCCCTTTGGCAAACCTGCATAATCCCATCCAAATATTTTTCAAAGATAAGAAATGTAACACTTAAATAAGAATTACCTTTGTGATGGTATTTCATCATGACATCTTCTTGTAGGTATCAACATCTTGCATACATTTTAACACATCTCCCAAAGATATCCATTTTCAAAGGTCTCAATCCTTTTCATACTTTTATCAGAGTCTTCATATCTTTCCGAGAGATTTCCTAGTCAAATATTATTGGTCCTTTTGGATGTTTATTTCTTTTACCATGGTTGCATATCTCACTATCTCTTCCTTCCTTTATTCACACATTCCATTCCCAGGAGCTCCAATCAGAGTTCCTTAATTGTATTCAATCACCTCATACTTCATATGAGAACATATTTGTTGATTTCATGTAGTGTGACCTATGCCTTCCTGCATCCTTTCAAAGAAGGAGATATTTTTCTCTTTGATCATGCTTCTCGAGATAGAAGTAGTGATCCATGTTACCTACAACCATACGACATGACATTATAATATTAAATACAAGCATACATACATCCTTTACCTTTAGGTCGTCTAGGCTTCTTTCAACAGCTTCCTTGATTGAAAATGTCTTTAACCCTTTGATATGCTTGATCTCTTATGTCATCATACCATCATCCCATGAACTCCACAAGTTGGAGTTCCTGGAGAAAAAGCTTTCTTGTTGTCTAGATCAGTGAACCCTCCGATGAGGATTCCATCAGAGAATCTTGAGAATCTTGGATATCAGGAATATGGCTTCTGTGATCCATAAAATGTGTATCAGAAATTTTCGGTAAAAATCACATATAAGAAATTTGTGTTGACGCGTTTCGAACCAGCCAGTGTGGTTCATCATCAGGACAAGATGAGAAATCTGATAAAGAAACCTCTTTAAATAGAAAGGGACAACTCCACCTAGCCGTTGGAAAAACGGCTAGTTTGACTTGAATAAAATATTTAGTCAAATTTTAATAATATTTATATATAGTTCTCAAATATTCTATTTGAATATAATTTAATATTAATAATAATTAATTTTTGAAAATAATTTAAAATTATTTTTAATTTAATTTAAAAATCCCCATTTCCTATAACTTTCTTCCAAAACCCTAAGCCCTAGGTGCTACATCTACCTAGGCTCCCAATCCCTAAATCCCTATCCTAAATCTATCATACTACTACTCCCTCTCCCCTCCCCCATTTCACACATCCCTAGAAAACATCTCCCTAATTTTCCCTTTCCCATTCCCCATTCCTAATCCCCAGGGTTTTGAAAAAAACACCATGGCAGCAGAGGAATAAAATGCATCATTCAGTGAAGGAGAGGAAACAGAGGTGAGGAGGCCACATAAAGCGAAAGAGTGCCCAGACTTGAACCTACCAACACTAGGGAACTCTTGGCTTCTCCAATGACTATGGCATGCTTCAAACATGTTGGTTGTTGTGATTTTTGTGAGGAAATTCAGAGGGTCTAACACCATCCCATGTTGACTATACTTTTCATATCTGGACTACATGAAAACCAAGTTACATTAGCTAGTGTCACATTTACTTTATCCACTGCTATTATTTCATCTACTACATGGATCCCAAATGTTGGGAAAAGTGGTTCAAGAAAGGTAATTTGAAGAAACGGGACTTTGAATTATTTTTAAAACCAAGACACCAAAATCAGACAAAGAGGTTCTTTCCTTTTTCTCACCTCGTAGACAGATACACATTGATGATGAATATAATCATGAAATATTTTTCATGTGAAGGTAGATTTTCAAGGCTTTATTCCTATCACATCTGGCTCTTAATTCATTTCACTAGGGTAAGTATGCTTAACATACCCTATTATATTTTCCAGAGCATAGAGAAGATGGCATACATTGCCCAGAAAAAGGAGTATGAACAGAAAATGAGAAGTCTATTTCATCATTTCCTCATAAAAATCATAGTCCTCCACCATCTCAATCAACTAAACATTGCATGGAGTACCTTCAAAGCCAATTAGATTTTCAATGATCCATCCACTCAACATGCACAAAATTTCCCTTCATCATCCCAGCCATCCACTTCCATCCCTCCATCTCAGCCCATAGCACATTCATCATCATCATATCAATCCACTTCACCTCCTTCATCTCCATCACATCATGATTTTGGGTCACCTAGTAGGATTGAGGACATTGAGCCTAAGTGGGCTAGTATGGTTGAGGTTGAGCCATGGCCAAAAACCTACCAGAGAGGCCACAGGAATGTGTTTGCTCCACATGGAGTGGAAGGGGCCATTCCTTCTACAACAACACAGCAGGTGGAAAAATGTAAATAAAAGGTGTTTGAGGCAGTCAATCATGTTGAAGAGGATCTTCATGAAATAGAACAAGAATTTCAGCTTGTTGACCTATATGAGGAGTAAAATGACAAAATCACTAATGCAGCCATCAAAGGTAAAGATGTCAAGATTAAGGAGCTTAAAACTAATCTTGACAGGGTCAGATATGTTATAAACTTCCTTGAGCAAGAGAATGAGCAATTGAAGACTAAACAGGTCATTGATGAGATCAAGTATATCACTGCTCAAAAGGAGGCAGAAAAGGCCAAAGCCATGCTAGATGAAACACTTGAAAAGTATGGCTTACTTGATGAAAAAGAGGAGCAAGTACCAAGAAGCAGACCTAGAACTAGAGGGTTGAAAAGAGCTCTAGCTCTAGAAAGACAAAGGGAGGTTGAGCTTGTTGATCAGCTAACCCTAAATGAGCAGCTTGCTCTAGTGATCATTGAAAACAGGGAGCCATGGCTTGAAAGGTCCAATCAACACGTGGAGAAGCTAATAGAAAATTCTAACAAGGACAATGACCTATTGAGGAGGAAAGTCAAACACCATGCTATGAAGGAGAAAATTGCATTGACCAAGCTCAAAAGTGCCAATGAAAAAATTGAATATTTGACCATGAAGGAGAAGAGGAAATTGGACATTATTGATGAGGCTTCCCTCCAAGCCTAGCCACATCATCATCGACCTTTCTACCAATTTTGAGGCATTTTGAAACCTTTTTTTCAAAATTTGGAAATTTTTGAGTTTTTTTAGATAGACATTTAGCAGAAAATTGGTCATTTGTGCAGTGCCCTAGGCTCTACCCAAATTATTGGGAAATTTTTTGAAGGAAATAAAGGTACCATTGGATTCATAAAGACTAGTGCACTCCAGAAAACCATGTTTCTAGCCTTGGTTTGTAGTTTTGATGGGTGAAAAGTTCAAAAAACACCAAAAAATCACCTTTCTGCCCCTATTTTGACCTAGGTGCTGTGAAAATACCCAGTTCAGGGCACAAATGCTTGAGCAAGGGTGAAAATACTCATTCAAGGGCACAAATGACACTACCAGGGTGAAAATGCACAATGGAGGGAGAAAATGACCAATTTGCTAATTTTTTTGGAAATTCTCTGAAATTTTGACTCTTCTTCATAAAATCATCTTTCTACCTATGTAATTAATGATGGTAAATATAATTATGTTTGGGATTAGTTATCTAGGGGTAGATTCATTGGGTAAAATTCATCATTGATTCATAATGAATCAGTTTGAGTGTAATTAGGAATGGGTCACTTAGACCATCCTACACTTCAGCTTTCAGTTTAGCACTTTGTGGATCTCATCCTCACCTCATGGATTCGACCCCTGAGGATGAGTGAATGTGGTTTTGATGTCTATTTAGTCTCTTTATTCACTCTTAGAAAGGGTTGGAATCAGTTTGGTTGTTAGCTTATTGATTAAAGAATTATTGTACTCAGTTTTTTCCAGTTAATAAAGAAGAGTTGCATCTATTTTTGGGATACTTGTGGTATGATGTTTTTTTTTTTTTTTTTTTTTTTTTTTCAGTTTCATATGTTAGATTGTATTGTATTAATTTTTATTACATCTCTATGGTATGATCTATTTCAAGTTTTATAGGCAGAACACATGCTTTCTCATGCTCTGTTTTGGGAAATTGATCATAGTTTGTCCATTTTCCTCTGTTTAGGAAGAATACATCTACCATGATCTTCCTAGTTTCTCATCAATCTAAAATTCATCTCATCACAATAATATTAGAGTGTTAACCCTTATTCCTACCTTTCCCCATTGAATCCCTGCAACCCTATCTCATTTTCCCTGACCTAGCTCCCTCGACCTAATTTCTTCATCCAGTGAAACCAAACCAAATCAAATCAAAACAACCTCTACACTCAATATCTAGCCTAAAATCCATAATTTAGCCATCCCTCTTGTTTTTGACCCTGTAGAGAGAGCCCTCTCCAACTTGGTAGGGCTAGCTACTAAGCCAAAATTTTGGTCTGTGGTTACCTCTATTGGGATTCCTTCGTCAAACTTGGGAATCTGGAAGAGTGCTAACACAACATAATATGGATTGGACTGTTGTAGGTGTTCATACCCACTAACATAGGGACCACATTGCTCCTCTACTGAAGGTTGGAATGGAGGAGTGAGATAAATCTATGTATCACTCATCAAAGAAGTGCCAGATGGAATTCCAGAAGAATATTACATGGGAGAAGTCCATGGACTAGATGTTGCACCCAAAAAGGCACCAAATAACAATTGGTAACCAGGCAAGACAGACAAGGCACCATATAAATGTATCTTTGGTGATATTTCAAACATAGAAGAAGCTGGAACATTGGTTGTCTTAGTCATAGTAGCAGATGCATGTTGAGAAATCATATCAAACTCAGTCATGGTTAAATTTCTCAAAGAGGATTGTTGATGGAGACTCCAAGGTGAGTTGAAAATAGATGAACCAGACAAAGGATCTTGTGACGGAGTATGAGGAGAAGGAAAATGATGGGATTCATAAAGATGATTCCCTCTCAAATGAACAAGAGAAGAGGGTGGAGAATTTTCTTGATGAATCTTCTCAACACTCAATAGACCATGTGGATGTTCTTCGCCATCAACACCAAGATGTAGAGGTTGTGGTTGATTCAAAGACAAAGTAAGAGAGGAGGAAGGTCCTGAAGTAACAGGTGTATTTAACTGAGGTTCCTCAGGTTGTAATGTTTCTGATTCAAGGTACTCATGTTCAATAACCTCAGGTAATATAATCTCAAGTGTTGTTGTTTCGATTTAATCGAACTCACTAGCTGTTAAGTCCCTATATTACTAGTGTAGTCCCTTATTATGTTAGTGTAGCCCCCCTTATTGTTATTTTTTTACCCCTATAACCCCCATATTTTTATTATTGTGTCTTTACATTATTATTGTTAGTTCAGCTATGATTATATTGTGAGCCCATGAACTCTTATATATAGAAAGGAGGTTTTGTCATTTGTATCATCCAAGAATTGTTCATTTATGTAATGTAAAGGAGGTTTCCCCCTAGAAGTGGCTTATTTATAAGGCATTGATCTCTCTTTTATTCTATTTTTGGAGTTGGTTTCATAACATTTGGTATCAGAGCTTTGGATTCTAGGGTTTCGCTGCTCAAAACAGGTCATCGTGGTATGTTCACTATAATTTTTTTTCTACGAAGGCTCAGAAGCTGAAATTTTTACAGAGAGAAGCTGAAATCCTATGGAACATCGTGTAAAAATTCCAGATCTTGTTTCACAATATTTTTGGAGATTTGATTTGTGGAAGTTAGGGTTTTTTTTCAAGCTCCCGAATTTCACCTAAATAGGTCATCATGGAATTTGCGCTATAAATTTTTTTCTACGAAGGTTCAGAAGCTCAAATTTTTACAGAGAAAATCTAAAATCACGAGGAACGTTGTTTAAAAATTTCAGATCATGTTTTGCAATATTTTCAGGGATATGATCTATGGACGTTAGGTTTTTTTCAAGCTCCCGAATTTCATCTCAACGAGGAGACCATGGGAAAATAGTCATAACTCTCTCTCTGAGCATTGGATTGGAATTCTGTAAAAATTGGCCACAATTACATGGACTTTAGTTTCCTGTGTATCAATTTCAGAGCTGAAGGAGGAAACAGTGACACGTGGCATGTCATACAAGTTCGCTCTACTGAACTAGTCCATAATTAGGTCATTGCAGGAGATTGGGCATAACTTTTCCTTGAAGAATCTAAATCAAGTCAGACCTGTGACATTGAAAAGAAGATTCAAAGGGCTACTACAAGGTCAAATTTTAGATATTGAAGATCCAAAATCACAGAGATAATTCAGTTTCAATATCTAGCTACTCAAAAGCAAGAAAAAGGTGTGTATTGTTTTTTTTCGAATTGCATAAGTCTTGTGTGAAAATTAATTTTGAAGTGATTCCAAGGGAATATTGAAGCATAGATATCAGTATCAGGTTCTAAAATTCCACCTAAAAAATAATTCCATACCCATTAAGCCTTCTGAAAGCTAAACTATGACACATGAAGAGGAAGAATTGCAGTATGAGATATCAAAATTATAGTACCAAGTACAACAAATTTCGATCTTACGAAGAGAAACTGAAGATGACATAGATGGTTTAAAAGCATAAATGGAGGCTATGTTGGATGGTTTGAAGGATCAAATAAAAGCTAATATGGATGATAAAGTAGTGGAAGATCACATCGAGCATCAAAAACAAGTTCTCCAACTCTCAAAGTATAACCTAACTTTGGTGCAAAATCAAATGAAACAACAGGAAGATAAACATCACATCGAAAAAAGTTTTGAAGCATTCACAGAAACAAGAACTCGACAAGTACGATCAATTTCAGAGTATCTTAGCAAGTGGAAGAAATTTCATGTAGAAGATTCCACATGACAGGATGAAAATTTTATACAGAAGCATTAAGAAATAATCAAGCGTTGAGGACAACACTTGTTCGAAGGAGAGGGGCATGTTAAGTCCCTATATTACTAGTGTAGTCCCTTATTATGTTAGTGTACCCCCCCTTATTGTTATTGTTGTACCCCTATAACCCCCATATCGATATTATTGTGCCCTTACATTATTATTGTTAGTCCAGCTAGGATTATATTGTGACCCCATAGAATCCTATATATAGAAAGGAGGTTTTTTCATTTGTATCATCCAAGAATTGTTCATTTATGTAATTTAAAGGAGGTTTCCCCCTTGAAGTGGCTTATTTATAAGGCATTGATCTCGCTTTTCTTCTATTTTTGGAGCTGGTTTCATAACACTAGCCAAGTGGGAAATGACCTTGGGTTTAGTACTCACGGGAAGGGATAATTTTGGTTAATCAATTTTGGATGTAGGTCTAGAAGGAGTAGCTTATGAGATACCAAATTAGGTAGTTTGTGTATTTTTATTCTTCTGATGACATCTAAGAGTTTCCTTACGTGGAAGAGGAGGAAATATTTGCATCCTACTTGAACAACAGAGTGGAGGGGGTTGTTCTTCCACGTTAGTTTAATGAATTTTAAGAAATTAACAAAAAAAAATAAAAAAGGGGTAACTAGGCAAAGAGTTTACCAAGAAACCGTGAATTGAAATATACCACCTTGGAGAACCAAGGATTTACTTATGGGCGGGACATATCCCTTAATGTTATATTTGATGTATCACAATATACAAGGAGGCCAACTCAGTTACCTAAGGTGAGGATAACAGCCTAATGTGGACTTCCAAAATATACCTAAAGGTATGTGGAAGCACAGTCTATGTAAGTGGTGTCTAATGTGTAACCATACGATGAGCGTGTTCCCATATACTTTTCATGTGTGGAGCGCCATCCAATATCCCCGGAGGTACATGGAGAACAATCTTATACACTTATGTATGTGGAACAGGATATCACCTCCAAAATGCAGCGTTGGAAAAAAAATGATAGCTCCTATGTTTATAAACATCGGAGCACATCTCTAACCTAGACCTTTAGATGTTTGCATTAATGCTTCAAATGATCCTTAAGATTGATTCAGTAAATTTTAAATTTTATCTTGAATTAGATTTCATTTTTCAAGGCTCACCATGAATTTCACCTAAATATCCTAAAGGTACAATCTAGCATGATAAAATGAAATATTTTATTTTCAATGAAAATATAGGTACAGGAGGGAAGAAATAAAGAGTAATGCAGCATAGAAAGTGCAGAAAAACAAAATTTTTAAGAAAATATCCCTAATGCAATTGTTCCAATTTATGATTTCACATACAAAACCTCAATGTAATGCAAAATGCAAAATGGCGAGATTTTTCTTTTCAACCCTCTTAACCTTCAAATGAAATGAAAATTAAGATGCTTGTTAAATCATTAATAAGAGAAACCACATAGAATGATGATTTTAATATGAATTTCTTCAGGGAATCAATGATCAAGCAAAAAAAATTCGATGACCTAAATGAGAAGAACAAGGCAAAATACAAACAAATTATTATCAAAAGTTAATAATACCCAAAGCAAACCAAGTGAAGGTTTTTTTAGAGACAAGGGCACACTCAAATTCAAAAGGAAAACAAGCTTAACCAAAGCAAATTAGAGAGGAAGGCAGGAAAAGAAAATTTTGTATCTTACAGGGATCAATGCAGGTGTAGTACAGACACTAGTGCTCTACAATGCAGGTGCAGAGAAGTAAAAGGTGCGATGAAGCACTCTATCTCCATACCAGGGGGTGCGCTAAGTAAGATTCGGCAAAAATATGACAAAAAAATAAACCAAGCTCAGAGAAGGGTTTCCTAGGGTCAATCAAGGTCTAATTGAATCAATGAAGGTCAAAAAAGGTGAATCAAGAGGTGAAAAAGGTGCTAAGGTCAAGGAAACCACTAAGGGAAGAAATTGTTCCCCAGAGGAGTCGTCGATTTGTTATGTGGAATTTACGATTGCAGACAAAAGTAACTTTCGTAGACCTAGTGGACTAGTCTAGAAAAATAGAAGACAAAGAACATAAAGTTTTCCTTAGAGAAGTTAGAGAATGGAAATAGGCTTACTTCGATTTCATAGCAATTTTTCCTTTCCTCCTAGCTTGTAAGCTCCAATTGTAGCTCCAAGTGCTATAATTAGAACCTGCACACATGACTAAAACAAGTAAGGGAGCCACAACAACCAAGTAGCATAATATAACATCCTTATTCAATGAATCAAAAAGGCATTGAAATATATGAGTGCTAACATAACACAACAAATATAGGAAAACAATATACTCTTTGTATTAATAGACATAGGAGAGAGTTTACAACCATAAATATTAGTTGATCTTTTAGAAGTCTCCCCCAGATGACTTGTCCGTCCTTGTCACAAGTAACACCTCAATGTCAACCCTAATGCATGAATATGAGGTTTCCTTTAGGTTCAAGGCATCAACATAGGGGGTACTATCAATCTCCAAAATCCAACCCTGATGTTATGGATGACAGTAAATTTATAGGAGAGGGATGGTATTTTAGGATTTACCACAATGGGCTTAAGATCCACATATGATGGAAGGATGAGTTCAAGGGATAAGAGGTGAATTCAAAAAGATATGATCAGACAAGATTCTAGGTTCTTGTCCATGGTAAATGGTTAAAACAACCCTTGGAATTTTATCAAAGAGGAAGCTTCAGAATTCTTTTTAATTTTCCCGAATTTCTAGAATCAGTGCACATGTTGAAGGGAGCAACAAGTGTTGACCAGCGCTGGTGCATAAGGGAGAAACCAACATTAAACGCAGGTGGCTAAAGGGACAGGCTGCGTTGGGGCTAAAAATATTGATTTTGAGAAATTAATCCTAGAAAATCAATATCTTTTGGAAATTTCATGCTTAGGGCTTTGTGAAGGGATGATGACAACATGTTCATGGATGTTGATTGATCTAGTTTGTAGGCCTATTGACCATACGTGACAAAATGGCCAATAAAAAAGGGTAATGACCTAAGAAGATACACCTATCCAACACATTCTTCCTGAACCTTGCCCAAATCTCTGCAACTCTAGGAACTAGAGCCTGATGTCTCCTCACCTCTCTCCTAGAGGTATAGTTGTATACAATGTGAATTCATCCTCCAACCTAGAAGACAAATTATCGATCTCTGTCAAAGATATTTCTTTCTCCTTCTTATCCTTCTTTTTCTTCTTCCTCTTCGTACATTGGGTATTATAGTGACCAAACTCACCACACCTGAAGCACTTGATCTTCGATAAATATTTCCTCTTCTTCTCTCCTCCGTGTGAGCCTTTTCCCTAAATGGGAACTTTATTTTCCTTCCCCTTTGATGCGAGGGCTACTTTCTCCTCCTCTTTCACACCCTTTGATCCTTTGCTATTGTTTCCACTTATATTTCTCTCAACTAGTTTAAGCCTCATCTCATCCTGTGTGAAATATACCCACAACCAATCCCAACCCAATAGATTATCTCATACAATGATCCCTTGGATGAAGGTAGCCCACTCCAAGGTGAAACCATTGAGATTTGTACGCAACATTTCACTCTCTTGAGGTGCTTCTCCAACTGCGATAAGATCGTCTCGAACATTCTAAATCTTGGTGAGATAAGGAGTGACTCCTTCACCCATATGCATCCTGGTAAGCTTCAACTTCTCTTTCAAGAACATATTCTGTTTCTCGGAAGGATTCTGGAAAAGTGTAGCAATAGCATCCCACATTAGTTGGAAATATTCTTTGCCACTAAGTGTGAGACTATATGATTTTGAATGCCATCAAGGTGTTATCACTCCATCAGATCTCTAAGGCTAAGAAAGAGTCCAAACAGATGTAACCACATACCAATCTTTTAGCTTGGTAGCTAGCCCTACCATACCATAAAGGGCTCTCTCCACAATGTCATAGCCAAGTGATACGGATTTATGCAACAATGCAATAAAATATAGAAATATACATAAACACAGAGATGTAGTAGAAATAATGCTTCATTTCATTAATATCAAATAACAAAAATGTTCTTATAGACATAATGGAAATAAAATAGCTAGGGCATTGGTAGGTTATCTCTTAGAAGAGATGTGGTGGCTACATGCCTCTAAACTATTTTACAATCAAGCTCGAAGGCCTATTTATTTTTGAGAAACAATGAAAAAACATAAACATCCAAAAACCTAACCATAGGAGATCAAGCGCCAAAACTATGGGCCCCGTTTGGGTAAATTGGTGTTTCAAATTCCTGTGGTCGTAACTTTAGCATCCTATATCCATTTGATTGACATGATACATCATTAGAAAGATCTATCAAAGGAATACAACTTCTGACTATGAATATATATTTCGGAGTGAAATTATATTTTCTAGATAAACGATGCCCAAAAAACGTCATTTAGGGCCTCAAAATGGCTCTGGAAGTTCAGGACCCAAAAAACTGCTAAAAATAGTAAGTTGTGTCGAAACTAAAAAACTGAAAGAACTGATGGTGTGGGTCCAAATGGAATAGGTGGGTGGCCACCAATATCCACGTGGCTCATTAAGGCCTCCAAACGACTCTGAAAGTTCAGGAACCAACAACCTGCTAAAAATAGTAATTTGTGCTGAAAGTGAAAAGTTGCAAGAATTGATGGTGCGGGTCCAAATGGAATAGGTGGTTGGCCACCGATACCCAATTGGATCACCAAGAGGGTTGGATGAATTATGGTTTTATTCTAGGTATGAGTACAGGGGTTTTATTTGGTTGAATTGGGTTGTTGGATGAGGATTAGGTCAAAGAGGCTAGGTCATGGAAAATAGGATTAGGGTTGCAGAGATTCAATGGGGAAAGGTAAGTAGAAAACCTAATACTTTAGTGTTTCTTGAGTGGGATGGATCAGACAGGTGAGGAGCTAGAAACATCAAGACAATGCATGTATTCTTTCTAAACTGAAGAAGATGAACAAACTATGAAGGTTTTCCCAAAGACAAAGCATGAGAGATGAATTATGCTTATCAACTTGAAAACTAGCATCTCATAGAAATGAAATGAATCATGAAACAAAAAAATCATACATAATGAGACATAAGAAGAACAATGGTAAATTTCCATACCACAGGTATCCCAAAGAAATAGTTGTAACATTTTCATTAATTTCTTGCCAATAGATTACACTAGAGTCTTTGATTAATGCATCAACATCCAACATGTGAAATGAGTCAAAAAGTACATGATATAGACCTCAAACAACATCTCCCAACCTCAGGGGTCAAATTCCTAAGTTAAGGATGTGTTCCACCAAAAACTTAGCTAAATACCTAGAGTGTAGGGAGGTCAAACTGACTCATCCCTCACATTTTGCAAATTGATTCATTACATGTCATCAAAACTTTTAACCTAATGTATTTACCCCTAGGTAATTCAACCACAACATAATTACATTTAAATTCATGATTTACATTGGTAAAAATCCCATTGACCATGATCAAACTGGAAAAAATTGAGAAAATTGGAAAATATCAGCAAACTCAGAAAATGTGTCAAAAGCACAGCGCCACTGTCCTAAGCGTAGCTCCATCTTCAGCTTCACTTTTGAGGCGGTTCTAGATGTCCACATTAAGCTTAGGATAGCTCATTGGAAAGCTTGTCCTATCTAGTTTCCATTTCAGTGCCCAATTTATAAAATGGTCAAGTTTTGACACTCCAAAACTTCATTCTCCCAATACTGGTCAAAATCATAGTGCCAGCCTCCAAAACCTGGCAGAAAGGTCATATCTTGATTGTTTTTTTCCCTTTTGACTGCCTCTTTAACCAAAAAAAAATAATTGTAAAGTGGTTTTTCTAACAGTGTTTGTCCTTCTGAATCTAATGGTGGTTTCATTTTCTCCATTAAATTTCCCTAGGAAAAGCGCAGCTCCTAGGGTGTTGCGCTTTTGCCAATTTGATTGTGTCAAATTGCCAAAAACTCAAAATTTTCAAAATTTGCCCAAATTTCTTTAAATTTTTTGTTGTGGGATAATGATGAGGTGTACTAGGCTATGAGAGATGCCTCAGCAAGAATATCAAGCTTTTCCCCTTCATTTTCTTGGTTAGGGTTTGATTTGGCCTTTTGAAGCTTTGAGCTTGCAATTTGGTTTTTCTTGAAGTAGTGCTTGACCCTCTTTCTCAATATGTCATTTTCCTTGTTTGCTTTCTCCATGAGCTTCTCAAGATTCTGGTTGGCCCTATCAAACCATTTCTCCCTGTTCTCATTGAAAATCATGTCAAATTTTTCATTCAAAGTGAGCTCATTAGCAAGCTCAACCTCCTTTTGCCTCTCTAGTTCTAGAGCTCTTTTCAGCCCTCTAGTCCTAAGTCTTCTTTTTGTCACTTGTTCTTATGCCTCATTGATTTCACCATATCTTTCATAGACCTCATCAAGAAAGTCCTTAGCTTTTTTTTTCTTCTCTTCTTGCCTTGAAAAGTTAAATCTCCATGATGGCCTGATTGGTCTTGAGTTGTTCATTTTCTTGCGCATAGTATGAAATGACAAACCTATATCTCTCTAAGTTGGTCTGAAGCTCATGGATTTGGGAATCCTTCTACTTGAAAATAGTTTTTGAGGCCTCATCATCATGCTTATCATATAAATCAACAAGGTCAAAATCAGTCTTTGTCTCACGGAGGTCATCCTCATCATGAATGGTTGCCTCATGTACATCTTCCTCTGCAATCCTTTGTTTTCCATTTTGTACCTGCTTTTTTGGTGAAGAAGGCAGGGCCCCTCCCACAATCTGTGGGGAAAACACCTACCTATTCCCTCCCTTATATGTCTTTTCCATTGTGCTCATTTCAACCTCTTTAGGCTTGTTGATCTCAACTCTGCTAGGTGACTCATTCTGACCATGAAATGGTGATGATGGTGGTGATAGTGATGGAGTATGTGAAGTGGACTGAGGTGATGAAATTCTAGGCACTGTGGGTTGAGATGGAGGCATAGATGTAGTAGGGTGAGTTGAATAAGGCACATCTTCATCATGTGGAACTTTTGGAGCAATGAAGATGTCATTTGATATGAATGTATCCCATAAAATGTTCAACTGGTTAAGCTGATGGAGGACAATGATTTTGATCAAGGAGTGGTGGAAGAGACTATTCATTTGTTGGTCAAACTGTCTCTTTTACACAATGTATGTCATTTTGTCTATGCTCTTGAATAAAAAGTATGGGATATTGAGCAATTTAACTCTTATGAAGTGCATGATAATTCAAATGTGATAAGTATAAAGTCTATAGAACCTCCCTTCACACAATAAATACTTCATGATGATCTTCATCATGGGGGCATACCTATTAAGAATATAGCTGAAAGGAAATACCCTCTTCCTCTCATTTCTGTAGACTGGTTTGATGAATGTCCCATAGTACTGATCCTCCAAATATTTGGATTTGAACCACCTCTCACCCATGTTTGGAATCCATGTAGCAGAAACAATAATGGATGTAGACATTGTGAAATTCACACCTACTAGGGTTACTTGATTGTCTTTGAGGTTTACACTTAAGATTCTGCTCAAAACAGGGTGATGATGTACCCTCTCAATCATGTTACAAAACTCAAGGAAACCGACATACTGAAAGCATGAAACTGTCATTGGTGAGGCTATCATTTCTCTAATGTTGGTGAGCTCCAGCCTTAGGATTCTCCCTCCTTTGCGTGGCCTTATCTGTTGTCTGTCCTCCTCCTCCAATATATTTTCCTCCTCTTTCCTATCTTCCTCCTCTTCCATATATTCTTTGTCTTCTTCCATGGTGTCTTGGTCTAGAAACCCTAGGGGAGGAAATGGGAATGGGGATAGGTCTAGGGAGTAGGGATTAGGGTAGGAAAATTTAGGGAGATGAGGGAAGGGGTTAGGGAACTTTAGGGGGTGATAGGAGGTCAAGATACTTAGGGAGTTGAAAATGATAATTTGATTACAGGTTTCGGGTGGTGGTTGCCTAGGAATTTTATTGGCCTAGGACTTAGGGTTTTATAGGGAAGGATTTTAGGGGTAGGGATGGGTTTAACAGTGATGTAGGAATGTGTTGTGGGGTTTTTGGGCAGCAAATTGATAGTGGGGGAGTGAAACTAGGGTTTTCCACTAGAAACTTAGTTAATTTTTCTTATGAAGGAAACCACCATAAAAATGACACTTAAGAAAGAAAGGAGGAAAAGATTTTGTTTTACTTACTTGATAAAGGAGGAAAGAAGCCTTTGTTTAAAGTTTGAGAAGGTTTGAGGGCATTTTGTGGCTTCTAGAGCTTGCTAGGCATAAGTGCAGTGCCTTACCTAGGAGTGCAGTGCCTGAGGTAAAAAAGGCAGCACTAAATGCTCTTAGCACAACGCTTCTCTCCTATGTGCAGCACCCACTTGCCTACACGCAACTCCAAGAAAAAATCCACCTCTAACTCTGCAACTTGACTTCTTCGGGCTGAGGGAGTGAAAACTCGACCTTTAGATGTGAAAATGAGTTTGAATGGGATGTCTTAGTGGTCTTTATACTCTAGGAAATTGATGATTTGGGCCTTGGGACCCACTTTATTCCTTTGTTATTCACTTAACCTTTTGAAAATTTACCCTTTACTTGACTTTTTCCTTTGACAATTTGATATTTTTATGACTTTGAGAACTCTTTGAATTTGACATTTTGGTGCTTTGGAATTTTTGGAACAATGATTTGGCGTCTTGGGATGGTGAAATTATTACATTTTGAAAGACATAAAATTACATAGTGAAAAATAAAAAAATATTACATCTTAGAACTAAAATTACATGTTGAAACAAGAATTTTCTTTACAAGTCATCTTCATCATCTTTATTGGATCACCCTTTACTTGTTGGTCTTATGCAGTGGAGATGAAGTTTTATTGAACCATGTAAACCCTAATGACCTAATCAAACATTGGAAAACACTAAAAGACCTAATGAGACCTTGAAGGACTAAATTTCAAGATGACATGACTAATATTGACTTTATGGATGATGTACAGTCAGCAAGGTATGAAAGTATGCCAGCAAGTAATCAAATTTGAGGAAGAGTGATGTTTTTTGGACTAGGGCTACCATCAGTGACTAATGTTTTGCATGACCTAGTGGAATTAATAAAACTTTCTAAGTGGGACCCCTAAAATGATATGAAAAGAGGATTTTTGATCACTGATGGTAGGATGAAAATACTGACACTAACACAAGGATCAAACGCTTTTCCCTTGCCACATCCTTATTTTAATTCTCTAGTTGCAGGTTTGTAGGTATGGCTACAAATATATCTACACACATATTCATACCATTCTCATCTAGTAGGAAAGACGTTCTAGCTTTCTAGATACAATAATTCGAGGCTCCATCTGGCCTATCCTAATCTCGAAGTCATGTTGTGGCCATTTTTGCAAAAACTCACAACTAGGAAAATAAATAGGAAAATCGTCCTTTCTTGCTTGGATTTTTCTTCGTGACTCACATTCCTTCCAAGAATGCACAGTTCTTCTAGTTTTTAATGTCACCTACAACTGGAAATCAAGAATTTCCTCCAGAAAACTAAATCTGTAAACCCTCTTAGAAAATCCATTTGTGTGTGGTTTTCTCTTACACTCGGCATTGATTTTCTACTGTAATCACTGATGCAAACCAACAACACCCAAATATACTCAATGAACTATCTGATCTAATCATTGGAACTACTTCCTAACAATACCACTGCCTGCTAGAACTACTACTGGGATATTTGAAACTTTTTTGTTTCCTGCAACTGAAAATATAACTTTTCCCATCAATTCACACTACCCAGTTGGCCCTTTGCAGAGACCTAGAAATTTTTCTTAGAGCCTCCCTCTGAAGCTGCAAAATTTCTCCTTCGATTTTGAGCTCTTGATATGCCTTCAATAATTCTCTAATACCATGTGAAATTTTCTTAAATTCCAGCAATTGGAAATTTATTCATTCAACTAATTAATTATGTAGTTTATTTGTTACAGCAACAATGAATAAATCACACTTCAATTATTCACAAATAAAAATGTTGTGTAAAATAAAATGTTGGAACTAGGAAATATAGAGCACACACACAATAAAATTGACATTATTATTTTTAGACAAATGTCCTAAGAAAAACTCAATGTGGGAAAATTGGTGCGACGGATGAGGGTTTTATTATTAGTATGATGCAGTAGTGAAAATATGAGTACAATCTAGACGCCAAACTTAGAAATCCTTAGCAAGATAATATGACAAAAATTATTGAGGGAAAAAATGGTCATCCAAACCCTTGTGCACACTGGTCATCAACACAAATTTCCTCAGAAAAACTGGTCATCCAAACCCTTGTGCTTCCCTTTATGCAGTGCTTGCACAGAACCTCACACATGTGGCTCGAAACCACCTCTGATTAAGTCATCTTTCCTACTAATGTTGCTGGAAGTGACTCTTTGTCCCTATGGAAAATCATTCTATCCTCTGGAACCTAAATTGACCTCCTCCTTAGCCAAATCGAACTGCTCACTGAAGTTGCATGCGCAATCCTTGCGTAATCTCTAGTGGAATAACTTTGTCTCTTGTTGTTTCCTCTCCAAAACTGGAACTTCCTCTGGAATCATTGTCTTTTCTCCCTCTCTATCTCTATGTCCCTTTTGGCTCAAATTCCATGCTCGATTTCTGCAGCTAGTGTTGATAGTGTTGGAAGCCACCAATAGGGAAGGGGTCTCCCTGATGTGAAGCCTCAATTAGACCCCGCACCGTTTGAAGTAGGAGCCCCAACCGGAAAATGGTCGGTTTCCAAAGTGGTGATTTCAAAGATGTGTCTTGGCTGCAATAAACACATAATGATATATACATGACTTTGGTGGAAACAAGTGTATGAAATTTATGTAGTATCAAATGAAATGCATGAAAGGTTCCATCACATCGAAGGGAAATAAATGAGACTCTTAGAAGCATGTAATAATACTTATATTAAAGGAGACACACGAGCAATAAAAGAGAATAATTAGTTAACCTGCAAAATAGTTCACATTATAACAATGATTGTAATAACATAACAGAACACATTCAATAATATTCATACTAAAGCAAAAGAATTAGTTCATAAGAATCAGGTAAATAAAACAACACATATCACAAATGTAACAAGAATAATATTACTACATCCATGACATATGCATGAAGACGTGCCAGCTCTAAGCTTTTATTAAAGAGTGAAATTTCTAGATATACATTTAGAAGTGACAAGACACTGGCCCCAATATGGAACATGAAGCCAATAATTACTTCTCCAAAGAATGATAATCCTTCTATGCTAAACTAGAGAATCCAAGGCTCCAAAACAAAGATTCCAAGCCTTTGGTTCCAAGCCCTTTGCTTGAGTTATGAAGGTGTATTTATAACATATGAGATGACTTTTCATCTCCCTTTGTGACTTTTGAGCTACCCTCATGACAATTCGACTTCCTTTGTCTTTTACTAAGTAATGAATTTTCATATTCCACAATTAGCAGTTGGACTTCCACTTACATGTTTATTTCAAATATAATATTACAAAAAACCCATATGAGACAAAAATGGGTAGAGACTAATAAGAAAAAATAGACATATCAAGCTTGAGTTTGAGGAAACTCTAGCTTATCAACTTCAACTTGTATATCTTCAATCACATAGTGATTTCATGCCTTGTATTGTGAGATGGTCTCCTAAAATTTTGTAAGAATATTAGGTTGAAAGCGGACTCTAGCCTCCATTCATCTAGGTAGACAGTTTTGGAGCCATACTGTGTTTCCTTCTTCAATAAGAAAAACATAGCATTGATCTTGGCAAGGCCACCAATATACTTATGCATGGTGTGTCTATCAATTTCCAAATCTTCTTTGGTAGAAATATGCCTCAGCTGGTCCAAGTATTTTGAAACTTCCTTCCTGGACACATTTCTTCCTTGGTCTTCTATGAATGTCCCGAATGAAGGGACATTATGATATTTCACCAAAGAGTCCACACTATTGTACAACTATGCATAACAAGACAAGATGCTGGCTATGAAAGTGTTGAGTTGTTTATTTCTTTGTATAAGAATTATGATTTCAGATGTTTCCAACTCAGCTTGTTGTCGTATTTTCTTGACTAATTACAACGGTGCACCTGTGTACTTCATTCCCCATTCATGAACTACAATTATGGTTGCATGGATGACCTTTAAATATTTATCATTCTCCTATGATTTCTTTTACATGTCATGTAACAGGACAAATTCTTTATGCATGGTGACCAACTCCTCATAGAGGTTCATCATAGTATCTCCCAAAAATTTTATTTCACCAAATATAGCCACCTAGAGCTCTTTCAAGTACACATGTGTGGGATCCAAATTATTTGTTTTTGCATGGAGTAGTCTCGTAACTTGCAAATCCTTTGTCATTTGTTTATTTTCTTCCATAAAATAATTTACATTTTCCTTTAAAGCTCTGAAAAAATGCAAATTAGTTGCGCCAATAGTTCCAGGATTCTTTCTGGTGTCCATGACAATCACCCTTTCGGTATTTATGAAAACATGATGTGTGAGGTCATTGGAAAAATTCTTCTTTCTTGCTTGCAAAATTTTCCTCTGAAGCTCATTAAAAGTGAGACTAGAAACATCCATGACTGAGCTATCATCGAGAGTAACAATTTCCTCTTTGTCACTTGGAGATTTCCCATCTACAAGAGGAGGTGGAGACTGAATGATGATTTTTTTTTACTGGGGATAAGAACATCTTGATTTTATTACTCTTGTTCTACCTCCATGTCTTGAATAACTATCAACTCTTCAATATCTTGGGCAAGTTCTTGATCCTATTGGTGTTTAATTTCTTCTTCTTGTAGTTTATTTAGTCATTCTTCTTTTTCTTGCTTCAGCATTTCTTCTTCTTCCCCCTTCCTTCTGGTTTCCTCTTCTTGAATTTACATTTCTACATGTTCTCTCGTTTTTTGTTCTTCCTTCTTTCTCTACTCTTCTTCCTACCTCTTCTACTTATCTCTCTTCTGCTTCCTCTTTCTCTCTAATGCCATATCCTCTTTGATAATAGTTGGTTCCGCTTTGAACTCATGGATTTTCTCCTCTGTTGGACTATGAACAACCTTCCTTTTATATTTTATGCTCACTTGGTTGTGTTTTTCTGATTTCCTTGCTTCCAGAGTAGTATCATGTTATAGAGTCACATGAGAAGGACCTGCCTAGCTGACTGGTGTGTGGGGCCTATAGGCATTATAGTAGTTCTTGATATAATCCTCCTCTAGTATAGAGTAGGTCCCACTTGGCTAGTTAAAGTGTAGCTTGTCACAATTTTTCTTGCAAATGCTTTTGAGATCGTACATATGATACTCCATTGTGCCAAACCTAAGGTTCTCTAACTCATTACCTTCACCTCTTGCTACCTTCAGGTTCTTGATTTCATAGGATCCCCCCTGCAATGGAAAAGTAGGGCAAGGTGCTTTCTTCTTCCTATGCAGTACTATTGATAAGCTTATGGAAATATGATATGCAACCTCCTGCATGACCAAGTTATTTTTGGCATACCTTGGTAACAAATCTGATGACTTCTAGCAGCCAAACACCCTGAGGTAAGTGTCATCTGGTGAGAAAAACCAATCAACAAGTTCTAATACTATTCCATCACCTCACAAGACATTCAAGGGGGTTCCTCAACAAATATCATCAAGTATAATACTTTTATCTGTATTTATAACTTGAAGGTTTGATGAAATGTGAAAGTAAATTTTTATGTCTTTTAGGAAATTATGCAATTTTAAAAAGAACATAAGTTAATGGTTTTTAACTCAGTTTGAAACATAAAAATAGATACAATAATACCATATACAGTAACACAAGACAACAAAATGATGAAGGATTTCACCCCTCTTGGGCTAGATCTCCCGGTCCAGCTTCCAATGTTGGGCCTCTTTCATTAAGTGCTCAAATATGTGATTACATGGATTTTCATTGCTCAGAATGAAAAAATAATTTCTCCAGAACAGTAAAAAACCCTAATTTGGGCCCTTGTTGGGCTCAATTTGGCTAAAAACTGAAGAAGGTATTCTCTAGAGAAGTTTTGTTGCTGACTGATCTAGAAACTGCATTGACCTGCTAACCATTCTAAGACTTCACCTTTTCTGGAACCGCTAAGAGACAATTTCACCCGACGCTGGCAAGATTTGCGCTAAGTTGGGTGCAATTTTTTGCCTCGTTTAAATGCCCTATGACCCTGTGAGTGGGAAAATTTGGGCCACGTGCCCGTTGATCCATTTTTGGATTCGAATCTCTGCGTCAATCATCTACATATAACTCTGCTCGCATCATGGTTTGGTTTATGTATACTGGGGTATGGCCTTACCCACTCCAAACTTTTTTTTAACCTTCGCCCCATGGTGTTTTGGTTATATGTTACCGTTAGGGATATTAACCATTGCTTGAACCATGGTTGGTATTTTTTTTAACGGGGGCTTTAGGTCGGGGTTAAGTTTGACCCCTCGACTCCCCTACCTGTAGTCTCATAGACGTGGGGTGACCAGGGACCAGGGATTAACCCTGGCCCCGTCCCCTAATTTGTCATATCAATAAACTTTAAATATATGTTCACAACTATTGTGGTTAAGATCCACCCAGTGGCAGAGAGGTAAGGTTATTTGCTGCCACTCCATAGGTTCTGCGTTCGATTCTCCCTGATGGCAGTTCAGCCATACAAAATTTTAATTGATGATTTGGAGGTCATGTGGCTGCCCACCATTGGCTCATGTGGCCTCCATTCATTGGACCACGAAATTCTCAACCAACCAATCCTAACCCAGCAATCTAGATCCAATCAGAATTCAACATTTCAAGCCAATCCGGTGAGGTCACTTGGCAGTCTATCATTGGCTTGAAAATCACTGTCAAACTTCCTAGTCACCATGCCCAGTCAGCATACAGACTTCCCAATCAACATACCTATATCCAACCTGCAAAATTGTTTAGTTTTTTAGGAAAATTATCGAAACATGATATTGGGAGCATACAATATCAATTTTGAGCGATTCAAGTTGCGTTGGATTCAACGAAATGAGATCTACGTTTTGGCACCAGTTTTGAGCACTTTTGAAAACTTTGAATTTTGAGCACTTTACTGAGCCACTAGATCATTCCTCCCCACTTCAAGCTTTTGGACCTCCAAAATATCATTTTTAGTCAACAAGTAGATGAGGGTATATTTCCCTCTCCCTTCTGATCTCAATCCATTTGGCTTTGCTTGGATTTGTACCTTTGAGCCCCACATGAAGGTACTCCAAGTTCCCTCATTTTGAAGTTCTTTTTTTCCTGTAAAGGATGGTGTCTTGCTACAATTATTCAAGATATTCAGGAGATAAATATTCAATTGAAATAATATGAACATTCTCTCATTGATCTTAAATCAAAGGAGGCTCATATAATCTCAAATTTTCAACATTAACAACTGCATAGATTTGCATATATGGAGGCAAATCTAACTGGAAGGCATTATTACCAATATTTTATAAAATATTGAATGGACCATATCTGATTGGTTTAAGTTTTTTACCTTCTCCTTGGAATCTTTCCTTGCTAATGTGAAGCCAAGGTTCATCTCCCACTTGAAAACTGTGATCAACCCGATGCTTATCATGTCTTGTCTTGTACTTGTCTTGACTCTTTTCCAACTGTTCTTGAGCCATTTGATGCACGAATTGAACTTGTTCAATGAATATCTTGGTCTTATCTATGTCACTATGTCCATCAATAGCAACATCTTTCCCAAATATGACTAGATTTTGGTAAGTATCCCAAGCATGCCTCAAATGGAGATGTTTGAGTTGATGAATTCTTGGCCCGGTTGTAAGTATGCTTAACGTAGTGAAAATTTTCATCCCACAATGTAGGATGCATGCTACAATAACCACGAAGAAGATGTATTACCATTTTTTTCACCACTTCTATTTGGCCATCGGTTTGCAGATGGAATGTTGTGCTCTTTTTCAATTTGGTTCCCATGAGTCCCCATAAGCTTGACCAAAATTTACCGACAAATTGAGAATCTTGATCATAAATAATGGGCATGGGAAACCCAAAATTCACCCATATATTTTGAAAGAACAATTCCGCAGTCTGTTCAGCTATAACCTACTTCTTACAAGGCATCAAAATAGACATTTTTTTTAATCGATCCACAACTACATAAAGATAATCATGACCTTTCCTAGACATAGGTAGACCTCCCACAAAATCCATAGAAACACTTTCCCAAGGATGGGAAGGAACAGGAAGTGGAGTATACAATCCCAAATTTCTATTTTTAGGCTTACTACCAGCACATAAACAACATCCTTTTACATATCGTGACACACTTTCAATCATATGAGGCCAGTAACAATACCTCTGTAATTGTGCCATTGTATTGTGTACACCAAAATGATCAACAATAAGAGAATTGTGTGCTTCCCTTATGATGTTGACTCTTTCTCCCTGTGGAATACATATCTTTCCAAGATGATACAACAATTTATCATGCACATGATAATCTAATTCCTCTACTTGGTTACCTTTACACAAAGTTTCATATGCATCCTTAAAATCCTCATCCAAAGCATATTTCTCAACATAACTCTCATGCATGATAGAATTATGCTTAAGAATAATGGATGCACTAACAATTGGCCTAGATAGCATATCAACAACCTTGTTATAGATACCTTTCTTATACCTTATCAACAAGTGGAATTGTTGTAAGAAACCCATCCATCTGAAGTAACTCGCTTGTTGTAGCTTGGTTTGTGATTGCAAGTATTGCAACGATTGATGATCAATGTGAATGATAGTTTCCTTACCCATCAAGTAATGTTTCCATTTTTTACACTTTTCACCAAAGAATAAAATTCTTTGTCAAATTTAGGATAGTTAATCAGTGCACCATTAAAAGTTTCAGAATGAAAACAGATGGGCTTACCATGTTGCATCAAGACTGCTCCCATGGCATAGTCACTTGCATTGGTTTGTATCTCAAATGATTGTCTCAAATATGGAAGTGAAAGCACTGGTGTTGTACTTATTATTTCTTTCAATGCACTGAAGGCTTTTTATTTTTTTCCTCCCCACTGAAAAACTTGTTCTTGTTGAGATTGCAACAAGATGATGAGCTTAGTGAAAAGAGTCACCTTCACTAAGTGGGCCCGGAGGCTATTTTTGGTGCAAGTCTATTTTTAGATATGTCGATCATATTCTATGAGTTGCAGGATGGATGGTTGGTCAAGTTGGAAAAATAGATGGACTTCTATTTTTAGACATACTGGGCGGAATCTATTTTTATATTGCCAGTCTAAAAATAGATATGTCGAATATTATTAGCTCTTAATAATATTTGGACTATAAACATTATCTTATTCAGTTGGAGCACTTCAGTTAAGTGCACCGATGTGGCACAGGAGCTGACAGAAGGAATTACGCTATTCATGAGGGTTAAGTGGAGCTATTGCATGGAGACTTCAGTTAGAACTCATGTGACAGAGTTTGGTGGAGTTATTGAGGTAGTTGGTGGAGTTGTGGTCAGTTTAACTGAGTTAAACATAGTTGAGCTAGTTGTATCTAGTCTAACTGATTGATACACTAGTGAGAGTGGTGTGAATTAATTGTTAATTAATTCACTAATTATTAACTCATTAATCAACTAAAGAATACATCAGTTAACTACAGTGCATGGACAGTTTCAGTGGAGACCAGTGAAGAGGTAGGTAGAGAAAATGATGTGACTATCGGTTATGACTATGAAGTGTTGCATGATTTATAACACACACAATAGTTGGAGATGCCTGTATGAGGATTATTGTGGCTTGAGAGTTTGGACCAGTCGATTTCATTCGAATCCATTCTTCGCGGTGATTGCGTAGTAGAGAGCGAGGCCTAGCGGTGGCGGTGGAGCATGGTTGCTAGATCGGGCGATTGGTGTGCCCAGTCAAGAGAATCTCGGATGTATAACATATCAGTTATATAATTTCTATAGTTCTGCTCTTGTCAATGCATGTAGTGGAGCTGCAATGGAAGAAAAGTTAGAAATTAACTTTCTTCAATATTGGGTTGCTCACAAGAAGCTTCTAACCTTTATTATAGTCTTGGGTTTTGGCCAATTCAAAATGACTTCAACCTTTGAGGGAATTATCTTCAACTCACCCCCTCCAACAATATGACCCAAGTATACTAAATAATTTTTTCCAAATTCACATTTAGACATCTTAAAAACAACTTTTCTTTATTAAAACATCTAGAAATTTCCTAACATGCTTGACATGCTCCTCACGAGTATTGCTGAAAATCAGTATGTCATCTAAGTAGACTATTACAAAATCATCAAGAAAAGACCTTAAAACATCATTCATAACCCTCATGAATGTAGCAGGAGCATTACAAAGCCCAATTGGCATAACAAACCACTCAAACAAACCTTGCTTTGTCTTGAAGGTTGTCTTTCAAATGTCTCCTTCAGCAATCCTAATCTGATGATAGCCACTCCTCAAGTCAAACTCAATGAAATAAATAGCATATTTCAATTTATCAAGTAAATCATCAATTCGAGGAAGAGGGTAATGGCTCTTTACTGTGATTTTCTTCAAGGCTCTAAAGTCCACACACATGCACCATGTTCCATCCTTCTTTGGCACTAAAAAAATAGGTGACCCACATGGTGATGTGCTTGGTCTAATGGCCCCTTTATCAAGAAAATATTGGATTTGTTTCTTGATTTATGCATTCTCCATTACTAACATCCTGTACATGCCAATGTTTGGAAGAGGACAATCTTGTTGCAATTGGATCTCATGTTTGATTCCTCTTTTAAGAGGAAATAATTTAGTTTCCTAAAACATCTCATCGTAGGTGTTAACAAACTCAATCAAATCAGATTTTAACCTTTCATTGTAGAAATTCTAACCATGGGATTCAATCCAATCTTATAATGCACTAAAACAAGATACTGAATCCTTCTACAATTTTGGGAAACAAAACTCGATCGCACAATCACATAACAAGTAAGAGAAAGAGACAATCAATCACAAAACACAAGATTTATATGTTAGGTCCCTATATTACTAGCATAGTACCTTATTTCTTTTAGTGTAGCCCCCTTATTGTTATTTTTGTACCCCTGTAACCCCCATATTGTTATTATTGTGCCCTTACATTATTATTGTTAGGTCGGCTAGGATTATATTATGACCCCATGGACTCCTATATATAGAAGGAGGTTTTTTCATTTGTATCATCCAATAATTGTTCATTTATGTAATGTAAAGGAGGTTTCCCCCTCGAAGTGGCTGAATTCTAAGGCATTGATTTCTATTTTATTCTATTTTTGGAGTTGGTTTAATAAAATTTTGTATCAGAGCTTTGGATTTTAGGGTTTCGCTGCTTCAAATAGGTCATCGTGGAATTTGCGCTATAACTTTTTTTCTGCAAAGTTTCACAAGCTGAAACTTTTACCACGCGAAGCCGAAATCTTGAGGAACTTTGTGTAAAAATTTCAAATCTTGGTTCTCAACATTTTCGGAGATATGATTTTTGGAAGTTAGGGTTTTTTCAAGCTCCCGAATTTCATCTAAAAGATATGGCCTTGGGAAAATCATCATAACTCTCTCTTTGAGCATCGGATTGGAATTCTGTAAAAAGTGGTCGAAAGTACAACTTCACTCTACTAAACTAGTCCATAAATAGGTCATTGTGGAAGATTGGGCATAACTTTTCCTTTAAGCATCCAAATTAGGTCAGACATGTGGCATTCAAAAGAAGATTCAGAGGGATACTGCATGATCAAATTTCAAATATTGAAGATCTAAAATCACAGAGATAATTCAGTTTCAATATTGAGCTCTCAAGAGCAAGAAAAAGGTGTGTATTTTGTTTTCAAATTGCATAAGTCTTGTTTGAAAAATCAGTTTAAAGTGATATAAAGGGAATATTGAAGCATAGATATCAGTATTGGGTTCTATAATGCCTCCTAAAAATAGTTCAACACCCATTAAACCCTTAGAATACTCTACTATGACTCATGAAGAGGAAGAAGTGCAACATGATATATCAAAATTACAATAGCAAGTGCACCAAATTTCCCTCTCACAAAGAGAAACAAAAAATGAAATGGAAGTTTTGAAGAAAGACATGGAAGCTAAGATGGATGGTTTGAAGAAAGGCATGGAAGACAATATGGATGGTTTGAAGAAAGGAAGCTAAGATGGATGGTTTGAAGAATGGCATGGAAGACATGGAAGAAAAAATTGAAGACATGAAGAATTATAAAATCAGACATGGAAGGCTTGACAAAGTTGATACAAGAAATGATTCCTAACGACGAAAAGATAGTAGAGGAAACTCATGATGAGAACAAAATAAATAAGAATCGTGATTTCATAAACTCGAATGTTGGATGGGAGACCCACCATATTCAAAAGATCGATATGAGGAAGTTTGATGGCAAGGATCCCGTAACATGGATACTATAGATGGAGCAATTTTTTGATCTCAATAATGTGCAAAACACACAAAAGGTACGCATTGCAACTTTATATTTAGAAAAAAATACAGTTGTATGGTATCGATGGGTTTTCTCTCGTAAAAAATTTGTCACTTGGTCAATTTTTATGGAGGAAATGATAGCACATTATGAAGATACAAAGAGCAACACCTTCTTTAGCCAATTTATAAATCTCAAACAAAAGGGTTCGGTGGTGGAGCACAATGAGGACTTCCAAAAATTGAATATAAGGGTAAATTATATTCCATAGGAACACAAGATTGATGTCTTCATAGGGACTTTAAAGGATAACATCCAACATGAGGTTAAGCTTTGGGAACTTGATTCATTGGAGAAGGCATTCAGGTTGGCAAGAAAAATTGAATGTAAAATTATGGTGACAAGGAAGCCTACCACTCATATCTATAAAGACGTAAGTGTTGCTACTCCTAGAATTCTACAACCTACAAGGTTGACACCACAAAATTGGAAGAAAAAAAAAGCAAAATGGATTTTATGCAGTTGTGATAGAAAATACATTAAAGGTCATAAATGTGTTGAGAAGAAATTATTTTACATAGATTGCGAAGAGGGGGAATAAAATAAACAATAAACTTCAAAAGAAGAGGATATACACCAGGAACCAAACCTAGAGAAAGAAGAAATGAGTCTAACCATATCATGTAATGAATTGGTAGGAATTACCACTCCTCAAACTCTCAAGATAGATGGACATATCAAGAAGAAAAAGGTAATAGTGTTGATTGATTCGGGTAGTACCCATAATTTTATTCATTGTAAGGTAGCCAAGGAATTGAATTGCTTCCTATACCCAGCACCAGAATGTCAAGTGATGGTTTCAAATGGAGGAATTATAAATTTCTCTCGAAAATGCCATAATATCAAGATAACCATGGGGGAATATGTATTGAATAGTCCAATGCTTTCCATTCCAATGGGAGGTGTTGATGTTGTACTAGGATTACACTGGGTTACAATCTTTGGGGACAGTAGCTTTTAATTTTCAAGAACATTTCTCAAAAAAAATTTCGGAAGGAAAGGAAGTCGAATTACGGGGTATCGCAGGGAATTTGGGAAATATAATAATCTCTAATGTTATTACAAAGCTTATAAACAAATAACAACGAGGCGTGATTGCACAATTATTCTCACTAGAAGTTCCAACATCAAAATCATCTATTTCTCCAGATCTCCAAAAGGTATTGGAAAATCATTTCAAGGTGTTTGAAAATCACAAATGAATCCCACCTATTCGTGATCATGATCATGCTATTCATTTGATTCCAGGAAGTGTTCCTTCAAACATCAGGCCTTACAAATATCCTTATGTCCAAAAGAGCGAAATTGAACGTATGATTGTAGAAATGTTAGAGGTTGGTATAATTCAACCCAGTCAAAGTTCTTTCTCTACTCCAGTAGTATTGGTGCACAAGAAGGATGGATCATGGCACATGTGTTTGGATTATAGGGAGCTCAATAAGCTAACTATTAAAGATAAACTCCCATTCCTATGATTGATGAATTACATGGAGGAATTTATTTTACCCAGTTGGATCTTCATTCAGGATATCATCAAATTAGAATGAAGACTTAAGATATTCCAAAAACAAAATTTCGAGCTCATGAGGGTCATTATGAATTTTTGGTCATGCCTTTTGGCCTTACCAATGCACCTTCTACATTTCAAGGGTTGATGAATTCCATTTTCAAACCCTTCCGTAGAAAATTTGTGTTAGTATTTTTTTTTGATATACTAATCTACAACAGGTCTTGGAAGGATCATATTCAACATGTTGACAGGGTGCTCAAACTATTGGAGGAGAAACAAATATATGCAAAAACCTCCAATTGTTTCTTTGGAGTACAATGTTGAGATTCAACAAGATGATGAGCTTAGTGAAAAGAGATGCCTTCACTAAGTGGGCCCGCAGGCTATTTTTGGCGCAAGTCTATTTTTAGATTATGTCTATTTTTAGACATTATGATCATATTTCAGAAGTTGCAGGATGCTATTTGTGGATGGTTGATCAAGTTGGAAAAATAGATGAAATTATATTTTTAGAATATTGGGCGAAGTCTATTTATAGATCGTCGATCTAAAAATAGATGCATGTCGATTATTATTAGCTCTTAATAATAATCAGACACTAAAAAACAACTTATTCTCTTGGATCACTTTGTTTCAATGCATAGATGTGGCACATCAATGGATTGAGGGAATTACACAATTCCCAAGGGTTTACTGGAGCTAATGCATGGAGGACTCAGTTAGAACTCAAGTGGTAGAGTTATGACATAGATGGAAGAGTAGTTATGGAGTTGTATTTAGTTTAACTCAGTTAGACTCAGTTGAGCTGGTTGTATCTAGTCCAACTGAATGATACACTACGGAGAGTGGAGTTAATTAATTATTTAATTAATTCACATATATTAACTCATTAGTCAACTGAACAATACAACAGTTAACTACAGTGCATGGCAGTTTTAGTGGAGACCCAATGGAGAGATAGGTGAAAGGGCAAGATGGACTATCTGTTGTGACTATAGTGATGCATTGATTGCATCACACACACATTGGAATTTCCAATGAGGATTTTTCATTCAAGGCAAGAGTAATTCGAATTCATTCAGAGCTATTCTTCAGTAGGGATTGCGCAGTGAAGGCAGGCTAGCACGGGGCAAAGATCGGTGCATGGATTTGCAAGATTGTTCCTTATTAGTGTATGATGATTGTACTGTAATGAGAGCTTGATAAGATTTGTATGAGGATTGTCATTTGATTCCATGATACATAATATATAGTTGGGGTTTTCAGCTTCAGGCTTTCCCGATTAAAAACAACTGTGTTATGTGTGATTATTTTTTATTTATGCATTACATGTGTGTGCAATTAATGTTCCACAAAAGATTAATTGTGGAATGATTCAGTATCTTGCAAGAAGTTAAATATTGTGAGATTAGGTGAATCTAGGACATATGCATGCTTAGTGCATATAATTTCTACATGGTATCGAGCATTGTTAATTGAAGATTGCAATTGTAAAGTGAGTTTGTGCTGGTGGAAAATTTGAATTTGCTATGGAAGATTCTTGGTGCAGAAGTTGAGTATACATTGAAATGGCTTCCAATGGGTTGCGATTGGAGTATGCCCTTGATGGGATCTCAAATTACATAACCTGGAAGGACAAGACGGAGGCAATGCTGGAGGATAATGGACTGAAGGAGTTCATCGATAGCGATGTTCCTAAGCCGGGATCTAGAGATGCTACATTACTTGATGCATGGCAAAAGAAGACATCAAAGACAAGAAGAATTCTGTTCGAAGGTGTGAAGGACCATATTGTGTCTAGCCTTCATGGGAAATCCACTCCATTCTTAATGTGGAAGGCTTTGACAGACTTGTTCCAAATTATAAGTGACCAGAGGAAGTTGGCGCTTAAAGACAAGCTCAGAAAAATAAAAATGGAGAAGGGCGACAATATTCCAAAATACCTCATGAAGTTTGTCCACTGCAAGGATGAAATGGGAAGTGTGGGGGTTAATTTTGATGATGAATACTTGGTGAGCTTGGCTCTCCTTAGGCTTCCGAAGAGTTGGCATATCTACGAAGACTTTGTCAATGGACGGGAGAAACTACCGGGATGGGAGCGACTTTGGTCGGATCTTGTGCAGGAGGAGATAAGGTGGGGTACCAGGGATGGATCTTCATCGAAGAATGAAGAGGAAGAGAATTGTGCTTTTGCTGCCAAAGCAAGGAAAGGGAAGGGGAAGAAACATCCTTCAAAATCCGGTGCTAAAGGCAAGAAGTAGGATTTGTCCAAAGTGAGGTATTTTCACTGTCACGAACATGGACATTTCGCCACTAACTGTCCACAGAAGAAGAAGAACAAGAAGGTTGTTGGATCTACAGCTAGAGAGGCCTTAGCCTCGCAATTTGAACTTGATTTCTCTTTGATCGCATGCTTGGTTTCAAGATGTATGGGATCGGTGTGGTATCTTGATAGTGGTGCATCTTTCCATATGACGAGAGACAAAGATTTGTTTACTGACTTGGAGGAGAAGGACCTCCAGATGCATATAGAGATAGGCGACGATGGTCGGTACAGTGCGACTGAAATTGGGACCATTACCTTTAAGAGGGAGTCCGGTAATCCATTCTTGTTGAAGAATGTTATGCATGTTCCAGGTCTAAAGAAGAACTTGGTCTCGGTCGCAATGCTGGAAGACAAAGGTTATGATGTTGTTTCAGTGAGGGAAAAGCCTTCCTTCGACATAAAAAAACGAGTCAAACCAAGAAGATAGGGGTTTGAATTAAGAATCTCTATAAGATGGAGGTAGATGGCTATGTTGCAATGGTGGGCAAAGCAGAAGAAGTGGTGAGCCGGGATGAGGGAGAATTATGGCACAGGATATTGGGCCATCTTCACCATGGCGCTTTGAAGATTTTGCAGCAGATTTCTACTAGACTTCCCAAGGGTAATCTTGCACAGTTAGATCAGTGCAAGGGATGTACTATGGGTAAGCTTGTGAAGACCACCTTTCATGAGAAGGAGAACCATGCTTCGGTGATCCTAGAGAGAATTCACACAGATGTGTGTGGACCTTTCTCAGTTTCTTCAACAGCAAAACACAGGTATTATGTGATATTTGTTGATGACTATTCTCGTAGATGTTGGATCTTCTTCATGCAGAAGAAGAGTGAAATGTCCTCAAAGTTCTGTGAGTTCAAGGCATTGGTGAAGCAAGTAAGAAGCCTAATATTTCTCATTTTAAGATTTTTGGCTCACCTGTTTACATTCATGTGACAAAGGACGCCAGGAAGAAGTTGGAGCCAACTGCAGAAGTTGGGATATTTGTGGGGTACACATAAACACCCCATAATTATTGTGTGTATTTGCAAGACAGTTGGATGACTGTTGTGCGACGGGATATAAAATTCAATGAGGTGAAATCCATGAAGTTGTCACTTGAGAGGGATCTACACTTGCATGCGGAGGAGGAATTGCTTGTTCCCAAAGATGAGCCTCTGGATGTGGATCAGCCACAGGAGGAGATTCATGGAGTGGAGGAGTCCACTCATGCAGAACCAAACATCAGACAAGGCAGAAATCGTACCAAAAAAGCTGAGAGACTGAAGCTTGATGCGGCACAGAATGTAGGAGTTCCTACATCACAGCATAGGCAGAGAAAGTCACCTGACCTATTTACTGGATACATGGCTCTTATGAGAAAGTGTATCATGACAGAGCCATCTTCTTTTGAAGAAGCAGTGCAGGAACCCACATGGGTAGATGCCATGGTGGAAGAGTATGACTCCATTGTCAGAAATAGTGCTTGGGAGATTGTTCCAAGGCCGGTGGGAAAATCAGTTGTAGGATCAAGGTGGATCTAGAAGGTAAAGCAAGTTGGTGATGGGAGCGTCGAGAATTATAAGGAAAGATTTGTTGCCCAGGGCTTCTCACAGATTGAGGGGATTGATTATGAAGAAACCTTTGCACCTGTCGCATGGTATTCTTCCATACAAACCATCCTTTCTCTCTTAGCGCAGATGGGTTGGCACATTCATCATATGGATGTGAAGACTACATTCCTTAATGGGATCATTGAGGAAGAGGTGTACATTGAGAAGCCTGAAGGATTTGATATCTTCAGCAGCGATTCGCATGTGTGCAGGCTCAAAAGAGCGCTTTATGGGCTAAAACAAGCATCACGTGCTTGGTACACTTGGATCGATAGCTATTTCACTGGACTTGGCTTCACCAAGAGTGAGGCGGATGCAAACCTGTACCAGATTGTCATGGAGGGTAAGCTTTTAATCATTGTAATTTATGTTGATGATTTAATACTAACAGGTGATGAGCAGTTGATACACTCATGCAAGGCAGAGCTTGCAAAGGAGTTTGAGATGAAGGATTTGGGCCTCCATTATTTCCTTGGATTGGAAATATGGCAGCGGGAAGGTGAACTATTTTTGTCTCAAGGCAAGTATGGCCGGGAGATACTGGAAAAGTTTCACATGCAAGGCTGCAAGCCTATCGACACTCCTCTTCCAGGAAATTGGAAGAAAGAGGATGCTACATCGGCAGAGGTAGTGGATGCCATTGTTTATCGACAGTTGGTGGGTTCGCTCATGTATTTAGTCAATACAAGACCAGAAATATGCTATGCGGTGAACCAGCTTTCACAAGTAATGGTTAAGCCTACCAAGCTCTTTTGGAAGGCAGGAAAGCATGTCTTGAGATATCTCAGGGGCACATCTGAGTATGGTTTATGGCACAGACAGACGGATGAGGTGAAGTCGCATGGCTTCACGGATGTAGATTGGGCAAGAAGCCCAACAAACAGAAAGAGCACATCAGGAGGGATTTTTAGTATCGGATCTATGGCAATTTCTTGGTACAACAGGAAACAAAGATCCGTGGCACTCAGTTCAGCAGAAGCGGAATACATGGCAGCAAGTCAAGCTACATGTGAGGCTATCTGGATGAGGAAGATTCTGGTTGGTTTGTTCGGTTCACATTTAGATCCCACAGTGATACATTGTGATAATCAGAGTTGCATTAAACTCTCAGTTAATCTTGTGTTTTATGATAGATCTAAACACATTGATATTCAGTACCATCATATCAGAGATTATGTGCAGCGGAAGATCATGTTGCTTCAGTACATTCCTACGGAGGATCAGGATGCAGATATTTCTACGAAGGCGCTCACCAGGAGAAAATTCGAATACCATAGAGGCAGGATCGGGGTGAAGGATAATTCCTATCTTGTTGAAGGGGAAATTTGAGATTCAACAAGATGATGAGCTTAGTGAAAATAGTCGCCTTCACTAAGTGGGCCCGCAGGATATTTTTGGCACAAGTCTATTTTTAGACATGATGATCACATTTCAGAAGTTGCGGGATGTTATTTGTGGATGGTTGATCAAGTTGGAAAAATAGATGAAATTCTATTTTTAGAATATTGGGCGAAGTCTATTTATAGATCTTCGATCTAAAAATAGATGCATGTCGATTATTATTAGCTCTTAATAATAATCGTACTCGAGCAGTTATTAAATTGTCTTCTTGAGCACTTTTGTTTCAAGGCACGTATGTGGCACACGTTGAACCCAGGACCACGCAATTCCCAAGGAATTACCTGGAGCTGGCCATTTTATGACCCAAATAGAACTCAAGTGGCATAGTTATGACACAGTTGGAAGAGTAGTTATGGAGTTGTATTCAGTTTAACTCAGTTAGACTCAGTTGAGATAGTTGTATCTAGTATAACTAAATGATACACTAGTGAGAGTGGAGTGAATTAATTAGTTAATTAATTCACAAATAATAACTCATTAATCAACTGAACAATACAGCAGTTAACTATAGTGCATGGCAGTTTCAGTGGAGACCCAGTAGAGAGATAGGTGAAAGGGAAATATGGACTATCTATTGTGACTGTAGTGATGCATTGATTGCATCACACACACATTGGAATTTCCAATAAGGATTGCGCAGTCAAGGCAAGGGTAATTCGAATTCATTCAGAGTTGTTCTTCAGCAGGGATTGCGCAGTGGAAGCAGGCTAGCAGGGGGCAAAGATTGGTGCATGGATTTGCAATCTTGTTCCTGATTAGTGTATGACGATTGTATTGTACTAAGAGCTTGATAAGCTTTGTATGAGGATTATCATATGATTCCATGATACATAGTATATAGTTTGGGTTTTCAGCTTCAGGCTTTCCCGGTTAAAAACAATTGTGTTATGTGTGATTATTTTTTATTTATGCTTTACATGTGTGTGCAATTAATTTTCCGCAAAATATTAACAGTGGAATGATTCAGTACCTTGCAAGAAGTTAAATATTGTGAGATCAGGTTAATCTAGGACATATGCATGCTTAGTGCATATAATTTCTACATACAAGCATTGGAATATCTGGGTCATATTGTATCTCACGAGGGTGTTAAGGTAGACCCTAAAAAAATTAAAGCCATGAAGGAATGGAAAGTCCCCTCAACCATAAAGCAGTTGTGAGGATTTCTTGGGTTTACGGGGTATTATCGCAAGTTTGTTAAGAAATATGGGAGAATAGAAGCACCTCTAACAACATTATTGAAGAAAGATACATTTTCATGGACTCCTGAAGCAACTAAGGCCTTTGAACATCTTAAAGAGGCAATGTGCCTAGCACGTTTCTTAGCTACGCCAGACTTCACAAAAACTTTCATTGTGGAATGTGATGCCTCAAGAAATGGAATTGGTGTTGTTTTAATGCAAGAAGCAAGACCCATTTCTTTTGAAAGTCATCGAATCAAAGGAAAATATTTACATAAATCTATTTATGAGAAGGAGATGTTGGCAATACTACATGCACTAAAGAAATGGCGACCTTACATAATGGGAACACACTTCAAGGTAAAAACTGACCATGATAGTCTTAAATACTTTTTGGAACAAAGACTATCTTCAGAAGAGCAGAAAAAATGGGTCACAAATATGTTGGGTTATGACTTTGAAATCATCTACAAAAAAGTGAAGCTAAATGTTGTTGCAGATGCACTCTCAAGAAAGGATGAAGAGGTGGAAGCATTTATTTGTGCCATTTATATTATCCAACCAGATTGGATAACTGAAGAAAGGGATGAATGGAATAAGGACGAAGAAGTGTGGACACTCATTCAAAAGTTGTAGCAAGATCCTAGTACATATGATACATTTATTTGGAAAAATGATTCCTTATGGTACAAAGATCTCTTATATCTTTGTAATAATTCCCAACTAAAAAAAAAGATTATTTTGGAATTGCACACTTCTCCTTTAGGAGGACACTCAGGATTTTTAAAAACTTACCACAGGGTGAAGAAATAATTTTTTAGGATGGCCTTAAATCTGATATTCAAAATTTTGTGGCAGAATTTTTGGTTTTCCAGCAAAATAAAGTTGATACAATTAAGACCTAGGGTCTTCTAGAGCCTTTATCCATTCCATGTCAATGTTTGGAGGAGATTTGAATGGATTTTATCACAGGTTTACCTAATTCCAAAGGAAAGAGTGTCATCATGGTGGTAGTTGATAGACTTACCAAGTATGCACACTTCTGTGCATTATCTCATCCATTTAAATCAAGTACAGTTGCTATTGCATTTATGGAAACAATACAAAAGCTACATGGAAACCCAAATATTATGGTAAGAGACAGAGATCCCTTTTTTACTGGATATGTTTGGATGAAATTATTTTCATGTTTGGGTACTCAACTAGCTCATAACTCATCTTATCATGCTCAATCTGATGGTCAAACTGAGATAGTGAACAAATGTTTGGAAGGATATCTTCGTTGTTTTGTATCCGATAAACAAACACAATGGGTCAAGTTATTACCTCAGCCTGAATGGTGGTATAACACTTCCTTCCATACTACAACAAAAATTACCCCACTTATGGCACTTTATGGATATTATCCACCGTCCATCACATCATATTTAAGAGAAAATTATAAGGTTCAAGCAATGGAAGATCACATCAAGCATAAACAATGAGTTCTCCAACTCTTAAAGGATAACCTCAATTTGGCACAAAATCGAATAAAACAACAAACTTAGACTACATTATGTGCTATAGTTTTGATGTAGGAGATCATGATGCATTACCACACCATACCAACAAATGTCCCTAAAGCAAGATAAGAAGGATAATAAATTATTGCCAAAGTACCATGGTCCTTACAAGGTGTTGCAAAATATTGGTACTATGGCATACAAATTGGAGCTTCCCGCTTCTTCGCGAGTGCATCCAGTTTTCCATGTTTCATGCTTAAAGAATGTTATAGGTGACAAACTTCTAGTTAAAACAATATTTCCAGAACTTGATGAGGAATGAAAAATCATATTGGAACCTGAAACCATCATAGAAACAAGAACTCTACAGCTACGAAATCAATCAATTTCAGAGTATCTCATCAAGTGGAAGAACTTACCCACTGAAGATTCTACATGGTAGGATGAGAATTTTATACAAAAGCATCTAGAGATACTCAAGCGTTGAGGACAACACTTTTTTGAAGGAGAGGGGCATGTTAGGTCCCTATATTACTAGTGTAGTCCCTTATTGTTTTTAGTGTAGCCCCCTTATTGTTATTGTTGTACCCCTGTAACCCCCATATTGTTATTATTGTGCCCTTACATTATTGTTATTAGGTCGGCTAGGATTATATTGTGACCCCATGGACTCCTATATATAGAAGGATTTTTTGTCATTTGTATCATCCAAGAATTGTTCATTTATGTAATGTAAAGGAGGTTTCCCCCTCGAAGTGGTTGAATTATAAGGCGTTGATCTCTCTTTTCTTCTATTTTTGGAGCTAGTTTCATAACAGTATCAGGGGAAAGCATGCTTCCTAAAACCCCGCTATCTATATGTTGTATAAAGTCAAGAGCATGAAACAATACAATGTTTTCTCTCTTAGATAAATTCCCACACTTCGCCAACTCTCTCACTCTAATATAGGAAAAATAATGCAATTAATTAGCTAATTCTTAGCCTCTACTTAGCCTAATTTTCTCATGCATTCTTGGAGGAATTAAGCCCCTATTAAATAGGAAAATCCTTCCAATTAATTGTGCAATACATCATTGGCTTCCACATGACTCTATAAATGACTTGTATAATTTTCTAATTATACAACTGATAGTTATCATCCTTTTAACCTCAGTTTCAACTGGTCCTTCATTAGAACTGACATGCAAAAACTATTTACAGTGAATCATCAGTTAACAAATTTATAACTACTTGTGAATTAAATCAGATTTAATTCATTGGACCTATCACTAGCTCATCTCTCAGTTAGAACTAGTTAGATTGATATTAACTCAATTAAATGAGTTAACTAATTACAACTCATACATAGCTATAATGAGAGCCCCTTAAATCATGGGGACAACTCTACATGCCTCCTCTCTAGCCCTTAACTAGAATTTCCTAAGCTAACTCAGAAATTATGACTTAGTTAACTTAAACAAGTTGTCACGAGACAAAACTACAATTTTCTTAAAATTTAATTAAGGGTAAATTAAATTAGAATTCGCCTTGGGTGCCATTTCAATACTCCCTCTCAACAAGAAAGGGAATATCTGCTACCCTGATCCTGTCTCCATGGAATTTGAATTTTCTTCTTTTCAACGCCTTCGTCAAGATGTATGCATCATCCTCCTTCGTGGGAATGTACTCTAATGACATAATCCGCCTCTTAACACAATCTTTGAGATGGTGATATAAGATATCAATATGCTTGGACTTGTCATGGAATACTGGATTAACTGAGAGTTTGATGCAACTCTGGTTATCACAATGTATCACCTTCGGATCCATCTATTGACCAAAAAAACCAACAAGTATCGTCCTCATCCATATGGCCTCGCATGCTTCCTCACTAGCCACCATGTTCTCTGCCTCTACTGAATTGAGTGAAACTGATCTCTGTTTTCTGTTGTACCAAGAAACTGTTGTTGATCCTATGATGAATATTCCTACTGATGTGCTCTTCCTGTCAGATGGACCCCCTACCCAATCTGCATCATTGAAGCTTCACTCCCTTTGTCTTTTTGTACCATAATCCATACTTTGTAGTGCCCCTAAGATATCTCAACACATGCTTCTCTTCCTTCCAAAAGAGCTTGTTTAGCTTAACCATAGCTTGGCTCAGCTTATTAACTGTGTAGCATATGTCGGTTCATGTGTTCACCAAATACATGAGTGAACCCACAAGCTGCCTATAAACAGTAGCATCCACTACTTCACCCAAAGTAGCATCCTCCTTCCTCATGTTTCCTCCAAGAGGAGTATCCATGGGTTTGTTTCCCTCCATTTGGAACTTCCTCAGAATATCCTTGTCATACTCGCTCTGAGATACAAATAGCTCCCCATCTCTTTTCCATATTTCCAATCCAAGGAAATAGTGCAAGAGGCCCATGTCCTTCATCTCAAATTATCATGCAAGATACTCTTTGCAAGAATTTATGAGTTTCTCATCACTTTTCAGTATCATATCATAAATATAAAGTGCAATAATCAAAATCTTACCATCAACCACAATATGATATAGGTTTGCATCCGCTTCACTCTTGGTGAAGCCCAACTAGGAGAAATTTTTTTCAATCCTAGTGTACCAAGCATGAGGTGCTTGCTTTAGCCCATACAGTGCTATCTTGAGTCTGCACATATGCGACTCCCTGTCTAAGGTCTCAAAACCTTTCGGTTGGTCAATGTACACTTCTTCCTCAATAAATCCAATGACAAGGGTTGTATTTAAATCCATCTTATGTATCTTCCATCCCATTTTCACTAAGAGTGCAAGTATGGATCTAATAGATTAATACCTTGCAACTGGCACAAAAGTATCATCATAATCAATCCCCTCCACCTGAGAGAACCATATGGCCACAAATATAGCCTTGTGCTTCTCCACACTCCTATATGCTGCCTGCTTCACCTTGTAGACCTATCTAGATCTTACAACTGACTTCACCATTGGTCTTGGAATAACTTCCCATGCACTGTTTCTTTTGATGGAGTCATAATCCTCAACCATGGCATCAACCCACACTGGTTGTTGCATTAGTTCCTCAAAAGAGAATGGTTCTATCTCAATACCTTCACTCATAAGAGCCATGTATCTAGTGTACCACTCTAGGGACCTTCTTTGCATGTGTTGTGATGTGGGTGCTCCCACATTATCTCTCGCATCCAGCAATAAATTTTCAGCCTCTTTGGTGTGCTTCCTTCCATTTATGGTGGAAGAATTTTCATGAGTGATTTCTACCACTCTCTGTTCCTCTACTTGTGGTTTCTCCACATCCTGGGGTTCATCCTTGGGAGCCAAGAGCTACTCAAATGCATGCAACTCAAGCTCCCTCTCAAGGGAAAATCACATGGCTTTGTCTTCATCAAACTTCACATCTATTATGGCCATTGTCATCATGTGTGCTGGAAAGTACACCTCATAGTTGTGAGGTGTATCGTTGTACCCCACAAATATCCCCAACTTTTCTGTTGGTTATAGCTTCTTCCTGACATCTTTGGTCACATGGAAATAAATAAATGAACCAAAAATTTTAAAATACAACACATTTGGTCTCTTACCTGAAAAAAAAAACCTCCTCTGGTGTACTCATCCCAATTATCTAATGAGGACTTATGTTATGTACAAATACTGATGGATTGCATGCTTCCGCCCAAAGATGCAATGGTAGGCCCTGATCATGCAACATAGCTCATGTTGTTCCCATAACAATTTTGTTCTTCCTTTGTGAAACCCCATTATTTTGTGGGTTATGAGGTGCAATAAATTCTCTTTGAATTCCTTCTAAGGCACAAAAGTTATTTAATTCATTAGAGATGTATTCTCCACCATTTCTGCTCCTCAGATCCTTCACCTTCTTCCCTATATATTTCTTGACAAGTGCCTTGAACTCACAAAACTTGGAGAATGCCTAATATTTATTTTGCATGAAAAAAAACTAACACTTCCTTGAAAAATCATCAACAAAAATCACATAATACTTGTGCTTTGTTGTGGAAGCTGTTGAGAATGGTCCGCCCATGTCTGAATGAAATCTCTCAAGGATCACCTTGGTTAGGCTTTCCTTAACGTGAAAGGTGGCTTTGGTATACTTCACAATTGTACACCCTTTGCATGTGTCTCTCTACTCAAGTTCACCCTTTGGAATTCTTGTAGAAATATGCTGCATGATTCTCAAATCATTTTGGTGTAGATGGCCCAACCTCTTGTGCCATAACTCACGGATGTCTTGACTCTCCACCTTCTCTGCTTTACTGCACAGTGTTGTACAGTTTTCTACATTTAGTTTGAAGATATTCTTTACTCGAAACCAAATATTTTTCACCTGTCCCATGGCTTTGTGACGAAGGAACGCCTTTCCTTCACTGAAGATCACATCATAGCCATGATCTTCCAACATAGCAATAGAAACCAAATTATTCTTTAAATTAGGAACATACATGACATCTTTTAATGTTAGTGGATTACCTAACTCCCTATGAAAGGTAACTTTACCTACACCGGTAACGTTATACCACCTGTCATCACTCATCTCGATGTGCATCTGGAGATCCTTCTCCTCCAAGCTACTAAAGAGTTATTTTTTGTCGGTCATATGGAATGAAGGTCCACTATGCAAGCACCACACAAAACCCATCATCGATGACACCATGCATGTGATGAGGGTGAAGTCCAACTCGAACTGTGAAGACAATGCTTCACCTGTTGCTCCTCCTGAGGCCTTCTTATTGTTCTTCTTTTGTGGAAAATTTGTGGCATAGTGTCCATTCTCATGAAAGTTCAAACATTTTACCTTTGACAAGTCTCGCTTCTTACCTGTCTCTCTAGTCTGGGATTTGGAATGGGACGTCTTCCCTTTTCATTTCTTCGCCTTTCTAGCCAAGGCACAGTTCTCCACATCATCATTCTTGGATGAGGATCCATCTATGGTGCTTCGTTGAATTTATTCTTGTGCCAATAAAACCATATTCGCTCCTAATATGGAAGCTTCTCCCTCCCATTAACATAGTCCTGGTAACTATGCCAGCTCTTGGGAAGGACTATAAGAGCTAGGCTCACCAAATCATCTAAGGCAACAGTGCTCCCAACACTTCCAAGCTCATCTCGACACTGAGTGAACTTCGTCAATTATTTTTGGACCATTTCTCCCTTCTCCACTTTGATCTTCCTGAGCTTGTATTTTAGTGTCATCTTCTTGTGGTCGTTGATATTCTGATACATATCTGTCAAGGCCTTCCACATAGCATATGGGGTCACCTTCCCATGGAGGCTCGAGACAATATGGTCTTGATCTCCCTCTAACAAGATCCTTCTTGCCTTTGCTACATTATTCTTCCATACATCAAGAACTTGAGCATTTGCTACTGCAGGCTATGGGACATCAGTATCTATGAAAGCCTTTAGTCTATTGTCCTTGAGCACTACCTCCATCTTGTCTTTCCATGCAATGTAATTCAAATTGTCCTCAAGTGCATATTCGAGTCTCAATCCATTCAAAGACATCTTGATCTATTGTTGTATCCCAAAGAATAAATCTGCAAATTTGAACCTAATCAAAACAAACTCTGTTATTCTCTTATTATTGTGATTCTTGGCGCTCTGATACCATCTATAAAATCTAATCATGGGATTCAATATGATCTTATAATTTACTAAAACAAGATACTGAATCCTTCTACAATTTGCGAAACAAAACACAATCGCACAATTACATAACAAGTAAGAAAAAGAGACAATCAATCACACAATACAAGATGTATCTGGGGAAAGCACGCTACCTAAAACCTTGCTATCTATATATTATATAAAGTCAAGACCATGAAATGATACAATTCTTTCTCTCTCAGAGAAATTCCTGCACTTGACCAACTGTCTCACTTTGACCTAGGCAAAATTAGCCAATTCTCAGCCTCTGATCAGCCTGCCTTTCTCATGCATTCTTGGAGGAATTAAGCTGTTAGGTCCCTATATTACTAGTATAGTCCCTTATTGTTGTTAGTCTAACCCCCTTATTGTTATTATTGTACCTTGTAACCCCCATATTTTTATTATTGTGCCCTTAAATTATTATTGTTAGGTCGGCTAGGATTACATTGTGGCCCCATTAGGATTACATTGTGGCCCCATGGACTCCTATATATAGAAAGGAGGTTTTGTAATTTGTATCATCCAAGAATTTTTCATTCATGTAATGTATTGGAGGTTTCCCCCTCGAAGTGGATTATTTCTAAGGTGTTGATATCTCTTTTCTTCTATTTTTGGAGCTGGTTTCACAACATTTGGTATTAGAGCTTTGGATTCTAGGGTTTCGATGCTCCAAAAAAGTCATCATGGAATTTGCGCTATAATTTTTTTTTTACAAAGGTTCATAAGATGAAATTTTTAGAGTGCGAAGCCGAAATCCTGCAGAACATCTTCACAAAATTTCAGAGCTTGGTTCGTAATGTTTTGGGAGATATGATCTATGGAAGTTAGTTCTTTTTCAGGCTCCCGAATTTAATCTCCAAGAAGTGATCATGGGAAAATCTTCATAACTCTCTCTTTGAGCATCGGATTAGAATTCTGTAAAAATTGACTAGAATAAAACATATTGTAGTTTCCTATCTATAAATTTCAGAGCTAAAGGAGGAAACAGTGACACGTAGCAAGTCGTACAAGTTCGCTCTACTAAACCAGTCCATAATTAGGTCATTGTGGGAGATTGGACATAAATTTGACTTGAAGAATCCAAATCAAGTCAGACCTGTGGCATTTGAAAGACGCTTTAGAGGACTAATAGAGGACCAAATTTCAAATATTGAGGATCTGCAAGTATAGAGATAAGTCGATTTCAATATCAAGCTCCTCAAAAGCAAGTAAAAGGTGTGTATTTGTTTTCCGAATTGCATAAGTCTTGTTTGAAGAATCAAGTTGAATTGATTCCAAGGGCATATTGTAGAATAGATTTCAGTATTGGATTATCAAATGGCCCCTAAAAATAATTCAACACCCATTAAGCCTTTAGAAGGCTCTACTATGACTCATGAAGATGAAGAATGGCAACATGACATATCAAAATTGCAAGAGCAAGTGCAACAAATTTCGCTCTCGCAAAGAGCAACAAAAAATGACATGGAAGTTTTGAAGAAAGGCATAGAAACTAAGATAGATGGTTTGAAGAAAGGCGTGGAATCTAAGATGGATGGTTTGAAGAATGGAATGGAAGCCAAGATGGATGGCATGGAAGCTGGCATGGAATCTGAGATGGATGACATGGAAAATAAGATGGAAAACATGAAGAATGATCTAAAAGCAGACATGGAAGGTTTGACAAAGTTGATACAAGAAATGTTTCCTAATGGTGAAAAGATAGTAGAGGAAACTCCTGATGAGAACAAAATAAATGTTAATCGTGATTTCATAAACTCTAATGTTGGAGTCAAGAACCACCATATTCCAAAAATGGATATGAGGAAGTTTGATGGAAAGGATCCGTAAGGATACTATAGTGGGAGCAATATTTATCCTAATAATGTGCAAAACAAACAAAAGGTACGCATTGCAACTTTACATTTAGAACAAAATACATTTGTATGGTATCGATGGCTTTTCTTCTGTAAAAAAATTGTCACTTGGTCAATTCTTACAGAGGAAATGATAGTGCATTATGAGGATACAAAGAGCAAAAATTTCTTTAGCCAATTGATAAATATCAAACAAAAGTGTTCAGTGGGGGAGCACATTGAGGACTTCCAAAAATTTAATATAAGGGTAACTGATCTTTCATAGGAACACAAGATTGATCTCTTCATAGGTACTTTAAAGGATAACATCCAACATGAAGTTTGCGTTTTGGAACCTGATTCATTGGAGAAGGCATTCAGGTTGGCAAGAAAAATTGAATGTAAAATTATGGCAACAAGGAGGCCTACCACTCACTTCTATAAAGATGGAAGTGTTGCTACTCCTACATTTCCACAACCTACAAGGTTGACACCACAACAATTGGAAGAAAAAGGAGAAAAAGGGTTTTGCTACAGTTGTGATCACATCGAGCATCAACAAGAAGTTCTCCAACTCTTAAAGGATAACCTAAATTTGGCACAACATCGAATGAAACAACAGGCAAATCAACATCGCAGCGAAAGAAGTTATGATGTAGGAGATTGGGTATTTTTACGGCTACAAACATAAAAACAAATGTCCCTCAAGCAAGCTAAGAAGGATAATAAATTATCACCAAAGTACTATGGTCCTTACAAGGTGTTGTAAAATATTGGTACTATGGCATACAAATTGGGGCTTCCTGCTTCTTCACGAGTGCATCCAGTTTTCCATGTTTCATGCTTAAAGAAGGTTATAGTTGAAAATATTCCAACATAAAATATTAAGCAAGAATCAGTCACAGACAGAGGTTGGGAAAACTGTATTGGAACCCGAGCGGTCACGGAAAACAAGAACTCGACAACCACAGAATCGATATTTCTGCATTCGGCTATGGGCATCCCATCATGGGAGGATGAGAATTTTATGCAGAAGCACCCAAAGCTACTCAAGCGTTGAGGACAACAATTTTTTGAAGGAGAGGGGCATGTTAGGTCCCTATATTACTAGTATAGTCCCTTATTGTCGTTAGTGTAACCCCCTTATTATTATTGTTGTACCCTTGTAACCCCCATATTATAATTATTGTGCCCTTAAATTATTATTGTTAGGTCAGCTAGGATTACATTGTGGCCCCACTAGGATTACATTATGGCCCCATGGACTCCTATATATTGAAAGGAGGTTTTGTCATTTGTATCATCCAAGAATTGTTAATTCATGTAATGTATTGGAGGTTGCCCCCTCAAAGTGGCTTATTTCTAAGGCATTGATATCTCTTTTCTTCTATTTTTGGAGCTGGTTTCACAACATAAACCCCTATTAAATAGGAAAATCCTTCCAATTAATTGTGCAATACATCCTTGGCCTCAACATGACTCTATAACTGACCTGTACAATTTTCTACTTATACAACTGATAGTTATCATCCCTTTAACCTCAGTCTCAACTGGGCCTTCCTTAGAACTGACATGCAACAACTATTTATATCGAATTATCATTTAAGTGATTGATCACTACTTGTTAATTAAATAAAATTTAATTCATTGGACCTATCACTAGCTCATCTTTTAGTTAGAACTAGTTAAATCTATTTTAACTCAATTAATTGAGTTAACTAAGTACAACTCATACATAATTGTAACTGGACCCCCTAAAATCATGGGGAAAACTCTACATGCCTCCTCTCTAGCCCTCAACTCGAATTTCTTAAGCTAACTCAATCATTCTGACTTATTTAACTAATACAATTTTTCATGAGATGAAATTACAATTTCTATTCCAATTTAATTAAGGGAAAATTAAATCAGAAGCCCCCTTGGGAGTCATTTCAACATGCATCACATCCTTGAAAGAATTCATTCTCAACATCATTTTTTGGGTTTGATCATCAAGAGTACAAAATTATTGCTAGAATTAACAAGCCTCTTCATTTTTCCAGCATTCACAAGAGATAAATTTAATTTGTTGCGATGTTCTTTAACAATGTACTCAATCCCGTATTTAAACAAATGACACTTGTTCTCATGGCGATGAAAGATGTATTTTCTATCATAAATGTATGGGCTTCCAAAAACAATACCACATATGTCAAGTGGAACTACATCAAGTTCTACCTAATCAAAAAAATTTGCAGTGATTTTGAATTTCAGTTTGCATTTTCTAGTCACTTGCAATTTTGCATTGTCACATACCTAACCCAAAGGATAAGGTTCGGGATGAGTAATGATTTCCAAATTCAGTTTCTTCACAATGGTTTCTAAAATGAGGTTTACTTGTGATCCACTATAAAAAAAAGTGTCTATTTTGTTATGTTTTGAGATGACTCTAATATTAAAAAACCATATTCTTTCTTTATCATTTTGAGTTTCATTGAGGTTACTAGAAAAACTAGTACTTGCAATAAAGTCCTTACCTTTCAATCCCATGGTTGTGATCTTTGTTTCATCTCCAGAATCAGATCCTAAATCGTGCTGTTGGTTGCAACAATATTTTTCTTTCCTTTGTTGTTAAACTTTTTGGGTCTCATCTCATTATGAAGTTTCCAACAATGATCTTCAAGATGGCCTTCTTCTGAATAGTGTTTGCATGTGATTTTTTCTCCCTCCTTCTTGGTGGAAGCATTATTTTTCCCCTTGCCTTTGAATTTACCCTTTCCTTTGTCTCCACTCTTGAATGGGTTTTTGTTGCCCTTTTATGGAAAATTCTTCCCTCTTGCTTCTAAATGAGTTTCATGTACACAAACTTCATCTAGGGTAAACATGAGAATTGTGTGTCTTGGGTAACTATGCAAACTTCCATTGTATTTGAGTAGAGTGTATTGAGAGGATAAATCTACACCCAAAAACAAATATCTTCTTCTAAACTCTTGGGTATAACTTTTCACACACTGACCCTTGGCTTGCCTAAATTTTTGCCAATCCATTATATATTTTTGCATGTATGCTAAAGGATAAAATTGTCTTCTTAATGCAGGTACAAAATCATTCCAAGAAGTTATAATCTTACCTCTTTTCATGAGATCCTCTTGATTTTTGGCTTCCCACCAAATGAGTGTTGCACTTTCCAACATTAGAGAAGCAAGATGAATCGCGATATCGTCATCTTTGATCCTTTGTATCTCGAAATACACTTCAATTTGAAAAACCCAACTATCCAATTTCTCAGCATTTACCTCTCCATCATACATATTCAATTCAAACTTTCTGTCAATTTTTAACAAAGGATTTTTACCATGTCACTTTGGATACTTTGGAGGTGTTTGTGAAGGGGTTGATGTAGAAGAATATGAGGGTGAATATGAAGGTGAAGATAAAGGTGGAGGTAGAGGTGTTTTTTCACCATTCCCTCCATTTCCTTTTGGAGGTTTGTCTCCATTTCCTCCTAGAGGATTTGAGCTCTCTCCTTGCAACCTTGATTTATTTTCCTCATAAATAACTTTCACCATTTCAATAATTTCAAAGAATGATTTTCTAAAAGTATTCTCATCCTCAGACATATTTTCAGGGCATCCTTCATGTGCCATTAATGATGAGGCTTTGGGTGAAACTTAAGGTAAATGTGCTCTCCTTGAAATAGCTTGAGGACTTGTTCCCATAAGATTTCCTTATCCTATTATGAGATTCAACCTTGTAAGCATAAAAAACACTTGCAACATACTTAAACCTTAAAAACAACCAAATCTCTAATACCAAATTGATCTGTCTTTATAAACTTGAACGTTTGATGAAATGTGCAAGTAAAATTTTATGTCTTTTACGAAACTAGACAATTTGCAAAAGCACATAAATTAATGGTTTTTAACTCAGTTTGTAGCATAAAACAGAGACAATAATACCATATATAGTAACAAAAGATAGAAAAGTGATGAAGGATTTCACCCCTCCTGGGCTAAATCTCTTGGTCCATCTTCCAATGTTGGGCCTCTTTCATTGAGTGTTCAAATATGTGATTACATGGATTTTAAATTCTCAAAATGAAAAAATAATGTATCTAATGGCTTTGGAACAGTTAAAAACCCCCAGTTTGGCTCTTGTTGGGCTCAATTTTGCCAAAAACTAAAGAATTTATGCTCTAGAGAAGTTTTGTTGCTAACTGCTCTACAAACTACACTGACCTGCTAACCATTCTACAAATCTGCTTTTTTCTGGAACCGCCAAGTGACAATTTCTCCCGGCGCTGGCAAGATTCATGCCGAATTGGGTGCAATTTTTTGCCTCATTTAAATTCCCAATGACCCCCGTGAGTGCGAAAAATTGGGCCATGTGCCCGTTGATCCATAGTTGGATTTGAATCTCTACACCAACCATCTACGTATAACTCTGCTCGCACCGTGGTTTGGTTTATGTGTACTAGGGAATGGCCTTACCCACTCCAAACTATGTTTTGACACAAGCTCCATGGTGTTTTGGTTATATGTTACCATCGAGTATATTAATCTTCGCCTGAACAACAGTTGTTGTTGTGTTTAACTAGGGCTTTGGGTTGGGGTTAATCTCGAGCCCTCAGCTCCCCTGCTTGCGGTCATGTGGGCATGAGGTGACCAAGGACCAATGCTTAAACCCAGCTTTATATCCCCAACCATCATATAAATAAAATTTAAATATATGTTCGTGGCTATAATGGTTAAGATCTACCCGGTGGCAGAGCAGTAAGGCTTTGTGTTGCCATTGCATATCTTCTGTGTTCGATTCTCCCTGGTGGTAGTTCGACCATACAAAATTTTAATTGATTGTTGGGAGGCCATGTGGCTTATCACTATTGGGCTACATGGCCTCCATTAATTGGACCACGATATTCTTAACTAATTAATCATAACCCAACAATCCATATCCAATCAGAATTCAACATTTCAAGCCAATCTAGTGAGGCCACTTGGTAGCCTGCATTGGCCCGAAAATCAAAGTCAAACTACCCAGTCACCTTTCCCAGTTAGCGTATAGACTTCCCAGTCAGCGTACCTGTATCCAACCTACAAACAATTTTAGTTGTTTATGAAAACAGTCAGAACATGATATCGGGAGCATACTATATCAGTTTTGAGCGATTAAAGTTGTGTTGGATTCAGGGCAACAATATCTACGTTTAGGCACCAGTTTCAAGCACTTTTGAACACTTTGAATTTTAAGCACTTTACTGATCCACTGGATCAAAATTTGAGGAAGTGGTGACTCTTTTGTAACTGCACTCTGAAAGTAGTTTGCAATAGTTATGAACAGTAGGCTTTGTTGAAAATCAACAAGAAAATGTGTGTCTAATTTACTTTTCCCTGAAATAAATTAGGTAATAAATTGTAATATTTTTCTCATAACAACTTGTATTAGTTAACTAAGTCAGAAAGACTGAGTTAGCTCAAGAATTTCTAGTTGAGGGTCAAGGGTGAGGCATGTAGAGCGATTCTATTATTTTTGGGGTTCAGTTGCAGTTAATGCACTAGTGTAGTGTGAGTTTAATCAGTTAACTCAAATTAATTGAGTTAAAATCAGTTTAACTAGTTCTAACTGAGTGATGAGCTAGTGAGAGGTCAAGTGAATTAAATTAGATTTAATTCACACGTAGTGATCTATCAGATAATTGATGATTTTCTATTATTAGCTACATGCATGTCAAATATTATGAATACCCAGTTGAGACAAAGGTTAAAGGGAAGACAACTATCAGTTGTATTATTGGTGAACAACCCATGTGTAGTTATAAATCCACAGGATTCCCATGATGTATTTCGCAATCAAGGAAGGTTGGAATTCCTATTTTATATGGATTTATTTTCCTAGGTATTTTGTGAGAAAGGAAGGCGGAAGGTAGGGAAAAAAATTGGCTATGTATTTGTCCAATTTTTCCTAGATCAGTGTGAGACGATTGGTAGAGTGCATGAGATTCTTGTAAGAAAGAATGCATTGTATTGTTTCATGATTCCTTGGATTATTATACAATAGAGATAGAAGGGTTTTTAGCAGTTTCTTTCCCCAAGAAAATCTTGTTTTGTGCGATTGATTTACTTCTTTCTCTTACTTGCATGTGATTGAGAAATCATGATTTATATTCCGCAAATATTGTAGAAAGATTCAGTATCTTGTTTTATTACATTTCATAATCAGATTGAATCCATTGGTGTAATTTATACATGGTATCAGAGCTCTAGGAATCTAAATAGTGGAGAAGAAATTGAGTTTGTGTTGAACAATATTCAAATTTGTAGATACATTATTTGGAGCTAACAAGTGACCAGGATGTCTTTCATTGGCTTGAGACTAAAATATGAACTTGAGGGAAATTTAAACTATATTGCATGGAAGGACATGATGGAGGTAGTATTGGAGGATAAAGGGTTGAAGGAGTTCATTGACACTGATATTCTTGAACCCAATCAGGCAGATGTTGCGCAACATGAAGCATGGAGGAATAATGTCGCAAAGGCGAGGAGGATCTTATTAGAGGGAGTTCGAGATCATATTGTCTCGAGTCTCCATGGCCAGGAAACTCCATATGCTATGTGGAATGCCTTGACATATCTATTTCAAAGCATAAGTGACCACAGAAAATTGGCACTCAAGGACAAGCTCAAAAAAATCAAAATGGAGAAGGGCGACATTGTCCAGAAATACTTAACCAAGTTCACTCAATGTTCAGATGAGCTTGGAAGTGTTTAGATTACTATATATGATGATGACTTGGTGAGCCTAGCACTTCTAGGCCTCCCCAAGAGCTGGCATAATTATCAGGAATTTGTGAATGGGAGGGACAAGTTACTAGAATGGGAGCATTTGTGGTCTGATTTGGTACAAGAAGAGTTTAGGTGGAATACCAGGGATGGATCCTCATCCAAGACTGATGATGAGGAAAATTGTGCCTTGACTAGTAAGTCAAAGAAGGGAAAAGGAAAGAAGTCCTATTCCAAATCCGACATCGGAAAAGAAGGCAAAAAGCGATACATGTCAAATTTTAAATGTTTCAATTGTCATGATCATGGACACTATGCCGCAGATTGTCCACAAAAAGAAGAAGAACTACAAGAAGGGTATGGGAGTTGCAGTGGGTGAAGCTTTAGCCTCACAGTTTGAGTTGGATTCCTCTCTCATACCATGCATGGTGTCAACTGTGATGGTATATATGTGGTACTTGGATAGTGGAGCATCTTTCCACATGAATGGCAACAAAGAATTGTTTAGTAGCTTGGAGGAGAAGGATCTTCAGATGCACGTCGAGATGGGTGATGACGGGAGGTATAACGCTACCAGGATTGGTACAGTTACTTTCCAGAGATAGTCAGGTAAACCTTTCACATTAAAATATGTCATGCATGTACCAGGTTTGAAAAATAATTTAGTTTTAGTTGCTATGTTGGAGGATCTTGGATATGATGTGTTTTTTAGTGAAGGAAAGGCGTTCCTTCGTGACAAAGCCACAGTACAGGTAAAGAAGATTTGGATTTGTGTGAAGAACCTTTAAAAACTTGATGTAGATGGCTATGCAGCATTGAGCAGTAAAGAAGATGAGGTGGTAAGATGGGATATTGGTGATTTATGGCACAAGAGGTTGGGTCATCTACACCACACTGCTTTGAGTATCATGCAGCAGATTTCTTCGGGTCCTCCAAACAGTGCACATGCGCAAATAGACACGTGCAAGGGATGCACCATGCGGAAGTATACAAAGGCAAAATTTCATGAGAAGGAGAAACGAGCAGCGAAAATCCTTGAGAGAGTTCACTCAGACGTGTGTGGACCATTCTCAATATCTTCCACAATAAATCACAGGTATTATGTGATTTTTGTAGAAAGTGTTGGATCTTCTTTCTGTAGAAGAAAGATAAAACGTTCTCCAAGTTTTGTGAGTTCAAAGAACTGGTAGAGAAAGATACAGGGAAGAAGGTGAAGGCTCTAAGGAGCGACAATGGTGGTGAGTATATCTCTAATGAATTCAATAATTTATGCGCCAAAGAAGGAATTCGGAGAGAATTGATTGCACCTCATAACCCACCATAGAATGGGGTTGCAGAAAGGAATAATAGAAAAATTGTGGGAGCAGCACGAGTTATGTTACATGATCAGGGCCTACCATTTCATCTGTGGGCAGAGGTATGCAACACAGTAGTATTTGTGAAGAACCGTAGTCCTCATCGAATACTTGGCATGAGTACACCAGAGGAGGCTTTTTCAGGTAAGAAACCGAATGTTTCATATTTTAAATTTTTTGGCTCATTTGTCTATTGCCATATGACCAAATATTCTAGGAAGAAGCTAGAAACAATAGCAGAGGTTGGGATATTTTTGGGGTACACTAATACTCCCCACAACTAATGGGTGTATTTTCCGGCACACGAGATGAGATTTGTCAGGAGAGATGTGAAATTTGATGAGGAGAAAGCCATGTGATTGTCCCTTGAGAGGGAACTTGACTTGCATGAAGAAGAGGAAATCTTAGTTCCAAAGGATGAACCTAAGGATGTGAAGTAGCCACAAGCAGAGGATCATAGAGTGGCATAAACCACTCATGCAGATCCATCCACCATAAATCGTAGGAAGTGCACCAGAGAGGCTAACAGATTGATGTTAGATGAGACAGAGAATGTAGGTACACCTACATCATAGCGCAGGAAGAGAAGGTCCCCAGACATGTATACTGGATACATGGCTCTTATGAGCAACTGTATTGTGATAGAACCATCCTCTTTTGAGGAAGCAGTGTAGCATCCAACATGGGTTGATGCCATGGTTGAGGAGTATGATTCCATTATCAGATATAGTGCATGGGAAGTGGTCCCAAGACTAGTGGGGAAGTCAATGGTTCGATCCAGGTGGATCTACAAGGTGAAGCAAGCAGCATATGGGAGTGTGGAGAAATACAAGGCTATATTTGTGGCCAAAGGATTCTCACAGGTGGAGGGGATTGACTATGAGGAGACTTTTGCATTGGTTTCAAGGTACTCATCGATTAGATCCATCCTTTCACTCTCAGTGTTGATGGGGTGGTAGGTACAACATATGGATGTAAAGACATCCTTTCTCAATGGAGTTATTAAGGAAGAAGTGTACATTGAGCAACCAAAAGGTTTTGAGACCTTTGACAGGGAGTCGCATGTGTGCAGACTCAAGAGAGAAATGTATGGGTTGAAGCAAGCACACCCATGCTTGGTACACCAGGATCAACAATTATTTCACTGGTTTGGGCTTCAAAAAGAGTGAAGCGGATGAGAACCTATATCATATTGTGGTTTATGGTAAGATTTTGATTATTTTACTTTATGTTGATGATCTGATACTGACAAGTGATGAGTAGCTCATAAATTCTTGAAAAGAGGATCTTGCAAGAGAGTTTGAGATGAAGGACATGGGGCTCTTTCACTATTTCCTTAGATTTGAAAAATGGAAAAGAGATGGGGAGCTATTTCTATCTCAGGGAAAGTATACCAAGGAGATTCTGAGGAAGTTCCACATGGAGGGCAACAAACCCATGGATACTCCTCTTGCAGGAAACTAGAGGAAGGAGGATGCTACTTCAGGTGAGGTAGTGGATGCTATTGTTTACAGGAAGCTTGTGGGTTCACTTATGTATTTGGTGAACACACTACCAAACATATGCTACGTAGTTAACCAGCTTATTCAAGCTATGGTTAAGCCTACCAAGCTATTTTGGAAGGCTGGGAAGCATGTTTTGAGATATCTCAGGGGCACTACAGAGAATGGATTATGGTACAGACAGACAAAAGGAGTGAAGCTTCAAGGCTTCACTGATGCAGATTGGGTAGACAATCCATCGGACAGGAAGAGCACGTCAGGGGGAATCTTCAGCATAGGATCAATAACAGTTCCTTGGTACAGCAGGAAGCAGATATCAGTTGCACTCAGTTTAGCCGAGGCAGAGTACATGGCAGCTAGTCAGGCTGCATGCGAGGCCATCTAGATGAGGAAGATACTTGTTGGTTTTTTTGGTCATTAGATGGATCCGACGATGATACATTATGATAACCAGAGTTGCATAAAACTCTCAGTTAATCTGGTATTCCATGACAGGTCCAAGCATATTGATACCCGATACCACCATGTCAAATATTGTGTTCAGAGGCGCATTATGTTGTTGTAGTACATTCCCATGGAGGATCAGGATGCAGACATTGTGACGAAGGCACTGGCAAAGAGAAAATTTGAATACCATAGAGGCAGGATCAGGGTAGCTGCTAATCCATTTCTTGTTGAGAGGGAGTGTTCAAAATCAACAAGAAAATGTGTATCTAAATTATTTTTCCCTTAAATAAATTAGACAATAAATTGTAATATTATATCATAACAACTCGTATTAGTTAACTAAGTCATAAAGACTGAGTTAGCTCAAGAATTTCGAGTTGAGAGTCAAAGGTGAGGCATGTAGACCGATTCTATTATTTTGGGGGTCCAGTTGCAGTTAATGCACTAGTGTAGTGTGAGTTTAATCAGTTAACTCAAATTAATTGAGTTAAAAGCAGTTTAACTAGTTCTAACTGAGTGATGAGCTAGTGAGAGGTCAATTGAATTAAATTAGATTTAATTCACAAGTAGCGATCTATTGGATAATTGATGATTTTCTATTATTAGTTGCATGGATTTCAAATGTGATGAAGACCCAGTGGAGACAAAGGTTAAAGGGAAGACAACTATCAGTTTTATTATTAGTGAACTACCCAGGTGCATTTATAAATCCATAGGATGCCCATGATGGATTGTGCAATCAAGGAAGGTTGGAATTCCTATTTAATAGGGATTTATTTGCCTAGGGATTGTGTGAGCAAGGCATTCTGAAGGTGGCCAAAAAATTGGCTATGTATTTGTCCAATTTTGCATAGATCAGTGTGAGACAATTGGTAGAGTGCATGAGATTCTTGTGCGCAAGAATGCATTGTATTGTTTCATGATTCCTTGGCTTATTATACAATAGATATAGAGGGATTTTTAGCAGTTGCTTTCCCCAGGAAAACCTTGCGTTGTGCGATTGATTTACTTATTTCTCTTACTTCCATGTGATTGAGTGATTGTGATTTATATTTTACAAATATTGTAGAAGGATTAAATATCTTGTTTTAGTACATTGCATGATCAAATTGAATCTATTGGTGTAATTTCTATAGGCTCTTTGGGTGTCCAATTCTAGTTCATTCCAAGAAAAGCATTCTGAGCACATATAACATCCAACATGTATCTAGACATGTAGAATCTATCTTGCTTTACCTTAGGAGGATTCTTTGCATTGTTCACATTAATCCTAAGTTTTTGAGCCAAAAATCCAACTAGTTGAATATCTTCCCCTCATTGACAATATGATACCACATGTAAATCCAACCTTCATGGAAGGTTTTAGTACTCTTATGTTCATATATCTGGCAGCATAACACAATCAGGTACTGGAACACCTTTCTGGGATATCTAGTCTTGTAAGTGTTACTCGGTATCTGGCGGAACGTAGTTGGCTCTTTCACCCATGTCTTGATAACATCTTTTGTGTTCAAATAGTTGGTGACTGCATAAAAATGTGAGTCCATATATGCCTCTAGCTTAGGAAAGTGATACATAAAGTGAACATCATGAGCTAAATAGGAAGCAAGCCTCTGTCCACTAACACCGCTGAAGATCATGCTCTTAGTGTCCAAGTGTTTTAGGATCCATTTGATGATATTTTTCACAAGGTATGACTGGGAACCTAAAAGCAACTCTATGAAAACTTAACTATTGGATGTTTATGTACACCTGTCTGTCCTCTAGATTTGCCTTGAATTCTATAGTTGTGAATGCATCTTTGACTGTATTCCATGTAATATGCAAATCCTTTTCAATGAAGAGTTGAGTATACGATAGAATGGGAATGGTAACTGGAGTACTATCAATTACTTCATTGGTATGGATCTTTGTTGTTTCTTTTGAGGTTGATCTCTTAGGAGGCATGATGATGGAAACTGGTGAAAGAGAGATGAGATCAAAACCTATAATACATATAACCAAAAGATGCACTCATGGAAAAAGCAAATTAGATTAAGCAGATAAATTCATCAACCAAGATTAAATTAGCAACACACTAACTGATGAGAATTACTGTGCAGTTTCTAGGCTCTCAGAGGCATATTGGGCTCTTGAAATACACGTTGTGCAGTCTTAGAAGACAAGGGTGGAGCTTGAGGCTTGAGACTGTGCAATGCGTAGTCTTAGCTGGGCAGAAAATGGTAGAGATTGTGCATTGTGCAGTCTCAGAGGCCAAGGATGAGAATTGAGGCCTAGAACTACGGAATGCATAGTTGGGAAAGCCAGTGATTGCACACTACACAATCTCAGAGGCTAAGGATGAGGCTTGACCCTTGAATATGGGAAATGCGTAGTTGGAAGGGGAAGCAGTTGCTCAAGTGTTGCGTAGTTATACTCGGGAATGAGAGAGAAAAACTTCAATATCTAATGTTGGGGTAGGACAAAGTGTAGACCAGCCTTAAGGAAATTTAAATTAGTTAATAACATGGTCTAGAAAAGATTACGCAAAAGGAAAAACATACTTGCACAAAAGGGCCCAATAGTGGCAACTACTAGTAGGCAAAAAGAAAGAGGGTGATGCGACACTTGTAAAAATTGAACAACGAAATTAAATGATACTTTTACACACTAATAATAATATAAATGCCAGATACCATGAAAATAAATGGGAAAAATAACATTCATAGAGGTAAAAGCGACAAAAGTGGCAGAAAAAGCAGCAAAAGTGACACATGAAAAGCTTACCCAGAAAAGTGCTACAAACTAAGTCCAAATCTCCTTGATTTCATTTGGAAAGCTAGAGCTCCAATTTCGAGTGTGCAAATGAGATAAGTGTCTATTATATAGATCTATCCCTCGCGAGGTTAGGTTAGGGTTTATGACACACATGCCTAAAATCAAGGAAAAAACAACACTTGTCCTAAGTTCGAAAAAGAAAATTGTGTGCCACTAGTCAAACAATGATTTTGAACTCCTTATTTTTTAGGGATGACCATTAACTTACTCTAGGAAATAGCATAGTCACATTGGTAGAAGGAACTGCATGATTCCCAACAACAAGGGATTGTGTAGTCTTGACTCTGAGAGAGAGATAACACATTTTTCATGCTTAGTAACTGCCTATCTTCAAGTTTTTTGTAGTTATGATCCTTAAGGCATAACGTAGTCTCCAGTGGCAGAGGATTGTGCAGTTTCTAGATGGAAGATTAGCAGTTGGTGCAAGATTAGGGTAGGAGATGGATTTTGTTTAGAAGTTGTTTAGTTTTCATCAACAATACTTAGTTATCATCAAGACAACTCAATCAAGTCATCACAAGCATTGCATGCAAAGAAAATTAATATCGACAACAAATGACAAGAATAATACTTAATGAATGTGAAACATAAGTTCTTAGAAATATGTAGCATGTAATTTTTCTTATTATTAATGAAAAATTACGACTTTTTTCTCTGGAAAATAAGTTCTTACAAATAGAAGGGAGGATCCAAAATTAACGCAAACGAATTTTTTTTGAGGAGGGTTGTGGCGGCTACAACAATTGGATAGGTCGTTTTGCCAAGTAAATTGACCTTGCAATTATGTTTCTCCTCAACCCCATTTACCTCCTCTTACAATATATTGTGGGGAACCAATGACTATGATTAGATCCCCATCAATGGCTAAAATAATCCAACTCGATTCATGTGAGTTTCTAGAGAATTCTCACCTTTCTCAATTAATTATTGTTAATTAATCACTTTTCCTAAGTTAGACTTAGGAAACATTTAATTATTGATTAATTAACTTAAGTGAGTCATCTCTAGTTGTTTTCTTTAGAAACCTTTTCTGGGTTTTGGAGATCTTGTGTTATTTAGCCTCTATGACTAAATTCAAGACTAGAACACCTATCTGATGCTACCAAAAATGAAATATTTTTCATAATAGCTTATAACATAAAAAATTAGGTTAGATTTATTACAGAGGCCAACCTTCATTTGTATTTATTCCTTATTTTATATAAAAAAAAGGAAAATCCAATTTGATCAACCTTCTTCGGATTTAGTTGACAATCAAGCTTGAGGGATTGGCTCATTCCGATATTTTTCCAGGGTCCTTGACTTCTTTACATGATTTCTCAGGCCTTAAGAATCTCATAGATAATCATAGGGAGAGGGAGGAGGTCTGTACCTTCTGAACATCAATTTTCACTTGAGTAACAATATTAGGGAGTTCAACACTTACCGTAGAGAGTTTGTGTTTCAATCGCCTTCAGACATCAACAGGTAACTATGGAAAAAAAACAATGATATTAAACAAGCATCACCTTTGTTATTATTCCTAGATATTACTAGACTCTTTACAAAAATTTGGGTCACAAAATTCATAGGATTTTCACAAGAGATGCCATAGAGTAGAATTCTAGTTATTTAATTTCCTTTGAATTAGATCCTTTCATAGTTGAACATACAGGGATAAGATTGGCCTTGGTAATTTTTAAAACTACTTGATCATTAAAAAATATCAGGGAGCACAAACATCATTTAGAACATACATTTTCATTGTGAACTACCTCAGAGATGACTAAGAGTCAGATCTCTTCGGTATTTTCACCTTCCTCCACAGAGACATAACACAAGCTTATGCTTCCACAAAGATTAGACTTGGTCGTCCTTTTTATTTTTGACTTCTCCATATGTCTTGGCCTTAAGCTCAGAAATATAGAGATAATGAGCCACAAATATGCCCACTTTTCATTGGGTTAGGTCGCTTTTCACTTGCATTATTCCATAGGAATTTTCTTTAGATTTCGCACTTCTACTTAAAAGATGTAATGCCTCAAGTTTGCATAGTTACCACAAAGAGAAATGTGCTAAAGGTCCTTAAACTTCCACAGAGTATAGATAACACAGGTCCACAATTTTTCATAGATAATTAGTGCCAAAGAACTTGAATACAAAGCTCGCATAAGGATGGAAAACAGTTTGAATAAAAGAGAGACAAAATCTCACATTCCATAAGATCTCGCATACAGGAGCCACATAAATTTGCTAGGACAATAACTTGCATATCCATAGATAGATAGAGCCTTAGTAAAACTTGCTCAAAATACAAATCCATAGGATAATACCAAGAATCTTGGATAACGCAGATCCTAACGCAAAAATGGCTCCACCATACCAAAACATTTGGTCACTTTTATAGCTCGAATATATGCACATAACTCGGATTAATTACATAGGGTTAACCATATATTGACCTAGAACAAAAGTAACCAAAATATTTAAATATAAATCATGTCACAAGAGTAATTTGGACCTCCTCTTCTCCTTCTTCTTTTGTAGAGGCTTGGCCTTTCTTCTTCACTCAAACTCGACATATCAATAGAAAATTCAGATTTTAGATTGGGCCACAAAGTGAATTCGGGCTTGGATTACAAATATATAATACCACAAATATGTGATATATATCTCTACATACCATGGCCTTAATAAATCTAAAAAAAATTGGCCTTCTTACAAATAACTCTTTGTAGGTTTTAACCCTATATAGAAATTATCTGCAAACGAATTCTTAAAAATAGAAAATAAACAATAACGAGAGCATAAAACATAAAACAGAAATACACTGAGATTTTCCCCTAGATCCCAAACTGGGACTACCAGCTTGATTTTTCATTATATTCCTTTTAGTGTTACAACAAATATATATATATATATACATGTCGAATCATTCATAAACCCCAATCCATTAACCCCGGATTAGAACATAATTGTAGCTCCCTTGACCGGATCTACAAAATACCAAGAGCAGAAAACCATCATGCCCAAAACCATGTGCAAACACATGCACAAAACCATAGGCGGGTCTGCCTACCTAATATAGGGTCCAAAAAAATATAACACACACCAAAAATTCTCCCACTTGTTGTTTTATTTCTACAAGGGGGCCACAGGAGAGCTCAGTCATTAGTCCAGCCCCGCAATGACCATTGTTTCTCTACACAAAGATAACTTCTCGCTACTCACAGACTTCGTCAATGCATCTCCAACATTCTTCAAAGTGTCCACCTTTACCAACAACACCTTTTTATCCTCAACCATATCTCTCACAAAGAGATACTGAACATCAATGTGATTTGTCTTTGAATGATAAGCAGGGTTATTAGCCAAGAAAATTGCACTTTGGCTATCACAGTGTATCCTTATAGCTTGTTGCACCAACCCCATACTTGAACACAATCTCTGCAACCAAATTGCTTCCTTGTTTGCATGATTGGTTGCCATTTATTTTTCCTTTGTAGTTGAAAGAACCACTATAGACTATATTTTACTCATCCAACTGACTGCACCTCCAAATAGGTTAAACACATAACCAATTGTAGATCTTCTTTGATCCAGATCTCTAGCCCAGTCTGCATCAACAAACCCATGGATGTCCAAAAATATTTCCAATCCTGGTCTTATTTGATAGCACATACCATAATCACTAGTGCCACACAAATATCTGAAAACCCGATTCACTGTTTTCCAATGCTCTTTCCATGGTTTTGACATAAATCTGCTCAATACTCCCATTACATGTGTAATGTCTAGTCTCATACAGACCATTTCACACATCAAGCTACCCACTGCACTTTCATATGGAACACGATACATATCATCCTCTTCTTCTTGTGCCTTGGGACACTATTCAACTTGAGATAGAATTACACCTACGGGAACAGGAACCTTCACCGGTTTACTATCTTGCATATTGAACCTCTGCAATATTTTCTTGACATACTTCTTCTAGTTTAAACATAGCTTCCTCTTTGCCTGATCTCTGTTAATTTCCATGCCCAAAATATAGTTTGTAGCACTAAGATCCTTCATGTCAAATTTGGAGAACAATTGGGTCTTCAAATCCTGGTTAATTTCTTTGTCATTTCCAACCAGCAACATATCATCCACATACAAGACCAAATAAATAACACAGTCACCAATTAATTTAAAATACACACAATCATCCTCTTTTCTTATGGTGAAGCCAAGTCCTTGTATATAGGTATCAAATTTCTGATACTACATCCTTGGTGATTGTTTTAACCCACACAAAGACTTTTTAAACTTGCATACTAGTTCTTTCTTACCCTTCACTGCAAAGCCTTCAGGTTGCTTCATATATAACTCCTATTCCAAATCCCCGTGAAGAAATGTTGTCTTCACATCCATCTATTCTACCTCAAAATCAAATGCAGCAGCAACAAATAAAAGTAATCCAATAGAAGTAACCTTGGCAATAGGAGAAACAATATCACCAAAATCAATTCTCAGCACCTGTGAATAACCTTTTACTACCAGCTGAGCTTTGTATTTCTCCACCTTGCCTTCTGCATTCGTCTTCTTCTTAAACACCCATTTTCTCTGAATGGGCTTCCTTCCAGCTGACAACTCCACCAAATCCCATGCCTCATTTTTGTGCATGTCATTTCATCAACCATGGAATCCTTCCATAGTTTTCCATCCTCTGAATCCACTACATCCCTGACAGTTCCGGGATCATCATCAGTGATAGTTAAATAAAAATTTGAACAGAAAGCAGATGGACTATACCTTTTTGGCTACCTACTTTCTTGAACTGATCTTCTCCCAGCTAGAGTTTGTGGCTCTTCCTCTTCTGAATCTTGTTCTGTTATAGAGAAAATTCTTCATGCTTTAGTTCAAACTCTATCTTGTTAGGTTCCTTTGGTAGGACTTCATTTTTAACAGCATCTTTCACCTCTCTAAACACCACATCTCAGTTGTACACCTTTCAGATTTATTATCCGACTTTGTCCTTTTCTCCTTTGGAACTTGTACATATGCATCACATCCAAATACCCTCAGATGTGAAAGAGAGGGTTTCTTGCCAGTCCATACCTCATGTGGATTCTTATCCTCCAACGCTAATGAAGGGGATCTGTTAACCAGGAAACATGCAAACTCCACTACCTCTGCCTAGAATTCTTGTCCTAACTCGGTACCACTAAGCATGCTTCTTGCCTTTTACATTAGCATTCGTTTCATTCTTTTTGCAACTCCATTTTGCTGAGGTTTGTATGGAGTAGTCTTTTGTCGTGCACACTTCTTACAGAACTCTTCAAATTCCTTCTTGCAGAACTCTCAACCATTATTTTTCCTCAACACCTTTATCTTCTTCTCTGTCTGGTTTTCCACTAGAGCCTTAAATTATTTAAGTTTGCCAAAGACTTTGGATTTATTCCTCAAGAAATATATCCATGTATTCCTTGAGAAGTCATATATAAATGAAACATAGTACATAGACTTACCTATTGATCGAACTAACACAAGTCCAAACACATCATTGTGCAGAAGATATAATATCTCGTTCGCCCTATTAGCACCAGAAGAAAAAATCACCCAATTATGCTTCCCATACACACAATGTTCACAGAAATATAAATCCAAAGAGAAATTAGACATACCTTCTACAATACCATTAACATGCAGTATCTGAAGGCCCTTCTCTCCAATATGTCCAAAACTTTGATTCCATAGCATGGTATTTTCTCTAGAGATCGCTAGGCTTTCTGATCCATTTTCAGGAACCACAGAACGGTTGCACTCCTCAATAACAGTGCTACCCAGAAGCTTGTACAGAGTTCCAATCTGAGCTCCCCGCATCAATACAAGTGGTCATTGAACCATCTTGCAGGTATCTTTCTCGAACATTGTTTTTACACTTGCATCATCCATCTTGCTTATATAAATCGGATTTCTAGCTAATGCAGGAATATGCAGAACACCAGGAAGTGTTCTAATCCTTCCACCTTGCAGATTCAACTTGAATTTTCCGCGTCTAACGATTCTAGCCTTCCTATCATCCCCTAAGAAGACATCACCACCATCATACTTCTCATACTCACAGAATCACTCCCTATGGGGAGTGAAGTGAAAGGATGCACCTGAGTCAATCAACCATGCCTCATGATCTACATGTGTATTTGAAGAAGAAGCAAAATACGTATCCCCACCTTCATCTGAGGTGGTTTTTGCCTCTGCAAAAAGAGCATCATCAAATCCCTTTCCTTTCTTAGGAGGTTTAGATCTGCAGTCCTTTTTGAAGTGCCCTTCCTTTCTGCATTTCCAGCACACATTTACAGGCTTTCTTGGAGATTTAGATCTCCCACTCGAAAAATTGTTTTTTGTTTATGTTTTTTGAACTTCCTCATACATATAAGGCATCTCCATTATAACCCTCCATTTTTTTCCATCTCATTTCCTCCCACAACAAGGCTAAGACAATTTCATCAAAATTCAAGGTAGTTGTATTGCTACCTATTGCAATAACGAGACTATCCCACGAAACTAGAAGAGAGCACATCAAATTGATGCACTTATCTTTATCTGAGATTTTAATATCAACAGATGATAATTGACTTACCAAAGTACTGAAGGTGTTTAGATGCTCTGTCACCGAGTCTCCATCCTTCATTCTCAGGTTATACAACTTTTTCCGCAAGAATAATTTATTCACCAGAGACTTAGATTGGCACAAAGTCCCTAACTTGACCCATAAATTCTTGGTCGTAGCTTCCCCAGATACATTCAACAATACAGAATCTGAGATACACAATCATATTGTGCTCTTTGCTTTCCGATCCAACTTCACCTAGTCTTCATCTGACATTTCCATTGGTTTAGTACCCGGATCTACCGCGATCCACTGATATTTATCCACCAGCAGATCCTCCATCTTGAGCTTCCACAACTAAAAACTCTGACTGTTAAATTTCTTGATCTCTATCTTTCCACTACTTTCCATCTTTTTTCACCGTAATAATTTATCATGCAGATCTCCCACTAAACAGGGTCTACCACAAGCCTGAGAAAAAAACCCTTCAGTAGCAAAGGTGTCCCCTTGAAGCTGAAACAACTCTGATACCAAATGTAGGTTTTAACCTTGTACAGAAATTATCTGCAAAGGAATTCTTAAAAACAGAAAATAAACAATAGCGAGAGCATAAAACATAAAACATATATACACGGAGATTTTCCCCTCGATCCCAAAATGGGACTACCAACTTGATTTTTGATTATATTCCTTTCAGTGTTACAACACATATATATATATATACATGTCGAAGCATTCATAAAACCTAATCCATTAACCATGGATTAGAACTTAGTCATAGTTCCCTTGATCGGATGTATAAAATACCAGGAGCAGAAAACCATCATGCCCAAAACCATGTGCAAACCTACGCACAAAACCATAAGCAGGTCCAAAAAAAAATTCCCAGGGTGCTACCACCCCCAAAAAGGGGGGTTGCTGCACCCAACACAAGCGAAGGGGGACTACCGCTCCCCTCACACCCCTGCTTCACGCCTGCTTCTAATCGTGGAAAGAATATAACACACACCCAACACTCTTTATCACAAAAATTGGCCAAGATTGCAGTCAAGAGGAGGCAAGAATCTCAGTCTAAATTAGACTTACTTGTCCTAGAAACTCAGCTGCTTCACAAGGGTAAAAGTTTGTACCTGTGTTAGTGTGTTTGGTGCACGCATGTACAAAATCACACCAACTTAATGGGTGTGGTTTATGCTCTTAAGTTATTGGTCACAGGCAAAAAAAGAAGTGGAGTCAAGCAAGTTAGTGGAACATGCTAGAACATAAACATACTAGATAGAGAAATAACATGCATATTCAAACATAAAAATTAAACTAAAACTAAAAAAAATAAAACACAAGCTCTAAATAGAGTCAAAAAACTGCAATAATCCAAACGGTGGCACTTACAACCCCTCTTATTGGGTGCTGGTAGGAAATGAGGATGAAAATTTAACCCACTTTCCAAGGGGCCCTTAGAAGTTGGGTTCTAAGTCCCGATGCAAGGATGTCTTTACTTCCAAGCTTGCCTCGGTACAAAGTCTCCCTCTCTCTACTATGGTGGACTAAACTTGTTGGATGGCCAATAATTGAGTCCCCTCTATCTCAGCTCCGGATCACACACTGTTGGCATTGCTTGGGGAAATTCTAGCCAGCATAACAATGTGCTCTCCAGTTGTTCATCTCTTGGTGGCCTTTTATAGGAGAATTCAAATCCTCCTTCCCTCTCTTGGTACATTTTGGATGGTGACCCAAGAGAGGGGGATGATTCCATTGTGTGTCACAATTATTCTATTTTGTGCTCCCTTGATGTCCTAAGGAGTCTTTGGTGGATGTCCTTAGGCGGCTTCAAGTGTGAAATCACTATCATGGAATGTGCTTTTTGTGGTCTAGAAAAGTGACTTCCGCCACTCCCAAGATTGCATGCATTTCGGGTCAAAAGGCGCGCAAAGCAACTCTTCTCAAAGGATTATGCATGTAAAAGCATTTATGACTTGCTCAAATTTGATTTTTCCTCAGACCTTAGAGACTTTTAAATACTTTCCAGATTCTATAATGTCTCTCAACCCTGTAAATCCTTCTGCTTGACATTAAATAATGTCATCTTTGCTTGTACGATTTTCCAGTGTTAACATTTTCCCCCTAATGTGTGAGGTCTAGGAAGAACTGTATAGCCAAAATACATTATAGTTTCTTTTCTGTATACTATGCGTAGAGAGAGATAGAACTGCATGTAGCTCAGAATTGGAGACACCCTGCACCGGTTCGAAGAACAACCATTTCTTGTGGGACCCCTGTAAGCAAATATAATACAATATATACAAATTTTCTATAAGGCGGACATGTCCCATGCTCGTAATGTTGTGGCTAGTTAAACAAATCTATTTGACAAATACATGTTATGTCTGTGTCACTCATATGGTAGCGATCTGTTGGTTGATGACGACGACTACTGACGCCCTCAGGGGCATTTTTTTCTTTGACAATAGGTGGAATGTTGTACCCATATTCGTAAACTTAGTATGGAATATAACTGTGCATTATACGCATAGGTGTTGGCTGGGACCTTCCCGTGTAAGCATTGTTGAACGAGACACTTATGAAGGCACGGGTCTTCGACGAATTTGATCAAAGTGAAATGGTTGTAAGGTACGATACCATCTTGACATGAAAGCTTGCGTTGTAGTCGAATGTCAGAAGGATCGATGACATCTGTGGGCAATGATGTCTCCCACAGTGCCACCGGAGGATGCCCCTTTTATGGAGAGGGGTGATCCAAGGTACCGCTTCCTTTTTGGAAAATAGGTGTTGAAGTCGACAAAAAGGAAGCCTCAACCGAACGAGGGGTCACTGATATGAAGGGCCAGGGACCTAGATGTGATGGTTTAACATAGGCATGGTGGCAAGGGGTGACTGAAAACTGATTATGGGGATTGAGTGGCCCAAGTTCAGAGTATAATAAGCAGCTTGGTGGCAGTCATAACTATTTCTGATGGGGAAATCCCTGGAGTCGGTAGGACTTCCAGGGTGGGTATAAACTGGCTATGAATATCATGGTGGCTTTTGCGTGAGGGTGTGATACTCCGAACAAGGGTGTTCAGGGACTACTACCATGAGAGAAAAAATGAATGAGTGGGTGGGGGACGTAGTGCAGCGTTTGCAGTCTTTGTACACTTATCAAAAGAATAAAATAATGGGGTTTGCTTTGTACAAAACACAGATACGGGTGCCCCAAAACATGAAAGTGTTTGCTCACTGATGACGTGAGGAAGGTGTTTTGCTGAGGGTGGGGGCCCCATTGGTTGGTCTCATCTGTGCGGTTGATGAAGCAGATGAAAAACTATCATAGATGGGATTATGTTGGTGGAGGTATGGTGGGCCAAATGCGAGGCACAGTAGTGCGCTTTTGATTTTCTTGTACAACCTGATCGTCTGGGAAAGGGGTTTTATTTTTTATGGTAAAAATTTACCTTATGCATGGAAGATGGATGGGCATGAGGTGCTTCCTGGAATAAAATGGTATGGCCATGGCATCACTTTTGTGGTGATATATGGTCTATTGTGGGTGACGGGAGCAATGGAGGGGAGGCTCTACCGACCAACGAGGATGTTTATCATGTACAGGGAGAGGTGATGATAAACACAGTCGGATATGTGGAACCTATGGTTGATTTCTGATGGAGAAATGATGTCAGGATATGCAGAGTTTTCTAGGACTCTATCATGCTGGGGGTAGAATGATACCTGCTCTGGAACTTTCAATGGATGGATTTATGGATGGTTTGTGAGTTTTCCTGCAAAAACAACTACCTTAAGTGAAATCATATTCTTTATCAAATATTATTGAAATTCATGAGCTTTAAGAAAGAAGATGAGAGAGGGCATACCTGTCGGCGCTGAAAATTTATTTTTTCGGGAGTGCGAATGTGTGGCATCGCCTTTGTTTGTTATGGGCTGCTGATCACAGTGTTGCTTTTGGTTCGAAGAATGGACCTTATGATCTCTCGTTATGGTCCTCCAAATTTTTTTGAAAAGGGTGATATATAGGTGAATATGGCCCTAATTCAATTCATTTGTACTTGTTGATTTTTTGAGAGGTCGGAGGCTTCTGCGGAGTAGTTCTTGCCGTTACGCTCAGCTTGAGCACCAGGGATTAGTGGTATCATGCTCAGGTAACCTCCATAAAATCCTGCACTTTATTTTTTTCAATCTGAGGGTGCCAGGGTTTATATGGATTATGAGCGATTTTTTTCCCTAGATTGCACGAGTGATCAGGGCAAGGGCGCACCCTATGTGCGCATTTCCTGGGGTTTCACGCACTTTAAGTGCTCTGTTCCCTTTTCTTGGCGCGCCTTCTGCGTGCTTGTGAGAATTACAAGCGCGCCTTGAGTGTGCATGTCTGAGGGACAGGCGCGCAAAAGGCCGAGGCAATTTTTTTTGAGTTTTTTTTCTATTTTTTGATGTTTTTTCTGCTGCTGATGGGTTCCTGTTTGGATGATAGGTTGTTGTGGAGGGAGCGAGATTGGCCCGAGCTCTGTACTACACTAGTCGCTGATGGTCAGGCGCACCAACAATTGGCGTAATGGGGGCTCCTGAAGTTCGTGGAGAATGTGCTTCTTTGGTCTCAGGACCGACTGCTACATTACTTGATCCAGCATTGGCACAGGAGGCACAACATGTTTGTGTTGCGTGGGAATAACCTTTCCATATGTCCTGAGATGGATGTATACTTTGTGACCAGGTTACTGCCTCATGATGAGGCGTTGCACTATCCACTCCCTTCTGGGAGAGTGGATTTGGAGAGGTTTCAGGCACGTCATTGTGGTGGGGCACCCCTTATAGAGGGGTGCATCAGCATTGCTTCGGTGACAGACTTGGTTGAGCGGTGTGCTCTGGCAGCTATTGTGCGACTCGCAGGGTCGTCAAATCCACATCGGGCATCTGGCCCACAGTTGGAGTCTTGCGCCAGCTGAGGTCCGGGCACTTCTTTGATTTTTCCCTCTTTTGTTATGACGGGATGGTGACACAGCTTAAGGTCCAGAGTGGATCAACGCTGTTTGCGTACGCTAGTATTCTATGTAGCATTATGTATGAGAGGGTAGTGTTGTTGAGACTAGTGATGGCAGTGCCTCCTGGGGGGCCACGGGAGCGTCGCATGAGGAGGTGGGCTCCTGTGATGTCGTGAGGGGGTGGGGGTATGGTGGGGCATTACTGGAATGCCACGATGAAGGCCTAGTTTGAGGTCAACCCCCAGATGTTTCTTCCATTCCCCTATGCAAGGATGGACTTTCAGGGGGATCCAGAGATGGGTCTCCCTCCTGGTTATGCTTGGGGGCCAACAGTTATGTTTTTTTTGTTTTTTGCATTTATTTGAGTATACATGTACTTATTTTTTTTTATGGTGACATTGACATAGTTTTGGTTACTCTTGCAAATGTTGGTGAGGTAGGTCACCCTGTGGCTCAATTGGTCGGCAACTGTCCTCTTCGGAGACCTCGAGGCGGTCATGGAGGGTCGGGAGGAGATGTTGCACAACTTCAGGGTGGTGGCCCTGGTGGTGGTGTTGGCCCTTTGGGAGAGGGCAACAGCTTGTCTGTTGTCGAGGCTGCGACCGAACGAACTCGTGCCGAAGCGGAAGCGGCAAGTGTTGATGCGGTGGAGGCTCCCAATGCTGAGCTAACTACTCAGGTGTCAGTTTTAGAGGATGCATGGGGTCAAGTGGACCGCTTGACCCAAGGGATGCCTTCTCGAGGTTTTTTAGATAACTTCGAGGAGGTCTGGTTGGAGATGGTGATGGCCCAAGAGAGGGACTATCGGCCTATTTTATGTCAGGCGGCAGTCTCAGTTTTGATGACGACTCCAATAGTGGTACCGGGATTAGTTGTGGGTCCAGGTGCCCCGTCCTAGAGTTTACTTGTACACGGGGAAAGAACCCATTATGAGGATGCTACCCCTATTTTTGAAGACTTTTTGTGTATCTTTGGGCTGGCTGATGGGTCAACGACACTATTTTTGTACTCAGACGTATACACCATGATATATATATGAGAGATATTTTTTGCGGATCTACATGTTGTGCCCCCTATTTTTTTTTATGGATGATGTTATATTGATCGATATCTATGTTTTTGGTTTTTATGTATGATGGTTTATTCGAGATACATTCCAGTTTAGAATATTGTTAGCTATGCGATCAGCTGTTTGGTTTTGACTCCTTGGTACATGTGTAACTGTGATGTAGTCAAATTGTCTCCTTAATCTTTTTGCACGCAAATATTTTCTAAATAGATGTGAATCTCTTGTCTCAAATGTTTGGTTTAATTGTGACACTACTATCTGGGAATTGAGGTAGACATGCATATGGCGTATGACCTGATGGAGGGCATCGTACATAAGTCCGATGACAACGTCATATTTTGCCTGATTTTTTGTTGCTGAACTGATGCACACACCATTATTGTGGAGTGGTGATCGGTCAAGGTCATAGATGACCGAGGCAGCTGCTGCTAAACTTTGAGACAATCTTGATGCTCTCTCAACAAATCTGAAGTAAGGTTCGGGGTGGTAATCCATGGTGGCACTTTGAGCGCATTTCGTAATAAGTCTTTTGGTCAAAAATTTAAAGTGGTTGGGTTTTTGTATGTTCACTCTAGGGCAGGGCTAGCTTGGCCCTTATGGGTAGAACTTCTTAAGGTAAAGGCCGTTGACGGGGTTGCTGAGGCATGCCCCGTCCAGTTCTATCAAGATATATGCCCCCTGGTGGAGGCAATGTTTTATGATGTAGGGTCATTTCCACAAGGTTTCAAACTTTCCTGGCCCTAGGGCTTCTTTTGCGACATCATAGCGGAGGATTAGTTCTCCCTCGGCGAATGAGTGAGGATTGATGTTGCGGTCAAATGATGCTTTTACCCTTTTCTTGTGGGCCTCGTTGTGTTGCAGCAACTATCTTCAGCTTTTGTCAACAAGCTCTATTTGTACTAGGCATTGTTCTAGAGGCTGAGTATCATCAAGGAGTTCGATAGCGGCATACAAATGTGGGATCTTTCAGAAATCAATCGAAAAGCGCAAGGTACTTTGACCTTTTGCGACAGGAATAAGGTGGAAATCCTGGGACGTGGGGTCGGCTGCAATCATATTTCCGATATGTGATGATATGAACCGTATGTGGTGTATTGTGTCGTCGGTCGGTGGAGGAAGAATATCTGTGATGGGAGTTTGTGTAAGCGCAAGGTTGGGTTCCCTGTTAGGATGGTCAATTTCCTGTGGGTGGAAATTGTGCCTACTACAGAGGTGCCTGAATGTTTTCATTAGCGGGCATGCCTCTGGCTCGTGGTTCTGGCCAATGCAAATGGTGCATGGTACTATTGTGCCAACTGAGTAGATTGTATGGGAATCAAAACTACTCGTCATCCCCGATGTGGACGCTTGGAAAGGATCTGTTGTAGAATAGGTGGTCTTATTCTTCCATTTCCATGTTGTTGGATTTGGTGTGTCTAACTCTCTGGGGGAGTGTAGACTTAACGTTGCTCTTGCTGCTCTTAGCTCGTGGAGATGCACACATTTAATCGTATGGTGAAAGTGTGAACAAATCCGGCAATAGGTACATGTAATATTCTCTTGGTTAGAGAGAAGTCTCTGTGGTAGAGAAGAGACTATGCAAAAGCTGCTTGTGAGGGGCTTTAGTTCTTTGCACTAATTGACTCGGTGGTAATTCAAGTTGCATAGTCTGCATGTTATCCTAGGTTTGGCCTAGGTCATGCTTAGTTGGTGTGTCATCCCAGTGTGCCCATCATTCCTATGTAGGTTTGGGGTCGCTGGCCTAGAGGTGATGTATTCTTTATATCGTCTGAGCTCATCGTTCCATTTCTTATCTATTATATGAATCATATCGATGAGGGGACGGACCCACGTGATATAAGTACATTGTTATCCATAATGATTTCCCTGACATACTGGGCAAAAAATCCTAGATATGGGGGTCCCATCATGCTCAATTTGTGGTCTGGCAGGGTACTAGCATTGTAACGCTGCTAAATCAGGGCAAATAGCGACCACATGATTGGGTGTTTTTCATAATGCGCATGTTGGCCTTCTCTGTAGAGGGCACTTGGGGGTAACTAGGGGTTCCCTGATTGGTCACTTTTCAACTGAAAAGAATAGGATGGATATGCTCATCATATTGTCTTGGGTTGTCGAGTTGTTCATGGATTCCAAGTCCATGTCATCGTCTTGGGAGAGGCAGATTATAGCTGAGCGCAAACTAGCAAGGGCTAACCGGAATCGGAGGATATAGTGACAATTTTCTAGAAGGTGATTGTCGGTGCATAAAGGACATGTGAATTGTGTTGCTCGTAATCCAACGTAGTAAAACCGTTCTATAGGATACCGTCTATGGATGATTTCCTGGGCTGTGCACTCTTCGAGGAAGTGATCATGCTCCTCGCACATCGTGCAACGTATAACGGGAGGGGGCATGACTAGGAGTATTTCTTGTGCCTGTCGTTCCTCCTGTAGGTACAGGATGATATGAGGTTCATATCCAACAAACTGGGTGGAGGGATCCTCTTGATAGGATTACTCGATGGCGTGTAAGGCGTCCCTATATCGCGGTATCTCTGGGAAATGATGGGTATAGTGCCCATAATTGTTGCAGACAGCACATACGTGATTGGTACGTAATGCTTTGCATTTACCTTTGGTGGCAGGTTCCTTTTCACGGGAATGCAGCGTCGCGATGTCTTCCTCAGAGCCGAGGAGTGGTTTTAATTCATCCAGCTCTAGGAAGATATAGGTAGGGTGACCTATTACGTCGCATATGGCGCAAACTGGTGATTCCCATTATATTGCGGGAGTTTCCAGCTTCTTTCCCCTCTTCTCAGTTTTCTTAGCCGCAACCATTGATTTTACAATGGGAATTTCCTTTGCGAGGATGTTTTCAACCGTTTCTTGAATGGGTGGGGCCTCCTTGGGACTAAGGGGCTTTAACCCTGTGAAAGTGATGTGTGTGGCTCCTGTCCCCATAGGGGGAATGAGATACCAAACTAGTATTGCAAATGATATGTTTGATAACACCATTGTTGCCAAAACCTGCTAGGAGACAAAACCAGCTGGGGGGTAGAGGAAAGGAGTTTGGGAAGAGGCATAGGCTAGAGAGGCTGCCATGGTCAAGGACTCGGTTTCATTGTTGCTTGTGTCCATTTCCTGACTAGCTTCGTCGCTTGATGTGGAAATCATGCACACCAAAGCCCCTGCGACATCATGTAATGACTAAGGTATAATGGGGGGATCTCCTAGGAATGATCCTAGGACGGATGACAGATTGAACTAGCCAGGGCCATATTCTTGGTACCGTGAAAGCGTATCTGAAGATGTATCTACATAGGGTAGAATTACATCGGTGTTGGTTAGGGGTCATTTCTCGCTATGCATCAATTGGTCAACAATAATGATGTATTCCTCATGGGGGAACATCATAATGCGGAAGATGGAGGAGGCTATGGCTGACATGGCATATGTATAGCTCTTACCAAGGAGTATATTATAGTCCAAGTGAGCATCCAAGACTTCAATGTCTATATGGACTGTCTTTCCGGCTAAGCAGACTGGGACGTTTTGGTAGAGACCGACGGGGGTTGAGGGATGACCATCGTATGCTCTAAGTGTGATGACTGATGGTTTTAGTTCGGGCGACCCTAACTTCTACCAAATTTTTTTTGACATGATGCACGTGGATGTACCCTCATTAATGACACATCGGTGGATGGTGATATCTTGGACCAACACAGGTATCTGAAAGGCGACCATCGAAGGAAGCCTAGGGGTGGCTTTGTCTAAATCAAAATTCATTAGGCACGTATCAACAGGGTCAATAGCGCCTAACGCGGAAAGCAAGGCTTTCCGTTGTTTTGGGCATGACTGCAATACTGCAAATGCTGACATAGCAGTGGGAGATTGGGCTAAGTTGTCCACGATGCTATAATTATGGGCCACTTTGGAGTAGTTTCCTGCTCGCCTATTTGGTCCCTTAGCCATCTTTGGAAATGGTTCAATAGGCATCTTTGAAATGGTCAAAGGTGCAGTTGGTGCACTAGTACTATCCCCTGACGCATTGGTGTCTGGTGGGGTGTCGTAATTGCAATTCCGAGTTTGAAAAAACATCTCTTCGCCAATCATGTAGATTTCGTGGCTATTTTTTCCGGAGTCATCGGGATTTTGTTGTTGAGTGCTAACTTTCCCTTGATGGGGGAAAGGTTCCTACATCACAGTTGTTTTCTGGGAAGATCTTCCTTGTCCTCGGTTACTTTGTAGCCTCTTCAGCTCAGGGAGATCAGGACAATGGTGAGTATAATGGTCGTACTCACCATATATCGAACAAGAGAGGTGGCCTTTTTCTCTGTCGTTGGGCATTACTTGGCTCCTGGTTTTGATTTCGGTTAGAGTTTCCTCCAGCCTGAGATTGTGGTGGGCGTTGCTGGTTGTTGCCCCCTATCCAGGAATCCCTTTGGGCTTGTTTTTTTTCCTTTTTTCTTAACCACGTTAGGAGGGTAGTTCTCCTAGTTATATGATTAGTGTGGTTGGTTTTGGGAAGGTTGCACAAATTTCACTTGTGCATTGTTCTGCATAGGTGGGTCTTGTGCTGGGAACTGAGCATAACACGGTCCCTGGTTTGCACCTAGCTATTGAAGGGGGTCTCTTCTGTTAGTATGTTTATCTGCGTACTGGGTCCCTTAAGCAGGAGGATAGGGTCCTCCATGGTGATACGACGACACCCTATTGGTCAAATTTTGTTGAGGCATATGATGAATTTGAAAACTGGGTTATGGTGCATTTTGGGTAGAATCATACATGTAACCAGGGTTTGACTGCTGCTGCCTAGGTAACTTTGGGTCAATGACCCAATTAGACCGTCTATAGAGTTCGATGCACCTGGCAATTATTTATAAGTTTGCAGGCACGGAGCGTTTGGAAGGATATTGTAAATATATCTTAACTGTGTATAAATCAACTCGAGATGTTGGGCCTTGCTGATGGAATCCTCTTCGGATATGGGCCTTTGTTGCGCCACATCCTTTGAAATTTCTGCAGTGCGAGTTTTCAGGAAAAGGTCTAAAAGGACCTAATTGTCGAGTTTGAATTTACATAAACTACGGTGCCGCTGCCATTCGTGGAGATGGTCTGAGATATGGACGATGGGGGTTTGTCTAAAGTGTGTCAGTAATTCCATTCCAGAATCATGGTGGATGGGTAACTGAAAATATGTTACGAACATGGTGGTGAGGGTGCTAAAGGTTCCATGTGTAGCAGAGGGCTTCTCCACATACCATTTTGCGGCTACTCCTATTAGAGTGCGTTGAAATAGTCTCAATAGAATAGTGTCGTCAATGATAATGCTTGATGAGCACCACAGGTGGAAGGTCATGACATGATTACCTAGGCCTTTCGCTTGCTTTCCTTAGAACTTTGGAATATCCTAAGGGAGCTTCGTGGGCATGGGAGGCCATGTAGGGTTGTGTGCAATGGGGTCATTCGTCAACTTGGTTAAATCTGGTAGATTTAATGAAGCTAAAAAGGGTGACTACGAGGTTGAAGCCATTGCAACATGTGAAGACACAAAGTTCTGGTTAGGAAGAGAGTTTGTCTACGATGTACCCTGTTGTGTATTCGACTGGATTCCCGAATGGGTAGCACTCCTCTGCCTTCTAAGGGTTGTGGGAGGAGTGGTATGTGGTGTGGCGTTGGGAGACCGACCAAGGTTCCCAACTAAGGATGCCCCAATAAAGGACGAACCAATAATGGTGGCAGCATTCTGTCTTTGACGCCTAAATGGCAAAAGACCTAGAACCCCTCCCGGTAATGGGGGGAGGTCCAAAAGATGTCTAGATCGACGAGCTCCCGTTGGGGTCCATTTTGGTGTTGACTAGATCTGGCTTTGGAAATATTTTAGAGGATAGAGATTATGATCAAAGAAAAATTCTGATCGCATACATAAAACAAAGCGAAAATAAAATTAATTTTCCCTTTAAATTAATCCTATGTGATCAGTTAATCAAAAATATCTTTTTTGTTTGTTTGCGTATGTTACTCAAATCCTAGAAGACCTATTCATCCTCACACACTCAAATGTAACTAGGCCTTGAGAAGATATCTTGCGAGTGTTGGCACAACATCTCGTAAGAGCTAGCGACGCCCCTAGTTAGCTGAAGAAAATCCACCAAGGTAAGGGTAGAGGATCTAGCACTTGCTTGCACTGTCACCTACAGGGAAAGGATGTTGTAATTTGGCCACTAAGTACCACCATCCCACGTGAGCATTTGAGTCTTAGGCTTCTTGGTAATTCAGCTAAAAGTACCGAGTCTCAATTGGGTTAGGTAGCCCCAACTGATACATGCCCTCACTGCGCCTAAGCCTAAGCCCCTCTGAAATGGGTCTTTGTCGTGCTTGGGTTTTCTTTTCCATGGGTGGATAGGTGGATTTAAAGCTCCCTAAACAGTCAACTTCTATGTTTCAAGATGAAGAATGATCAAGGCAGCTTAATGGATGCCTACCCCTTGATCCTAACTTAGACTATAAATTATTTTATGGCCCCCGTGGGGAGAATTTAGTGAGTTTTGTTAAGTTAGTTTTAGGTGTCTTTGCTTTACTCAGTGTGTGGAAATGTGTGAGAAAAAAGTGGACAAGCACATAGTTTGAACGTGTGGATATGCGATGATCCTTTTCAAAATCCCCTATTAAACTATGTTGTATTGTTCCTTTCTCAAAAGAAAAACATGTGAGGATATGAGCCACTTTCTATTTTTCCTAGTTAATCTATGTGATCAACTAAAGGGAGATGGTGAGTTGTGAATAGAGAGTCTTCATATGCTTGCCTAGGATCACCAAAGGGTGCAAAGGCAGCAAAGATTACTTGCTTTTCTATCGACAATTCAATCCTGGTCCAGAAATCTTAGTGCAAAAATTGAAATAAACTAATGACTTTTACAATAGAAAAAAGAAATTATCTGAGCATGTGTGGACTTGGGCCACTTACTTTGGCTAATTATCTAGGTGTCTTGGCACCTAAATTTGCAAAACATAATTTTTTTTTCAGAATGCAAGTTAATTTCCCCCCCTACTTAAACTACGTGTGAGCTTTGCAAAAGTCAACTTGAAATAAAACTAACACCAAGCCTACAAAAAGCAGCTAAGATTGAGCTTTAGCAAGCTGCAGGGTACCTCAACCAGTGTTGGAAGATGTATTATGGGCTGCCTGGAATTTTACAAGCAGGAAAAGATAGAAATATGGGAGGAATTTCCCATTCTGTCTTTTGCACACGAAAGGCTGCAACAGGCGCGATGTCTGCACGCAGGTTAGCTCTGAACACATGCCCTGGGCACGCCTGTGAGAGGGAAAAGCACTCAAATTCCTGCAAAATAATTTTTGGAGTTGTTCTTCTTCAATCTATCACTTGGGATGAACTAGGGACTAAAGGAGAAAAAAGGGGAAATTTTAGCCCAACTCCACAACACAGACAGAGGTCTCTGCAAAAAGGCACAACCACATAAATTTGGAAATAAACGTTAGTGGAGTCGCCAATCCCGTGTTAGTGCATTTGGTGCACGCATATACAAAATCAAACCAACTTAAGGGGTGTGGTTTACCCTCTTAAGTTATTAGTCACAGGCAGAAAAATAAGTGGAGTCAAGCAAGTTAGTGGAACATGCTAGAACATAAGCATACTAGATGGAGAAATAACATGCATATTCAAACATAAAAATTAAACTAAAAGTTAAAAAAATAAAACACAAGCTCTAAATAGAGTCAAACAATTGCAATAATCCAAACGGTGGCGCTTACATCCCCTCTTATTGAGTGCTGGTAGGAAATGAGGATGAAACTTTAACCCACTTGCCAAGGGGCCCTTAGAAGTTGGGTTCTAAGTCCCGATGCAAAGATGTCTTTACTTCCAAGCTTGCCTCGGTACAAAGTCTCCCTCTCTCTACTATGGTGGACTGGACTTGTTGGATGGCCAACAATTGATCCCCCTCTATCTGAGCTCCGGATCACACACTGCTGGTATTACTTGGGAAATTCTGGCCAACGTAACAATGTGCTCTCCATTTGTTCATCTCTTGGTGGCATTTTATAGGAGAATTCAAATCCTCCTTCCCTCTCTTGGTACATTATGGATGGTGACCCAAGAGAGGGGTATGATTCCATTGTGTGTCACAATTATTCCATTGTGTGCTCCCTTGATGTCCTAAGGAGGCTTTGGTGGTTGTCCTTAGGCGGCTTCAAGTGTGAAATCATTGTCCTGGAGTGTGCTTTTTGTGGTTCCGGAAAGTGACTTCCGCCACTCACAAGATTGCGCGCATTTGGGGTCAAATGGCGCGCAAAGGCACACTTCTCGAAGGATTATGCGCGCAAAAGCATTTATGACTTTCTCAAATTTGATTTTTCCTCAGACCTTAGAGATTTTTAAATACTTTCCAGATTCTCTAATTTCTCTCAGCCCTGTAAATCCTTCTACTTGACATTTAATAATGTCGTCTTTGCTTGTACGATTTTCTAGTGTTAACAGTACCTTCCAATGGAGTTTGATCAAGCCACGATAGGAGATAATGAAGTAATTATCTCCTTTTCCAATGGAGTTCGATCAAGCCACAAAAGGAGATAATGAAGTATTTATTGCATTTTCTAATGGAGTTTAGTCAAGCCACAAAAGAAGAAATTTGGGTCACAAAATGACTTCCTTGGAACTGAAGTCATTTTCTCCATTGCCCATCAAACCATAGCACTAATACCATGTTGAGATTTCTAGGGCACAAGATAGAACAATTTTCTTCAATACAATAACTACTTCTAATGATTTAAATTTCATTAATTCCACATAATATTCTTTCAATATCATTAAGCAGTTATAAAAAACAATATATCAACCAAATAAACATGAAAGAGCAGTAGAAAATAACCATGAGATAATGAGATAAGAGACACAGAAACTAGGCGTAAGCCTAGGGAAAAACCCACAAGGGGAAAAACCCAGAAAAGTATTTCCTTATGAGAGAGAGAGGGTTCAAATCATCATTACAACAAAAACAACCATATCAAGATAATAACCAAACCAATAATCAAGAAAAAAGATCAAGTGCCAAGCCAATGTTCCAAGTCAACTTCCATGCCCTCCTTCATATTTTTGGCCCCCTCCTTCTCCTCCCAACTTTTTTGGATCAAAGATAACCAATACCAAATCGATGTGCTAAATTGAGGAGGACATGTATCCTTTATATAGACTTATAAGTGGGGGTCAAATGGGTGCCTCTTAGGGGTCTACTTGAATTATTTGGAGTCAAGAATTTTAATTCGAAATTTACATTTTTCCACATGATGAAATATTGGCCATGGCTACCATGTTTCCAACAAGGAGTACCAAGATCCCCATATTTCAAATTTAAAGTTTTTCCAAGCATAATTTCATATAATTGACTAGTTATTTGGATGTTAGGAGGATATTTGTTCTTTCTCCCTAGTTTCCTAATACTTAAATCCTGTATAGGCTTGTTATAAATCGGTATGTCCTTAATTGCTTGTATTATAGGGATTTTTACTCACAGATTTTTCACTTATTCTAAAATATCAATGGTTGGTTGTGTAGATATTATAATATTAATAAGCCTCTCAAGAAATGATGGAGACAGAAACAGATTAGATTGTTGATTTTCTTATTGATTTGAATCTTGAGAGTTTAACAATAAAGATTCATCGTTTTCTTCCTCAAATTGTTGCTTTTCTTCACTCATATCCTTAATCCTATGTGACTTTGGATCTTCTAAAAGTATTCATGGTCTTAAAGATGTGGCTTGACAATTAACTACAATAACAATAATGTTTGAAGATTTTATAGCTTCATTCACATAAATCACTTGACTTGATTGAATGGCTTGATTTGATTGTTGTTATTGTTTTCCTAACCCATCCTAATATTTGGATTTGGACTCGGTTTAACAAGTAGTTGATTTGACCTAGGTGGTTAGTTAAAATTTTGCATTTGTGGTGAAGGGAGAAATTGTTGTTGTGGCCAATTTTGATATGGTCATTTAAATTTTTATGTAGGACATTTATTTTTTTGTATAGGAAAGGATTGTGGATTAGAGTAAAATCGTTGGTGATAAGGAAGTGCATAATTCCAAGAATTTTGGACATATGGGTGACATGGTTGTGGATTATTGGCAAGAGAAGAAGGTAATTGTTGTCCTTGGTTAAAATAAGGATTATACCAAGGTTGATTAAAAGATTGAGAACCTTGATTTCCTCTAGGAAATCGTGGTTGGAATTGTCCAAATCATCATTGATTAATAAACTCCATTTATTCAACATGTTGATCAACTATATGGTATATTGATTTCAAACCTTACAGTTGTATACAACAATTAACATTATGATTTTTAGAACAAATGTTGTAGATTTCTACTACAACTAACAGACACTCATTCCTAGCATGTTTCTTGGCACATCGAGGACAAAATATAACCAAATATTTTTCTATGTCTTCTTGTTTTTTCTTTGTTTGCAAAACATCTAGTTGCATACACAATGAATTGAATATATTAGTTTTCATATCCTCCAATAAATTTCCAATATCTGCTTTTGTTACTCTTGAACTATTCTTAAATGTAGGAGCCACTAAACTTCTTATTCCTCTACCTTTCCACATGTTTTCCCCTGAGTAGTTCTTAAAGAGTTCGCTAATCTCATCATAAGTGAGTTGACAAACATCTCCTTCATCTATAAGATTTAAGGCCTCCATTAAGTTCTCTCTAACTCCTCTCAACAAAACTAACTTAAGTGACTCATCATCTAATTTTCATGTTGTTAACCTTTTGTAGTTGAACTGGAAATGTTCAACATAATCTTCTAACGTTTCATTCGGTCTTTGAGTCATCCTAAAGATTTCATCTCTAGTCTCTCTTGCTTTACAATAATCCTTGTATTTGGTAAGAAAGGTGATTTTCATTTTCTTCCAGGTAACTATACTTCCTCATGTTAATCCCATAAACCATATGAAAGTGGCATCTTTCAAAGTGGAAGGAAACAACCTTAAATTCTAAGAGTATGTCTTAAAGTTACAAGTTCTACATAGAGCTTCAAATTCGAATAAGAAAGTATCGATGTCTTCTATAGGTAATCCATAGAATACTGGAAGAATGAAGGGGTTAATATTCTTCATTTTGGCATCATCATTACTTTCCCTTGTTGAAAAATGAGACTCTTCCTCTTGTTCTTCATCTCTTATTTCTTTTCTTTTATTTCCTATTATATTATCTTCCTCATGATCACCCATATTGAAATAAATGGAACCTAAGTGATTGGAGATTTCTGTAGTTATTCATGTTGTTAAGAATTTCCAGAAGAAAACTATGTAGAGGATTTAATTTGTTCAACATTTTGGGTGGACACTCCACCCGTCATCAAAGACCAGAAAGCTTAATGATGTATAAATGAGTGTTGGGGAGTCTTTAAATAGAGAAGTCACCAAGTGGTTGTTCTCTACATACTTCTCTTCTAGAAATTCTTAACAATCTAGTTTAGAGTCAATAGGTTCATATTCCTCTTTTATGCCAAATCCAAAAAGACTATATTCTGGAGGTTCACTCTTAATGATTGCTTATGCTTCCTCTTCAAAAAAATCCTAAACTAAAAGCAATTTCTTGCTTCACTTCTTTCTTTGGAATTAGTTTTGGAGGGGTTTTTGGGATAAATCACCCAAAACTTATCCCTATTTCTCCTCATTCATTCTTAATTCACTCCTCTAGTTGGTTTTTATACCAAAAAGATTCAAAAAATTGGTGTTTTCCGAACAACAATGCCAAAAAGTGACAATTCCCTACAATCTCGTATAATTCTTATTTTAATATCACTTCCAGGTAATTTTACTTATAAAATGCTTAGCAAAATATATGCATTTTTGGATTTATGCATTCCATAGCTTGAGATAATGAGAAAACTATATAGAAAACAAATGAAACCTTCTATAATTAACCAAATAAAACTACGACAACTATACTAGCTAACAAAAAAGAAAACTAACCATCTGCAATAAAATTAAAATTGTTATAATGCAACTAATTAAAAGTAAAAATGTCAAGAACAGAAAAAGAGTATGTTATTGAAAAATGAATGTTGTGGAACTAAAGTAAGTAGAGAAAATGATTTCATATATTAAAAAAATAGATGAAATAGATTTGAAATGTAAAGATTGATAAATACATACAATGAAAAAAGTGTACAGTAAAACATTTATTTTATAAGTAAATATAGAAATCTATACTAACAAGAAACTAACTACTATTGTAAAATGGCCCTTGCTCTATAGTGGTTGCAACATCTTACATACTCACAAGAATATAAAACACTTGATACAGTGACATGTGGTTTAACGGTAAGTTTCGTTGGGTGAAACCCACGAGACGGAGGTTCAAATCTCATTGAGTATATGGCCTGTTGTGTCTTGGCTAGAAGAGTAGGTGACCCCATAGTGGACGTCTCGGCTCTTGTTGAGGCATAAGTTAATTGCTATTGTGTGGCTTGCATGCTGTTGCACCTAGCCTAGGTTTATAGTGGCAGCCAGTAGGATTTGATCTTGGGCCTTGTTCAAGAAAACTCTCACCAGTTACCGATTATCCTAGATTTAAAAAAAAAAAAAAGAATATAAAATACTTGATTTTTATAACATAAACAAATAATAACAATTTTATATAAGAAAGATCTTTCTAACTCACACAATAACTTGCTACTTTTAAGTGGTTCTTACCAAAAATATAAAACAATTGATTTTTATAACATAAACGAATAATAACAAGTTTATATAAAAAAGATCTTTCTAACTCACACAATAACTTGCTACTTTTAAGTGGTCCTTACCAAGAATAAAAGAGCTGGGTTGAGACAAAATAGTAGAGATGAACTAGTGGAAAAAGTAATAACAGTGGTAGAAAATAAATATTGACAAAAAGGAAAAATGCATTGTTGTTGATAGAGGTTTCAACAACAATAATTTATTTTCATGAAAACTTTTTGGGGACAAAATTTATGTAATATGGTTGTACAAATTGGTACAAACTTTAATGCTATAAAAAAAAATTCCTCAACATAGGTACTATCCAAGAGATCCGTTTAGCTTTATAATTGTTGACGAAGATTTATGTTGCTGACTTTTCATATTTGCAATCATAAAAAAGTGTCTTGATACTTTGCAACTTGTTATCGCTTGCCGCCTACATCTACCTACAGTTAGTGGGAAAAGCCTTCAACCCCACAGGTGTGGTTGGTGGCAAGGAACTCAGAGAAGGGGCTGTCACCTATTCCCAACTCTCTCCGTTTAAGCTATCTCCTAGGTTAGCTAAAGGGGGTGGTCCCTAAAGGAAAACTAAGTTAAAGATGTGAGATTTCTAGGAGAATTGATTAGAAGGAATTACTTATCAAAGATGACTCGATTTCCAATATATAAACAAGCATATAAGTATATGAGCAATATTCAATGACGTGTTCAAAATATAGACCAATGCTTTAAAGTAGATAACAAATGCTTGCTCAAAAATGAAATTCAAGATATAATGACAATAATCCCACAAAGGAAGTGTTAGACCAAGATCACAATATGAAATTAAATTTGCAACACCAAATAAAGGTATTTGCCAATGAAACGAGATATATCAATCATCCATAAGCAAAATGATCATTAAAATGACAACATGCAATGAAGTAGTATGTAGAAGCAAATTTCCAAGTACCATAGAATTAAGCTTGTTGCAAAATTTAAGGAATTAAAATGCTTGCATCCAAAGTGCTTCTTGAGATAATATTTGCATGTGAATCTTTAAACCATCAAGATAACAAAAAATTTGGGAACTTTGCAAGTAAATGTGATGAGACAGTGCTCTTGGTTTATTTTATTTATTAGTTCTACAACAAGGTTACAATTGAACTCTAATCCTCAGACCTCACCCTCGCCCAAATATTTGGATCTCACAGTGAGGAGTCCATAGAGGTAGAGGGTCCCTAAAACGTTTATTCAACCAACTTAAGTTGGAGGTAAATTTTAGAGATGCAAGTTTAATATGAAAAGTGAAATGCCTAAATGATATAAAAGTGAGTTTGCAAGTGCTATTGAAAAGATGTAGATGATTCAATTAAATATGCTTCATAGTTAGAACAATAACTCAAGTTGCCATAAATTGAAAGTGCTATGCTTCTTTACTTGTAGTATATTGTGAAACTTATTCAAATGAGAAATAGATCACAAAACATAAGTAAGTGATGGCAAATGAGATTGCAAATTAAGAAATTAAATGACTATGCGATTTGTGTTACTTTCCACTTAGAGCATGCATATGTGATGTGAAAAAAAAACGGAAACGTCAAAACCGCTAAGTCAATCCATCTACAAATTCTCTCCTTTGGAATGGAGAGATAATGATGCCAATGGATAAAACCCACGCTCCCACAACAAAAACAAAAATTTTTATTAATTTTACAAGAATGAAATGACCATGAGGGTTTTTCTAAACCAAGGAAAGTCTTTACAAATAAAAATTGAGATCATAGACTTTTCCTCGGTGAAAATTTCTAAGAACTCAAAATAAATTCAGACTTTACAATAGGAGAAGAGAACCTAAGCCTCTTCTATGCCCACAACCAAAGAAGAGAGAGTTATCTTTCTCATTTGAAATTCAGCCCAAAGGTCCTGCAACAACTTGTTAGTAATTTCTTGCAGTTGTCCACTCAAGCTGTCACAAGAAAAAATTCGAAAGAGGGCTACAAAACCAATCAAATATTAGATAGATAAAATTACAAAATACTGCACAACAATTTACAAAGAGTTAAGCCAAAGAGTTCGAGTAAACTCTCATCTTTTCTTAATCATATTCAAGCTCTTAGATAGCAAATGAAAGCAATGAAGTATAATGTTTTAAAAGATATTCAAATTTAGAAGTATTTGGCTTGTATACAAGCTATGTCTCAAAACCCCTCCAAAACCACTTTGTAAGATAATACTATGAAGGTTCAAAGAACAAATGAGAGCTCCTTTGAGAATGTATCAAGAGTGGGTTGGTTTCTCCAAAGACTTCCCCCAACACTTGATTCTTTGATCCCAACAAGATGTTCCCTCTACAAAACTTCAATCAAGAATTAGTTCCATATAGATCTAACAATAAACAATGATAAGAAACTCTAGAGATTTATTTGAAACCAACTAGAGCATTCTATACCTAGAGCATACTCCTAAATCAAATGTCAATGTAAGATAACTCTACATTAACAAATCTACAAGAGCATATGAAAACAAATTAGATCAAAGCATGAGTAAAATGAATTATACCAATGATCAACAATTCATCACACTCCAAAAGGAGGAACACCTCATGAATGAAACCCCAAAGTCTTTATTGATATTTCTGAAAGTGTACAAGGCAGCAGCGCTTCCGCAAGCACAATAGCTAGTAAACAATGATCACAATATGAGAGCCCGTGGCTCTATTATATAGAAATTTGGGAGCAAATCCCAATGAAGAACCATATGCCAAGTGGTGAAAGGGAGGAGATCTCAAGGCAAATTCGAATTTGGTAAGTGGAGCTCCAATGCCAAGTGTAAAAATCGAATTCTGGCAAGTGGGCATCATTTTCTTCTTCCCTTATGTGCCAAATTCGAATTTTATGATGAAATGACATGTGTATATGGTTGGTAACCCATGTGGGGACAATTTCCCACCAAAATCTCTACCAAATATTCTCCCAAATCCTCCCAAATATGCATTAATTTCACAAATTCGAATTTCCAAGTAAGCAACTCTCATTTAATGTCGGAAATTCAATTTTATTTGAGCACATGTCTTTTCCTTGATTTTAGGAGTCCATATCACCTTGGGACTTCACTTTAACTCCTCCATAATTTTCCACCTCATTTCCACCTCATTTAACATGTGTGGATATTTATTTTTCTCCATTTATTTAATTTCTGGCTTAATTAATTGCCAGATTTCCCACTAAACTTAGGAAAAGTGGGTTTTGAGGGCTCAAAACACATTTTTTACCCCTCAAAGTGTGTCATAGTAGAAAGTTGAGCGTGAGAGGTGTAATTTTGATTACTCATACCCCATACAACTTCTCTAGACAACACTTATTACAATTCAATTACAATTTTTATTGCAATTTTCGATTTGCGGGAAATCTAAAAAATTAAAAAATCACTACCTAGACCTAACCAAATTCCACGAAATTTTTTGTGTGATCTAGTATGGTAATATACATTTACTTTAGACACTAGGAGTCACCCAAGGCCTCACCATCAAGCCGTACTCTGGCTTTGGGGTAAAATTGAAGGAAAAAACTCAATTAATTATTAACTCCTAGTAGGGAGATGATAATTAACCAAGTAAAAAAAACCTCCCAGAGTAATACTCACTTGTTGGAAAGGTCCCAGGCTACCTAGGCTTGTTACAGACTCAATACTGACTCAAAACTCATCATTACTAGCATTACTTATTACAATTCCCCGTAGGGCGTGGAATCTGGGTACAAGAGAAAATGATAAGAAGTAGAAATAGAGTTTAAAAACTCTGTTGAACTGATGATATCTGATGATATATGATGGTACAAATGTCTCCTGGTTCATCCTTGGGCATGGAGTCTTCTCATTATCATCAAGTGCCACTCCAGTGGTCAACATAACTCATAATTAACCAACATTCACCAAGGCACACAAAATTGCTAACTTATTATAATTAAAAAAAAAAGTTTATTACGAGTAGATCCAATCACTCTAATTATGATGAATAAGTGAAATATGAATGGATGAAAATGGATGAATCATGTGATTCTTCTAAGGAAAATGGAGATAAGAAGGGTGATTAGCAGTGATAAAATTTTCAATAGATAATAATATATTGAAATCAATAATAATAGATATGGTATGCATTTTGAGGGAGTTCATGATTGAGGACGGAACTTTTATGCTAATATCTCAAGATTTGAAAGGCTTAAACCTAGTCACAATTAAATTCATTTATGAATGTATGGAATGCATAGGAGCTATGGTAACCCTACATTTGTGAATTCTATTTCCAACCATGAAATACACTCATTTTATAAAAACTAGGATCCGCCACCAAACATACTAATACTAAAGAAACTACATAAAAACTCTCAAAATCACACTAAAAATTGTGATGTCACTTGTATTATTTCTATTGAACAACTAAAAACCGGTTCAATCTAATTACTTTGTCCACATAAATTAATGTTTTAAATTATAATTATTGGGCCAAGTTGTCAAGCCCAATATGGAAGAGATGTAATATCTTGTCATGTTATTTTATGTCAACAAAAATAATAAAAATAAAAACAAAATCAATTCTACTTTAAAATAAAAATAACTTCAAACTCAAATAATAAAAATAAAAATTCTACATTGTTATTATTAATTTTTATAATTTTTGTTTAGAAGTTAAGGTAAACTTATTTGGTCAAAGCACTAGTAGTTTTTGAATGGTATTCACATGGAATATAGCTTATTTAAAGGGGGATTCAACCAACCTAGATCCATCTTAACTCTAAATCTATCAGACTGATCAAAATTCTTTTGCACTCATAAAAAAAAATTTGCACATTGAGAGATTTGATTCCTCTCAACCCTTCGGAGTTAAAATAAATCTAGGACACGAATTGGTTTATAAGACCCTCTAGTTTGTGAGACAAAAAACCAACCTATAAACAACAATTTATATAGCACAATGTGGTTCATGAGTAAACATGTCAAGTGAGTATGAATCATTAGGATTTAGATTCAAGTTGCACAATGTGGAATTGAAATTAGGGCAGAGACAATAGTAGCACACCAAAAGACTCACTATGAATATAGTGTCATGTATTTTTTTGTATATCTCAATCTCCAAATCCAATTATTTTGTCAATTTTAAAATCATAGAGTTATAGAAGAAAATCATAAAGTTATAGAAGAAAGAAATTATTTTAACAACCATGGGAGAGATTGCTTTTCCATTTGACTTTTGTATTATTTAACTTTTTTCCTTTAAATACTTCACAAAAATACTCCCAACTTCTCCATAAACCCTAGTTATTTCTGCACAGAAACACTTCCAGCTTCTCCACATCCACAAACCCTGGTTATGTCTGCACAGATAAATGGATATATCTCGCCAATACACACATAAATACATGGAAATTTTTAACTCCTAAAAATCAATTTCATGATAGTGCAGAATTTGATATTACAAGTATTTGACCGTTTAAAAAATTGAAATACCGGTTCGGTAGAGTGATAGAGAATGCTCGATCTGTAAATATTGCGAACGTACCACAGTGTATTGGTGCACCAACCTACATGGCAGGTTTAGGGCTTTTGTCACATAAACAGTTCAGGGCTAACTCGAGGGCGAAAAGAGAGAGGGACGTGGAATAATCAAGATAATGGCAATGGAGATGGGTTTCTCAATGGCAGCAACCACAGTTCCTTCACCTTCGTCATCAATGGCGAAAACCAGGGGGGAGCTTCCACAAGGTACACTCTCATTCTGTCCAAAATCCAAAACCTCCAGTTCTCCATCTCGGGCATTTTCACATAAAATTGTATACACAAATAATTTCAGAGACCATTTGCCTTCCTCCCCCTCCTCTTCCTTTGTGAATACTATCAAACCTTTCCGGCTCACAGTCCGGGCGGCCCGGGGAAAATTTGAGAGGAAAAAACCCCATGTGAACATTGGTACCATTGGCCATGTTGATCACGGGAAAACCACCCTGACCGCTGCCCTGACTATGGCCCTGGCCTACCTGGGCAACAGCACCCCCAAAAAATATGATGAAATTGATGCGGCGCCCGAAGAGAGGGCCAGAGGGATAACGATCAATACTGCCACTGTTGAATATGAAACTGAGAACAGACATTATGCCCATGTAGATTGCCCTGGTCATGCTGATTATGTGAAGAATATGATTACTGGGGCTGCCCAAATGGATGGGGCAATTCTGGTTGTATCCGGAGCGGACGGTCCGATGCCCCAGACCAAGGAGCATATCCTGCTGGCTAAGCAGGTGGGTGTGCCCAATGTGGTGGTGTTCTTGAACAAGGAGGATCAGGTTGATGACGAGGAGTTGCTTCAGTTGGTTGAGCTTGAGGTCCGGGAGCTGCTGAGTTCTTTCGAGTTTCCAGGGGATGATGTGCCGATTGTTTCAGGATCGGCGCTCCTGGCTTTGGAGGCCTTGATGGCGAATCCAAACATTAAGCAGGGTGAGGATAAATGGGTGGATAAAATTTATGAGCTCATGGATGCAGTGGATGAGTACATTCCAATTCCACAGAGGCAGACTGATCTCCCCTTCTTGATGGCAGTGGAGGATGTTTTTTCGATCACCGGTCGGGGGACTGTCGCAACAGGGCGCATTGAGAGAGGGTCTGTTAGGGTTGGAGAGACCGTAGAGATTGTTGGGTTGAGGGAAACGAGGGTGACTACAGTGACTGGGCTTGAGATGTTCCAGAAGGTGCTGGATGAGGCACTTGCAGGGGACAATGCAGGTATGCTTCTGAGAGGTATTCAGAAGATCGATATAGAGAGGGGGATGGTTTTGGCAAAGCCTGGGTCTATAACTCCTCATTCGAAGTTTGCAGCAATTGTTTATGTGCTCAAGAAAGAAGAAGGGGGGAGGCATTCTCCGTTTTTTACAGGGTATAGTCCCCAGTTTTACATGAGGACTACGGATGTCACTGGCAAGGTAACTGCGATAATGAATGACAGGGATGAGGAGTCGAAGATGGTGATGCCTGGGGATCGTGTGAAGATGGTTGTTGAATTGATTGCACCGGTGGCATGTGAGCAGGGTATGAGATTTGCCATTAGGGAGGGGGGCAGGACAGTTGGTGCTGGCGTTATTCATTCCATCATTGAGTAGGCAAAGAAGTCTCAAACGATTGGCTAGTCGAAAATTTCTTGCACAGATGTTGTTATTGGAAATCATACTTTATTATTTTGGAAATAGATAAGTATGCTTGGAGGCAACAGTGACAGATTTAGCTATACTTTATTGTATTTCCAATTTCTTGTACAGCTTTCTTGCAGTGCTTTGAAAGCAGAACTGGAGACTAATGTCGTTTTTTTTCACCAAAGTAGAGGTAAGAGTGAGAAGGCCACGCTGAAGTTTTCTTGATTTCATTTTGGATGCAATGGGTTACAATTGCAGAGGATTCGATTTCACAATAAGCAGATTCACTGCCCTAGAGCAGCTTGGATGGGTCAGCAATGCTCGGCTGAACTTCATATGATTTCATGTAAAAGACAAGGTTATGCTTATCAATAAACTGTTTTTCACTTGTTGACAGTATCAATAGAAATGACTCACCGTATCAATAGAAATGACTCACTATTTTAGTTTAAGATTCCCAAACCCCAGAGTGTCACATTTTCTTTGTGTGTTTGAATAAACATTTCTTTCGCTCAAAACTTCCTACTTTTGTTGATCATAGAGTGCTTGTATCTTAAATAAATGACTTTCTAGACTCTAGTTTGTTTAATAAATTCCAGCTTTAGTTCATTGGGCATTTTTGTTATGCCTTAATGGAGTTAATAGATAAAGCTATTTAAAGATTACCTGAAAATATCATTTTGGACTGGGACAACTAAGAGGGTTGTAAAAAATCTTCAGGTAACGAGGGCATTTATTATCATAATCTAGGGATTATCATGGTACTTTTGATTACAGTAAGGGATAATTAAGTTTTGTAAATAGAATTCTGGATATTATGCAGATAACTCTGGCAGCCTCTCATAGAGATTATTGTTCTAACAGTTATAATCATGTAACTTGCAGAAAATGCAGTGTCTTAAAGTTGGAAAGTATAGTTTTTAATATGTATCAACAGGAATTACAAAATGGGCGCCTTGAGAGCTAAGGTCTGACGAAAGCGACTTGGTTTCTAAACCATGCAAGTCACAGTGGTAAGAAATGTTGCTGCTCTCCTGATTATTTCTTGTTCTTTATTATTTCCCATTGGAGGACTCTAATTGAATGCAGCAGAAAAGGACTTGTACGCTATGCCAGAGTTCTATGTGCTCTATGCCAGAGTTCTATGTGGATAATTATGGAAAAACTATTTCATTGTCTTTGTGAGTGTTAATCCGAAAGAACCTAACGAGTTTTGTATAATTTTTTAATAATTTATGAGGTGTAGATTAGCTGGCTTGTATGAGATTAGTCCCGATTAAGTTTTAGGTTCAAATGTCATGAGAGGGTTGAAAGTGAGAGCCAATTGTGGAAATAAACTGTTTTAGAAAACATTTAGGCTCAACCGAATTTTGCACAACAACGTTTCACAATTGGACAGATCATCTTTCCATTCAATATTGAAACTGACCTTGACCTAAACTCGCTCAGATTTTGTTTTATACACATTATTCTTTTTTTCCTATAGCTGAATGGATTCTTCTTCAATTTACGTGTGGGGTTGGACTTTTAAATTTTACAACCCACTTTCAACTTTATGTTTTCATTTGCAGGGTTGAACTTTGCTGGAGGAATCTTCTGTTCTCATACATGATTAAGAATATAGGAATCTTCTTATTCTTTCCGTTTTAGTATAGTGTTTCTTATTATTATTGTTGTACACAGCTAGCTATAGGCAAGTTTACATGGTGATATTTTTCCTAAACATAGAGTAATATTTTGGTGTGCCTCACGTCAAAAGTTAGTAGTTGAAAATAAAGCTGGAATAAACTTCCAGAAGGTGTATGAGGTTTGAGGAGATCGAATCTGGTATAAAGTTGACCTCCTCTTTAATTGAAGAAACACTGATGAAGGGTTCACAGGCCTTGTAAAGTTTAAACAAAAGAATTAAATGATTGTTGCATTGTTATCTTTTATAATTTAATAAATTCTCTCTTCCTAAATATCCATTGTTAAATTAAGGATTAATGTATCCCAGAATTGGTGTCACATGCCTAAATACTGATACCCGAGGCTAAGGAGCCGTTATTTGTTGGGCTTTGAATATTCAAATTCTACCTTTGTTTTCCAAAGATTAAATTATAAATCCCTGATGGGGTGTATTTATGGTTAGTAAGGGAGTCAATTAACATGATTGACTTGCACGAGAATATAATGGTTAAGAGGAAGGTAAGTATATGGGGAGAAGTGTTGACGTTACCACTTGTCTTGACTCGGTTTATGTTTGGCGTTCACACCGCATATATGATTAACCTCAGCGATTTTTGTCAAATCAGTTTAAACATAGGCAAGTGGAGGGAGAGGGACTTTTGTCTGACATTCTCCTAGTTCATAGTTTTTGGCTGATGAAGTTGATAATGGAGGCATTCCACGGAAGAGCGCACATGTATGTGTGTCGTAATACACAGTTGTCCCTCTTTCGCTTTTGATCCTTCAGACATTCTTTTTGGTTTATTTAATCCTCGGGCTATGGGAGTTCTTTATGATATCAGCTATGGGTGGCGGATTTTCACAAGCGTTTCCAGGGCTGCATACCACCTTCTCTTTTCCCTCGACTAGAGCCCATCAACGTTGGTGCTTAGCGAATTTGAGGAAGATTCATCAACTTATTTACAACCTTCCTGGTTAACCTTCTGTTGTCAATTCACTTGTTCTCTTGTTTTGTTTGGGTTTGGCATGCTGGTTGGTTATTGCAGGTACCCATGTCTTTTTGTTCTTTTTATCCACAACACAGTGACGGGTCCTTCATTCGAACTGGTCGTTGTGCTGCCTTCTGCGTCCTCCAAAATCCCCGACTCTGCAGGTATATCATTCAGTTGTCTGTTCCTTGTATGTGGTGTCTTCATTTTCAATTTTGTTTTGATAGCTTCCCATTCATAGCATTCCCAAGGTTATTTCGCAGAGTTTCTACTTGTCACCTCCTCTTGCCAAGACAATGTCAAAGAGAAGTTGTTCACCCTAGGTGTGTAGGTTTGTCTGCCCAGTTCATGGTCGATGATGCCCTTCTAGCGTTTCGCTTCCACTCTCCTGCTAGTTACTAAACTCTTGAGCTGGCATCTTTCCATTGTTGTAGTACCCAGGTTCGACTTTTGCTCACACTTCTTGTGTTTGTCCACACCATCAGTTTCATCGTACTTTGTCCAACCCAGCCAAGTTTGGTTCAAATAAATTTTCTTATGGCACCTCAGCTTCGTCAACCTAGTCATCGGGGTGGTGCGGCAGGAGCATCTACCTCTTGACGTTGGCGCCTATTTGGTTGGCAATTTGTGGCTTACCACTTTGACTCTATCCCTCCAAAGTGAGGAATGAGATCCTTCACTTCGAAGCCAAGGAATTTGGCGACCAGACAAATTATTCCGACTCTGAAATTAATGGCAGCACCTTTAGATGGACTTCGGACTTCATTTTCTCCACTCAGTGGTTCTGCACCGGTAACTAGGGACCTTGCTTCACATCGTCATCTGTGACAAGCAAGTCGACCATTACTAGTTATTTGCAGGACAAGAGGAGATCAAAAGGATCCTCTGGGACATCAGATACAACTTGGACAATATAGTCACTAGACTAGGGTGGAACGCTTCGTGGTGTCTGAATAAAACTCCGGATCCATCTCGTAGCCTCACACTCCAGCTGTTATCAACGCACCAATAGAAGTTTCACCTCAAGGCAACTCTAATGCTCTTTCTCCAGAGATTGTATTAGACTAACAATATTTCATGGCACTTGGATTCTTTTTGGTTTATGCTATGTCTATTTCTACTATGTTTCTATGGCTCTCAATATGTCTTACTATGCTATATGTGCACAGAGTTTTCTTTGACTGTCTAGCACCACCAATGCACGTAACTCTTAATGGGCGAGATAGCTAGTATGTTACTAAGTGTCAATTGTTGTCTTTTTTTTACTAAATCTAGGATCATGGGAACAAGTTATGTTGGGTGAGATAAGTAGTATGTTACTAAGTGTCTATAGTTGTCTTTTTTTACTAAATCTAAGATCATGGGAATAAGTTATGTTCAGTCTATCTGTCATAAAGTCTTTTTTTACTAAATCTAGGATCATGGGAACAAGTTATGTTGGGCGAGATAAGTAGTATGTTACTAAATGTCTATAGTTGTCTTTTTTTACTGAAACCAAGTCTCTATAGTTGTCTTTTTTTACTAAATCTAAGATCATGGGAACAATGTTGGCAATATGATGCAATGTGTTGTCCTTGATGGCAACCTACTTGATGAAGTTGTTCTTGATGGAAATTGACTTGATGTTTTGTCTTTGGATAGCAACCTATTTGTTAATGATGTAAATCTGAGGTATCTATAGAGCAGTTCAGAAGTAACAAAGAAAGAAATTCCAGTGAGTGCCAGAGTAATGATGAATAAGATATGTCACAAAGCATACGTGGGTTTGTAAAGGCAAAGTAGCGTATGTACGCGTAAAAGTACGTACCAAGTAGCGTATGCCTATTTGCGCTCTAAATTTATAAAACCAGGGGACATGACCATGGTATTGGCCCATTGTATTGAGCGCTGGATTATCTATTTGATCCCATCCAGGAATACCATCAGTGGTTAAGTGGTTTTGACTCATGGTATTGATAAAGGCTAAAACTATATAAGGAGAAGAGGATCATAGTGCAAGGTGTGCATAGGTCTGGGTTTTAATGAATACTTCACTCTGAAGTATATCTGGATGGAATGGGTAACAGTTTATTGATTGATCTGAATTAATAATGCACCTATGAAGAAAATGATGAAGATGGATCTCTAGATTTGAAATGACTATGTATTTTCTAGATCTGTTTATGGAATGTTTAGATCTGTGATCTGGCGAATTTTTGCTAAAGTAAAGGGTGAGATCCGAGTTATCTGTTCTAAAGAGCTGCATAGTTCTGAAATGTTACAGATCTATACGCATGTTCTTCTCAGCGAAAGTGCGTATATACACAGGTTCGTTTCAGCAAAAGCGCGTATGAAATCAAAGGTCAGTTCTGAAATAGTTGCAGATCTATACGCAGGTTTATCTCTGTGAAAGCGCGTATATATGCAGGTTTAGTGAAGTAAAAGCGCGTATGTAATCTAGGGTTTTGCTGCAGTGTGTGGAATGAAATGTCTGATCTGTTTTGCTGTTTTACTGCTATCTGTCAATGATGTATTCATACAGATTTGGGTTGTTTGAATGTTGATTATGCTGCTGATTATGTTGATTAAAGATCAAGTTGTTGGTTGATTGGTTGATGATTCAATGAATGAATTGATGGGGTTATAAGTTTCAGGTTTGATGTATGTTGAGCTTAAATGTGTGGAGTGGGTCCGATGCGAAATATGATGAAAAGAGGCCTGCAAGTTGTGTTGTGTGGAAAGGTTTGTTGGATCCGGTGAAAATTGATGAAACGTGGTCCGCGGTGGTCTTTGAAGGTCGAAGCCTTGATGCGAGAGGTTGTGGCTCCTTCCCGGTGGTAGGCAGTAGCGAGAGCGGTGGTAGCTCCCTTCCGGAGAGGCTAGTAAACGAGATCAGGGGGTTGGAGCTCCCTTCCAGTAGTGGCTGGAGAACGAGAGAAGGTTGCAGCCTTCTGCAGGTGGGTGCCTGCGTGCTGGTATGAGTCTGCGCCAGTACAAAATTGTAAGAAGTTTTCTTTATAATAAATGTTGAAGACAAAGACGATAACAGCGGTGGTTTTCTCCCGAATTGGGTTTCCACCTTAAATACTGGTGTTCATGTGTGATGGTTTATTCTGTTATTACTGCACATGCTTACTTCTTTCTAAGCATCTGATGAATGAATGATGCAATGATCTAAGTAAATAATTAAATGCATAATAAGATCTCTGGATATACGCAAGTTTTCTTAAGGATATCCGCATGTATACGCGAGTTGGGTTCAGTAAAGTAGCGTATGGTTTTAAGAGAAAGAAAAAGTAAAAAGTTTTCAGTCAGCTCTAAATACTGATTCACCCCCCCCCCCCTCTCAGTATTTTTCCCAACAATTGGTGTCAGAGTAGGTCCTTCTGCAGAAGCTTGATCGCTTGAAGGAGATCCGTCGCAATGGGAAGTCATGAAGGAGTATTTTCTATAAGGCCACCTCTATTCAATGGAGGTAATCTGTTATTCTGGAAGATACGAACAAAAGCATATTTGCAAAGTCTTGGTGCAGAAGTATGGGCAATCGTGGAAGAAGGTTATCAGTATCCGGCAATTATTCCTACTAATGTAGCAGAAAGGAAGAAATATGAAATCAATGCCAAAGCAGTCAATGTTTTATTAGGAAGCATTTCTGAATCAGAAATTGTTAAAGTGATGTAGCTAAATTTAGCAAAAGAAATATGGGACAAAATCATTCAAAGCTATGAAGGAGATAGAAAGGTAAAAAGTGCAAAACTCCAAACTCTCAGAATTGAATATGAAAATATAAGGATGCATAGTGATGAGAGTATTGCCAGTTTCTTTTTACGTCTAGATGATATTGTAAATCGTATGAGAAATTTGGGTGAAACCATAACTGATACTACTCTGGTGGAAAAAGTCTTAAGATCTTTGACTTCAAAATTTGAGTCAAAAGTATCAGCTATTGAAGAAAAGCAATATCTGCAAAATCTTACTATTGTTCAACTACATGGTATCCTGACTGCTTTTGAAATGAGAAAAGGAGGTCCCTCTCAAATTAGAGAAGTTGCCTTTAAGGCATGTGCAAAAGGAAAAGAAAAGGAAGTTGTCAAGGAATCAAGTTATATATCAGAAGAAGAAGAAGCAAATTTTGTGAGAAGACTCCAACCAGGTACTGGAAGATTCAAAGGTAAGCTTCCCTTTAAGTGTTTTGCTTGTGGAAGAGTTGGTCATTATGCTGCTAAATGTCTTTATGAAGAAAATCATGATAAAGGGAAACAATTTGAAAAGGGAAAGAGTTATTATACAAATGAAGATAACGATGAAGTGTCAAATGAGGATGAAGAAGATTCTGACCAAGATCTGCAAATGCTCATGGCATCTACCATGGATGATGATAATTTCACAAAGGGAAGGAAGCAAAAGAAGAGGACTACTCAAGAAAAAAAGATACCTCAGAAATCGTGTACGGCAGAAAATGAAGATGATGCAAAATGTATTAATCCTTGTTCTTGTGATTCACTTCTTTATGCAAGCAATGGTGAGTATAGTAAAAATGACAGTGAAAGTAATAGTATGGGTCTAGAAGCAAATCTCAAGATTAATGTTGAAGATCAATTTAAAAAGAAGGAATCTATCTACAAAGATATGATCTCTAGAATGAATGGACATGTAGAAAAAGAATGCAGGATGAATAGATCTGAGAAATTGGATAATTTCTAGCACACAATAAGAAATTTCAAGCAAAGATGGAAAAAGAAGGAGGACCGGTAAAAAACGTAGGGGATAATAATCCTACTGCAGTCTTCCGCTTCTAAAGCTTACTTCTCATAATGACTGTAGGAATGATGTGAGATACATTATAGGAATCAGTAATGTATCATCACAAGGGGAGCAATATATGATGATTCCCATGGTTGGTTTGGTAATTCTGGTTGTGTTTATTTCTAACAGTGCATCTAATGTGACAACAGAAGACAGATACAGAATGTATAAATCCAGGAGAAAATGGAGCTGTCAAATTTTCAGTATTTCACTTTTCATATGCGGGTTTCATGAACTAAAGCCGTGTATACATGCGAGTTCCGTTGGAGACATAAGCGTATGTTTTTCTGATAAGAAAAATAGTGAGTCAGCTCAAGGACAGGAGCACAGTTTCAGGGGGAGCATTAGCTTTGCTGAGAGTAATGCATTGTTGGCATTATGATGGTTCTGAAATATGATCTCTCTCTTGAGGTCTTTTTGTATTGGTTACAAAAAGTCATATTTGTAATTTGATGAAAAGGTTATGTTGAGACCTATGATGTAGATTGTTATATTCATTCATGTAAGGACTTCTTCAAATTTGTAAACCCACTTGGTTGGGTAGTTGAGTCAAAATGTGTAAACCTACTTGGTTGGGTACTTGAGTCACATATGTAAATCCACTTGGTTGGATCATTGATGTAAATATGAGTCCTTGGTGATAGGAAAGGTCATAGAGTCATGTACTTCATTGAAAAATATGTTTGAAGATTCAGCTTGAACTCAGGGGGAGCATGGTAACTTCAGTGCACATCAGATCTACAGAGCTCATCCTTATACAAGGGAAGAAAAACCTTGTGTTGGTTTTGATCTGCCCTTTGCCCTTGATGTCAAAGGGGGAGAGTATTATGTATTATGATGTTTGAATAATGGTGATGTCAGTATCAAACACCATCATGGTTGCCATCAAGTCCAAAGGGGGAGATTGTCGACAATATGATGCAATGTGTTGTCCTTGATGGCAACCTACTTGATGAAGTTGTCCTTGATGGAAATTGACTTGATGAGTTGTCTTTGGATAGCATCCTATTTGTTAATGATGTAAATCTAATGTATCTACAGAGCAGTTCAGAAGTATCAAAGAAAGAAATTCCAGTAAGTGCCAGAGTAATGATGAATAAGATATGTCACAAAGCATACGCGGGTTTGTAAAGGCAAAGTAGCGTATGTACGTGTAAAAATACGTACCAAGTAGCGTATGCCTATTTTTGCTCTAAATTTATAAAACTAGGGGACATGACCATGGTATTGGCCCACTGTATTGAGCGTTGGATTATCTATTTGATCCCATCCAAGAATACCATCAGCGGTTAAGTGGTTTTGACTCATAGTATTGATAAAGGCTAAAACTATATAAGGAGAAGAGGATCATAGTACAAGGTGTGCATAGGTCTGGGTTTTAATGAATACTTCACTCTGAAGTATATCTGGATGGAATGGGTAACAATTTATTGATTGATCTGAATTAATAATGCACCTATGAAGAAAATGATGAAGAGGGATCTCTAGATCTGAAATGACTATGTATTTTCTAGATCTATTTATGGAATGTTTAGATCTGTGATCTGGCGAATCTTTGCTGAAGTAAAGGGTGAGATCTGAGTTATCTGTTCTGAAGAGCTGCATAGTTCTGAAATATTACACATCTATACGCATGTTCATCTCAGCGAAAGTGCGTATATACGCAGGTTCGTTTCAGCAAAAGCGCGTATGAAATCAAAGGTCAGTTCTGAAATAGTTGCAGATCTATATGCAGGTTTGTCTCTGTGAAAGCACGTATATACGCGGGGTTCGATGTATGGTAAAAGTACGTATAGAATCTGAGGTTTCTTCTTGATGTGTGGAATGAAATGTCTGATCTGTTTTGTTGTTTTACTGCTATCTGTCAATGATGTATTCATACAGATCTGGGTTGTTTGAATATTGATTATGTTGCTGATTATGTTGATTAAAGATCAAGTTGTTGGTTGATTGGTTGATGATTCAATGAATGAAATGATGGGGTTATAAGTTTCAGTTTGATGTATGTTGAGCTTAAATGTGTGGAGTGGGTCCAGTCCGAAAATCTGATGAAAATAGGCCTACAAGTTGTGTTGTATGGAAGCTGTTGGATCCAGTATGAAAATTGATGAAACGTGGTCCGCAGTGGTGCTGAGGGTCAAAGCCTTGGGTGAGGGTTGTGGCTCCCTTCCCGGTGGTAGGTAGTAGCGAGAGCGAGGAGCGTGGCTCCCCTTCCGGGAGAGGTTGGTAAACGAGAGCGAGGAGTGACGCTCCTTCCCGGAGAAGGTGGTAAACGAGATCGGGGGGTTGGAGCTCCCTTCCGATGATGGTGGAAAACGAGAGAAGGTTGCGACCTTCTACGGTGGGTACTGCTTGTCTTGGCAGTATAGTGCGTCAGTACAAAATTGTAAGAAGTTTTCTTTATAATAAATATTGAAGACAAAGACGACAGCAGCGGTGGTTTTCTCCCGAATTGGGTTTCCACCTTAAATACTGGTGTTCATGTGTGTTGCTTATGTGTGATGGTTTATTCTGTTATTACTGCACATGCTCACTGCTTGCCAAACATCTGACGAATGAATGATGCAATGATCTAAGTAAAGAATTAAATGCATAATAAGATCTCTGGACATACGCAAGTTTGCTTAAAGATATCCGCGTGTATACGCGAGTTGGGTTCAGTAAAGTAGTGTATAGTTTTAAGAGAAAGAAAAAAGTAAAAAATTTTCAGTCAGCTCTAAATACTGATTCACCCCTCTCTCAGTTTTTTTTCCAACAAACAAGTTATGTTCAGTCTATCTATCTATAAAGTCCCACAGTTTTTTTTTGAAGAAAACAAACAATATCAATCAATATCAATGTAAATCAATTGTCTGGTAGTATAAATATCTTCCTATAGCTTAGAAAAAAATGAAGAAGATTATAAAAGTACATTTTGTAGGTATATTGAAACACTCCAAAAGGTATCTTTATCACCGTGATCTGATTCCCCTAGAAGAAAGAATAAATCATCTTCTTTGTTTTTAATCAAATTATAAACATATATTTTATATGTACATCGAAGCACTCAACGAAGGTCTCTAGAGGTATTTTATCATGATCTAGAGGATTTCTATCCTTATGATATAGAGGATTGTTTTAATAAGAGTTAATTTAAAGAAATTCATCGAAGTTTCAGTTGAAATTCATGCACTGAAATTGGCTTTGACTGGATGAATGGCACATTTTCAGCGATGTGGAAATGCATTTGATATGTGGCATTCAGATTGCTCCATTCATGGGGAGCTCTATTTTCCTGGCAACTTTTTGATACGTGGCATTCAGATTGCGCCATTTATGGGGAGTTTTGTTTTCCTGGCAAATTTTTTCATGTGTTGATCGCTTTTTTGGAAAATCAATGATTTAGATTTTATAATTGGTCAAAACCCTTTTTTTTACCTCCACCAAGAAATTATCCATATAAGTGATTTTACCATGTTGTTTGTCTTTCTTTGTGTCTAGCCCCCTTGTTATTCGTTTATTTATCTTATTTATTTGATTTGGTCAGTGAATTGGTGAATTGGTCCGGATTCTTGGTTGTTTTTTATGCATTGGAAACGGATAGGGTTGATTTCTTGATTTCCTTCATGAGCACAATTCCACTTACAAAAATAGACCTCATAGTTGGAATAAGACCAGATTGAGAGCAAAAATTAACCCAAAAAACAGGGCATTTTGAGTGCCAAATATCCCATATTATATGGAAGCATTATGTATCATTATTTATGGGAGTCTAGCCGACATTTTGGTGTATCACATGGAAGCATCATGTATCATTATTTTGGGAGTCTAGCCTGCATTTTGGTGTATCACACGTATTAGAGAGTCTAGTGAAGTGCATTATTGGAGAGAGAGTGCATGACATATTGAAGGTTTTTTTGGTTAACAAAGTGTATTATTTTTATGGTTAGTTATTGCATTGAGAGGCTTTCTACAATCCAATATGGGTTAGATGTTAAGTATAAATATTTAACATTTAGTATTTAACAAAATTAATTTAATGTTATTGTCAAGACATAATAAGGGTAGAAGTGTAAGAGTAAATGTTTAGATTTTAACATAAAAATTTAACATTTATATTTCTACTCAAATAAAAAATAATAAAAAGCTAAAAGTAAAATAGAGTAATGATGGTGGAGAGTAGTGTAAACATTTAATTTTTGGCTCAATTAATAATAAAAAATTAAAAGTAATAAAAATAAGAAAATTCAAAATTTTATATTGTAATTTTGTTTTGCAAAGCCTTTCCAACTCAAATTTGAAATTATTATCTGAAAAAATTCATTACAAGTTACATTGGTCAAAGCTAAATTAATAATGGTTGATGGATAAATCATCGTATAGTCCAAGCATTTTATTTTTGAGTGGTTTAAGGATAAAAAATCACTACACAAATATGTAAAAATCATGAATGAATATTGCAACCATATCCATAAATTATGACATAAAATATGTAAAGAAGTTATCCACATGGCATTAAATTGTGAAAATGCTACCTTCAAGTTATGGTCCAATCAAGTGTTTGAAAAATATTTTTTTAATAATATTTGAAAATGAATATTTATTATAGAATTCTATCGGTAATAATCATATTCAAATGAACATTGTCAACGCGTTTTGAACCAACCATTGTGGTTCATCATCAGGACTAGGTGATGAAAACACGTCGACAATGTTCATTTGAATGTGATTATTACCGAAAGAATTCTATAATTTTTACAATGGATCACATAAGCCAAAATTTTATAAATATTTATTTTTCAAAGTTAAACATTATAAATTGCATTGGTCAATGTTAAAGTAATAGTGATAACAAACAAATAGATTGTTAGAGTCTTGCCTTTAATTAATAAGCACATAAAAACTTAATACTTACAATAAACATACAATATAACAAGTCTCTTAACTATGGATATCCACACCCACTTTACCATGGGTATTATTAATTTGTAAATAGGTTTTATTACAATACCATGTGCCAATATCATGGCTTATCAATACCACATGTTGAAAAACCATAAGTTAATTCATAATAAAAAATTAAAATGTAAAATATTTTAGAAATTACATATAGCTTGACTACGTAGAGTGAAAATTTTCCATCATGTGGATGCGAGGGGAGAGTATGGAGGGATAGATTGTTAGAGTCTTGTCTTTAATTAATAAGCACTTAAAAACTTAATACTTACCATAAACATACAATATAACAAGTTTCTTAACTATGGATATACACACCCACTTTACCATGGGTATTATTAATTTGTAGATAGGTTTTGTTACAATACCATGTGCCAATATCATGGTGAAAAACCATAATTCATTTCATAATAAAAAATTAAAATTTAAAATATTTTAGAAATTACATATAGCTTGACTAAATAGAGTGAAAATTTTCCATCATGTGGATGCAAGAGGGAAGTATGGAGAGAGGGAGGGAGATAGTGACATAGTTGAGAGAGGGAGGGAGATAGTGACATAGTTGAGAGAGGGAGGGAGGGAGATAATGACATAACTAGAGGGTGGAGAGAGAGAGGGAGAGAGAGGAATGAAGAGAGAGAGGAGGGGAAGGGGGTGAGGGAGATGGAGATGGAGTTGGAGGGGGGCAGAGAGGGAGGTAAGAAGAAAGATATAGAGAGATAGAGGTAGAGAAACAAGGGAGAAATTGAGAGAGAGGGAGAGAGGAGAGGAGGGAAGACAAATAGAAGGAAAGGAGAGAGAGAGAGAGCAAGAAAGGGAAGTGAGAGTGGGAGACATAGATATGGAGGGGGAGAGAGGGAGGAAAATAGTGACAGAGTTGGCATTAGGGGAATTTTCAGGTCTAAAATGGGTCTTCTAAGGAAATTATAAATAATAGTGGAAATAATAAAATAAGATTAGATTAGAGGGAAAAAAAGGAAAAAAAAACTATTTTTTTTCAGCTTATCTCTCTATGGGTTTACTTAAATTTCGAGTGAAAATACTCGTTGAATGCATAATTTTATTCCTCATCCAAGGAGTACCCATGTTACATACTTTCGATGGATCTTACTACACGAAAAATGAGAAATACATGAAAAAACGTGATTGCAATCACATTTTTTCATGTATTTCTCATTTTCGTATAGCAAGGTCCATCGAAAGTATGCAATATGGGTACTCCTTAGAAGATGAATTAAATTTTGCATCCAACAAGTACTCCCACTCGAAATTTAAGTAAAACCTAGGGAGATAAGTTGAATATACGAACTGAAAAAATAGTTTTATTATTTTATTATTTTTTAATCTTTTAACTTTTGGACTCCAAAAATGGTGAATCATCTCCCATGGTTGACATTGTTGTATTTCAAGAGACAATCCCTTGGTTGTGGTAAGGAATCAGTGCTTAAGACATTTTATAAAGGTATGACGCAACATTATGATATCAGATGGTCTCTGTTTAATACCTTTGGAAATTAACTCTTTAATACCTTCAATAATTTGATATAATGAAAGACTTCACAATGCCATTAACTGCTGATATTTGAATGAAAAGAAGAACTAGAAGAGACTCAAAATGATATGATGAAAAACATAATCTATCACTTTAAAAGTCTTGTGCTTTTGGAAGAAAACATGGAGGGGGAACTCCATTCAAAACCTTATAGGTAATTGGCTTGAAATAAGAAACAAAGTCAAACACCCCTCCCTCATCTGGTTCATTTCTTATTGTGTCTTTCCAAAATACTACTGACTGTCTTTTCTTATTTGCATCCATAATATTTAGCGCCAAATGTCAAAATTCTTCTACATTTTGATACAAGAATAAATAAGTGATCAGTGAAGGAAACCTGAAAGTCCCAGTAGGGGACAAGTTCATAAGCTGAGTGTTAATGGTCTCTTGCCAGTAAGAGGGAATATCCAACACCACTTTAGGCTTCATCATCGAGGCAAATAACCCCAACATTGACCTGTCAATTTTAACAACAACCTCCTTTCCAAGTATCTTTGACATAGGTTGTAGTACTAGCTTGACTTCTGCGTCAAAAATCTCCAATGGAAACTCTTTATCATCTGTTGAAAAACGTTTTGTGTTTGGCTTCAGGAAGAAGATAACCTATGTAAACTCTTGTCCTGCAAGATTATCATAAAATGCTTCCAATGATTCATTAGTGAATTGGACATAAGATTTAGTCTCAGGATAACAAAGAGCTTGATGGACTAACTAAGTTGTGACTTGAAGAACATTCTCCCCTAAACAATTCACCACAAAACATTTGCCGGGATACAATGCAGATACTAACCAATGCACAAATTCGGGAAAAGGATGGGTTTTGGGAACACATGCAGACAAGGCACGAGAATTGACCATGGCTGAATAGATGGGGCAACTTTCCTCATTCAGAAGAACTCGCCGGTAGAAGGGAAAATTCTCAACAGTGCAGGTAGTATCTCTAATGTCTAACTTAGTGTCCATGAGTGGGATATGGCTTGAAGAGTCAGACAAAGAACACTGCTTACCCATGAAATAGTTCAGGGTGGCAGACAATTAAATGCAAAGGTAAGAAAATAGAGTGAATAGGATGAATTCTTGGACAACTGGGAATGAAAACTGATAGGGAAAAGGAAAAATTGAACCCTTATATAGATGGCGCGGAGATCCAAACATTAATGCCAATTTAATGCTTGATTGGACAAGAAACGACACCATGACGCGACAAATGAGCTGTCTCCCAGCTGGATGCATACGCCACTGCAGGGGTGCTCTCGGGTACGAAGCATCCATTGGGGTTGTTCCCCCGCAATGACTGTGAACCGTCGATCTTGGTCAGTGGGCGCTCAATGGAGTCAACTACGGAGGCACCTCCTCTATTAACCTGCAGGATATTTGTGCCCACGGGTTTCCGCTGATCTTCATTAACTCGAACTTCTTTTAATCCAACCCGATGATTAGCATGGGTGTTAATTGGAAAAGTAGGTCCCACCTTCACATGCTTTCAAACAACATATTAATTGACCAATATACAAAAATTAAATTATTTTCCGGCATATGAAAGATTTACATTTTTTCATATTTTCTAAATATATGTTTTTTTTTTTGTATTTTCGAAAATAGAATAAAGAAAATTCAAATGAGCCAGGCTCCACCTGGGGATAACGTTTTTTTCCACGAAACACTAAGAACCGCAGATTAGTGCCTTCACTTCAGGCATGGAGTCAAATATTGTTTGGTGATATATGAACAATGGAGAGTCTGGTATTTACAATGGTGAAATGATGAACTTTAATGCTGGAAATAATGTTTCAGATACTGTCCATTCACAAGCAGCTGTACTGATTCTCCATCTAGATCTTCCAAAATTATTGTGTTATTTGACCTTACCTCAATACTTCTATATGGACCATACCAGAGAGGATCAAACTTACCATGCTTCCCATTTTCTTCTCTTCTGGTGTCCCATCTTAATACCAAATCTCATGCTTGAAAGATAATTTCTTTTGCTTTTCTGTCAAATATAGACTTCATCTTTGCTTGATAAGAAATCAAGTTATCCCTCACTTCGTTTCTGTTTTCACTTCACTCAATTACTTTGTTCAATCTTCTCACTAGAGTATTAGGCTCTTCCTGAGCTTCTTGAAGGAAAGACATCATTGGTTTGGTCAACTGAGTAGGAAATAGTGCTTGAGTTCCATAAACCAATTCATAGGGAGAATTACCAGTAGATCTTCTGGTAGTGACTCAAACTACCCAGAGGGAAAACTTCGACTTCATATCCCAGTCCTTCTGATTTTTGGTGATTGTTTTCTTCAAGATTCTGACCAATGTCTTGTTTGAAGACTCTACCAATCCATTCCCTTGGGGATGATATGATGTGAAATGTGATAACATTGCATTATATGTTTGACAGAAATTAAAGAATCGAGCAGAGTTGAATACCTGAGCATTATCAGTCACAATCTTGACTGGACATCTGAATCTGCTGAAAATTTTCTCCTCCAGAAACTTCATCACTACTTGGTCGTTTGCATTTTTGGTGGGTATTGCTTCAACCCATTTTGTGAAGTAATCAGCGGCAGTTAGAATCCACTTGAACTGTCCACTTCACGGCGGATTGATTTCTCCAATAAAATCCAATCCCCATTGCCCGAAAGGTTCTTCAATGAATATTGGGATGAGAGGTAATGGAGTAAGTCTTTTCTTTTTAGCAAACAACTGAAATTTCTGACACTTTCTGACCAATCTATATACATTTGCAAACAGGGTGGGCCAATAGAAAACTGAATTGAGAATCTTATGAGCAGTGACCTTCCAGCTATAATGACCTCCACACAGAATTTCATGATATTCCTTGATGACTTCAATAGATTCACCTTCAGTCAAACATAACAGCAAAATACCAGCAAGATATTTCCAATATAGCTTGGATTCTACTATAACATATGGCTGAGATTTGAGCTTGAGAGCTCTGTATTTTGTTCTATTTAGTGAAGTTGGACAAGAAAATAAACATAGGTAATGCAAAATATCTTTATACCAATATGAACACAAAAATTTGTATTGAATACCTGTTTTGGACTTATTTTGATGTTCTTCCTTGAAAACTCCATCCACTAGTGCCAACAGATTAATTCCCAAGGCTTGAAAATTTGTTTCTGTCAACAACTTTTCTAAACCCTACCCCTTGACAAACTTGGTGGGTTTAATGTCCAAATCATACTCTTGGATTTTCGCTATCCATTTCCCTCTTTTTCCTTCAACATCACTTTGAACCAACACATATTTTACATCAGAATTAGGGACATGAGAAATTATTTGGGACTGTAACACATAAGTCCTGAAGGCTTTCAGTGCTTTGACCAAAGCATAAACTTGTTTCTCCATAATGTTTTATTTGAGCTCGGAATCTCTGAGAACTTTGTTGAAAAATGCCATTGGTTTCTCCTTACTATCCTCATTTTTCTGCAACAATACAACAACAATAGTAGTGGGGGATGCAAATGAAAATACCCGAAAGGATTTTTGATAATATGGACTAATCAGAACTGGAGCTTCCTACAGTGCCTCCTTTATCCTAGCAAATGCTTCTCTTGCTTCCATATCCCATCTCACTTCTACATTTTTTTTCAACATATCTGTTATATTTCTCACAATTTCAACATAATTTGGCACAAACCTCCTCAGAAAGTTTAGTTTTCCCAAGAATCTCTGGATATCTTTCTTGCTTCTGGGTAAAGGAATTGTCTAAATGGCTTCCACCCTTGCTGGATCAATCTTTACTCGTTTTGAAACTATGTGACCCAATAATTTACCTTCTTCTAAGGAAAATAAATATTTCTTGGGATTTAGTGACAGACCAAACTTTCTACACTTTTGAAAGGTTTTTTGTAAATGCTCCAAATGTTCATCACCTGACCCCGAGAAAACAGTTGCATCATCCAGGTATATAACCACATATTTGTCACCAAAAAACGCTATGTCCAGGACCCTCTGAAATGTTGCACCTGCATTCATAAGGCCAAATGGAATCTTTGCATAGATGAAGGTGCCCCAAGGGGTTGTGAAAGCGGTCTTTTTCTAATCTTCTTTTTCAATTGCCACCTGATTATACCTAGAGAATCCATCAACCATAGACATCCTGTAAGCTCCTGTCACCTTCTGTAAGACATAATCCATTATCGGAAAAGGATAATTATCTTTCAGAGTCTCTCTGTTCAAATTCCTGAAGTCTACACACAACCTTATATCTCCATTCTTCCTCTTCACATGAACTAGATTAGAAACCCAATTCGAATATCTGAGTGGGACTATGATTTTTTCCTGCAACAATTTCTTCACTTGTTTTTCAATTGGAGCTAGCAACAATGGATTAATCTATATGAACTTCTGTCTGTGTGGTTTTATTCCTTATTTCAATGGAACCTTATGCTGAATAATGCTTTTGTCATGTGTTTTCAAGTCCTCATACGACCAAGCAAACACATCCATATACTTCTTAAAGAGATCAATGTACTTTTCTTTATAATTTTTAGGAACACCTTTGAATAGTTTCACCATCTTTGGCTCCTGCTGGGTTCCCAAATTACAGTCTTCTATCTATCCCTATTGATGTATTTTCTTTGAATTAACAACAACATCATTAGAATCAAATAATCTTTCAAGGGGAACTAATCCTTTAGGAAGTACATTATCTTTTAATTGGATAATTTTCTGCTCACTTATTGATTGCTTAAGATTTCTTATTTCTCCTTTCTGCTCTGCCTGTTCTTCTTCTTGATCTATATCAACATCTTCAAAATTTTCAATCATATTCAGGAAATGATTTATCTTCTCATCATCTTCAAACACCTGTCAATGTTTCACATTGTCAAGAATAGAGAGCCTGTGTCTAATTTCAATCTCATACCTCAATCTTGGATTCATAGGTGGCTTAAAGGTGCTAGCTGCAACTGCTAACGAATCTGCCAACCTGTTCTCTTCCCTCGGAATAAATTGAAGATTGAAGGCTTCAAAATAATTATCAACCAAATCCCAAACTTCATTCCTATATGATCTCAACCTCGAATGCTTGGTTTGACAATGATTTTTAATCTGTCTTATAATTAATTCAGAATCACCAAAAATGGAAATACAATGAATTCCAATTTGTTTAGTAGTTTGAAGACTTAAGATCAAAGCCTCATACTCAACTACATTATTCGTTGAATCAAATTCTAACTTAAAAGAAAAAGGCATAAGATTACCTTCCGGAGATACCAATAAGAATCCAGCTCCTGTGCCATCCTTTCAGTAGGCACCATCAAAATAGCATTTCCAAATCTTTTTTGAATATAACTCAATATGTACTATTGCTGAAGAGATCTTCTTCTTTGTGTCTTCAGCAAATTCTGCATCTTCATGCATCATAAAACAATACAGATCTTCTTTTTCCTGACTATAAATGGGGGAATTACTTGCATATTTCTTTGTGGCAGTTTTCACAAATCTTGTTTCTCTGTACAATATCATTTATTCCCCATTGAAAAAAAGAATGATAGCATAAGTGAAGTCTAATTTTAAAACTCCCCCCAACTTTGCTCCCCAAGATCTTGGCAGGAGCATTTAAAATCTGGCTGGAATATTAGCAACCACTACATCCATCATAATACTTTTTGCTGGAATCTGCGCCAAAGATACTACCATGTCTTTGATTAGACCAACACATTTCACCCTCTTAGAATCAAATAAGTACAGGTCCCTGTATGGTTTAGTAATATGTAAATTCAACTCTTTCATAACAGACAATGGCATAATATTGTGAGAAGCACCTGAATCCAACATGCAATTATGGAGAATAAAATCATGAAGAAGCAATGAAATGTAAAATGGAGGAACAAAAGAATCTACTTCTCCTACTTGAGGACCAAAAGTGACTACTAGTTTTTCTTCTTGCAAATTCACAATATCACCTATGCCTTCAATATGTGAGAGATTAATGAATTCTGCAATTTCTTTTTTGTAACCTGGTGTCTTAGCTAATTCAAGGAGAGGCGCCCTTCTCGAACTCCTTTGATAAACTGAAAACTTGAATTTTCTGGACATTCTTCTCAGGTTTGTCTTCATTCCTTCTAGGATTTGAAGTCTGTTCAGGCACAGGAACACCCTTCTCCAAAATATAAGTATCAACAGACTTGTTTTGGGAAGATTCAACCTGTTGTACTTCTGTTTTATCTACTGGATTCGTAGGTTGTTTCCATTTATTTGTTTGTTTTACTGAGTTCTTTTGTCGTGGAGTCTCCATTGGAGAAGGAACATGATCTTTTTGTTCACTTTCATCATCCCGCACCCTAGATCTCTTTCTAGATCTTAAATCATACTTCTTATGCGACTCATCTTGCATGAAATCTATAAATTGCCTACAATATTCATCCATCTCATCTTGATCAAAAGACACCTCAGCTTCAACATATTCTCCCTCACAATATTCCTCTTCTTCATCTTCTCTCGTGTACATAGCAGATATCCGATCTTCAGATTCTTTTGGGTCATCTTCTGCTGACTGTGCAGGTGTTGATTCTATATAGAACAGTGCTTGAACTTGGTCTTGATCTCTTCTCTTCCTCTGCAAAATTTGTAGGGGTTGTTTTATGAATTGAGGATTAAATCCTCCTCTGTTTTGTTGTACCGGCTTTTGGGAGTTTTTACTTTCCAACTCCATCTTCACTAGCTTGTTTGATAAAATTTTAATCACCTTTGTCATATCATCAATTCTTTGATCCTGTGGTGATTCTTCTTTTTCTATTCCCTTCTCTTGAATTGACTTCTTTTCTTTAATTTTTCCAGCTGTATTCATATTAGCTTCAATTTCCAACGCATTTGTCTGTATTTGCTCAAGAGTATGGGCTCTTCTCTCTCTAAGTGTAAAACTAAAATCAGCTTCGAAAGCCCCAGCAAAAACTACCTTTGCTCCAACAGGAGGGGGCTTCATCTCTACAGGTAAACTATTGTACAATTTGTTGAATCTCTTAACAAACTCAGAAATGTTTTCATTAGGCTTTCTTTTAATTGCATTAAACTCAGTCAATGAGTAACCATGATCTCTCTTTTCTCCCCATCTCTGAGTAAATTGATTTTCTAACTCTTCCTAGTTATTAATTGAACCATTTTCTAGCCTCTCCATTTAGAGACTGCACAAAAAGTCTCATTACAACATCAAGATGTTCTACATTTAAATTTTCAGCAAAAGTGCAAACAAGGCTAAATGTTATTCTGCAGTTACTTCATCTTCTCGAGTGAAATGAGGAAGTAATTTAAGGTATTCTTGGGGCATGGCATTCATTGGTTGTGGAAGATTGAGTGGTGTATATCTATTCATCACGAAGGCTGGTGCTGCCATATTTACACCTTGATTAACAACTCCTTGGGTGGCTGAGGTTGATGACCCTGTTGTGAAAGTGAATGAAGGTGGTGAAAAGACTAATATGGGAGTGGGTTGATGAAAAATGACAGAGGAACCAACAACTATATTTTGTTGAGCTTGTGTGAAGGTAAAAGAAACAAACTCGAAAGAATGTTCTTCCAACTTGGGTTCTTGAAAATGAATGAGTGTGAAAGGTGAATCTTGTTCCAAGAAAGGGAGTTCCTTGGAGATATCTTCAAACAAAGGGTTATGAGAATTGCTTTCAGGAGCAGACACTGTAGGATCAGGTGTTGAAGGGGTTTTTGGTTTCTGAGCCATTTTAGAAACAATTTTTTTTTTGGATCTGACAAAGTAGGAACTTGCTGCTACGAGGTATCTGACCTCATGTGAGGCCTTTTGAAAGCCATAATTCTGAAAATAACAAACACAGCCGAATATTTCCTCCTCACTGAACAACCAGAGGAAATAGAAATAAAACCCAGGGAAAATGAACTTCGCTTCTTAGTCCCCAGCAACGGCGCCAAAAAATGTTCTCTCAAGAGAAAATCCCTTGGATGTGGTAAGGAATCGGTGCTTAAGACATTTTATAAATGTATGTCACAAAATTATGATATCCGATGGTCTTTGTTTAATACCTTTGGAAATTAATTCTTTAATACCCTATATAATCTGATATAATGAAAGACTTCACAATGCCATTAACTGTTGATATTTGAATGAAAAGAAGAACTGGAAGAGAAACTCAAAATAATATGCTAAGAAACAGAATCTATCACTTTAAATCTCAGAAGAAATTATGTAGACATAATAGTTGGAGTGAAGAAGCGCATATTAAGGTTATTTAACTCTTACTTACATATGTAATAAAGAGACCCACAACTACATTACTTCACTTCATTCAAAGAAGAAAAAACACATAATGAAACTGGAAAGACAAATCAACATCAACAGGTGCAAGAAACTTGATCTTCTTTCATTAATTTCTCAGAAAATTAAGTAAAAAATTTGCAATCATCCAGAGGTCAAAACTCGGAACCCTCCTCTTTCTTTCTCATTTGTTTAAATACAATCCAAAAGCAATTTGTAACTGCTGGAAGTACTTGTAACTGTTCGAACTACCTATAACTGTCTAAAATACCTATTACATGGAAATTCAAAACTTCATTACAACATTGATATTTTAACAAAAAGATAAATAAAAATAAAGCATCAATCTATTTGTTGAATCTAGATTTGATTGATGGTCACTGTGTTCTCCAGATTTGCTGACATGTCCTTCTGAGATGCTAAGGTGTTACTCGGTGAATCATTCATCCGTGCTCTGCACTTCTTCCAGATTTCAATGTTGGTTTTGGGAGAATTGACCAACTTGTGATATTCTAATTTGAAGGCAGTGATCCCATTGAAAGTAGGTCTTTCTGTGAACAAAGTCTTTACCATCCATAGTAATTGAAAATGCCTCTATAAGTAATTAACAACTGTAGCTCCTTTCAGGATTGTAGTCTTCTCATGGGTATTATCAATCTTACTCTTTGCTAGCACTAACAGTGGCTCATATGAATCACATGATATAAGACTGCCTTTGAGATCCTAGCATGATGGGAGCCCTGCTATGGTCCTTTTGTCAAATATGTTATCAAATATGTTTACAACTTGTTTAATTTATGTTAACTTCTTTTCTGCCGACTTCTTGCAAGCATTTTTCACAATCAACTTATTTATCTCTAGAACACACAATGCCCTATCTTTAATTTCATTTTCCTCCAGCTCCTGATCTGTCTTTTAATTGAGCAAATCAATGAATTTATTTGCCCATAAAGCTCTGTTAAGAGTCTTATGTTTGTTAGCCACAACCAATTCCTGTAAATCTTTGACTATGCTCTTTTTCTCTAACACTATTGTCAAGAACTCCCAAGCTGTTTTCATGACTTTGATGATTTCATTCCATACAATATCCTTCACTTGAATCAGAGTTATGTTTCCTTTCTGCTTTTCTTTAAGACTCTTGATTTCAACATGAGCTGTCTGGCAATCTGATTTATACTTACTGACTTCTCCTTCTTTGGCCTGCACTATATTCATCAATGTGTCGAGCTCTCTCTGAGTATTCTTAAGATCAATCTCTACCATTTTTAACTTTGTGCTCAACTGGGAAAATCTTGCTACTGGATCATCAGTTCCAGATGACATGACTATGGTGAAAGAATGAGATCCGATTTGACTTTGCAAGTTAAGTACAGACTCCTTTAACTTAGAAATATCCTCCTCTTTTCTACAACAGCTACTGTAAACGACTCTCTTTTTCATTCTCTACCTCTGCTACCTCTGTTTCCATTGGGTGTTCTCTAGTAGGAAACTTTAACTTCTTCTTCAATGCATTCATCTCTGACTCAACACTTTGTAATAACTTCTGTACGACTGATTTATCATTGGGATCCAATCCAATTTTTACAATTATCTCCTTCAACTCTTCATTCTGAGTTGAAAGAGCGTTGGAATTAGCTTTCTCCAATTTTAGCTGTTTGATCACTTTTCCTAACATATTTTCTTCTTTTTGAGCAGTTGCACTAGTTTTGATTAGGTCATTAACAATCAATTGAATTGTCTGCATATGCAAATTAACTTTGGTCAAGTAAAGAGATCTTCTTCACATCAACAGTTAAATTTAAGTCTTAAAATTGTTGGATGAACCTACTGTCATTTCAGATGGGTGAGAAAAAACAATCTTAAACCGGTCCCTTTCTAAGTCCATAGAAGTCAACAATCTGGTTTGGTCAAGAGTAATCTGATACTTAGATTGAGCCTCCATACTAGCTTTAATCTTATGATTCTTTTCTGCAATTTGAGAAAAAAAGCTTGATCAAAGGAACTTGATCTTGAACATCTCCATGTCTTGAGGGTGAGGCTGGTGCATTATGAGCATCTCCTAATTGAAGAAGGAAATCAAGCAGGGTGCTTGGTATTTCTTCAGTCAATCTATCCCTTTTCTCAGCTTTGTGTTCTTCATCTTCAGAATCAACATCTTTCTCTTTGCTTCTTTTGCTTAATTTTTCAGAAATGATTGGAGTCTGAATGTTGGAACTAACAGAGTCTGCAAAACCTTTTTTAGCCAACTTCTCTACTTCAGGCCTACTGTCATGAACAAAACCAGAATAACCATTTTCAACCCTTCTGTTAGAGATTACCTTGTGAGGATCATAGCCCCATTTCTCACCTAGTAACAAGTGCATGTTTTCTAACATCCTGTTAGCTTCATTTGTTGCTTGCCTCATATTCACTATGAATGGTCCCAAATACATAGGAAACTTAAATAAATGACCCTTCTTCATTGGAACAAAATGCACTTGATCTACATTCAGACTTTGTCTAATGAATTCCAATGCAAACAATCTCATGGCGACAAATATTGGTAATCTATAAGGTTCAATCCCAACTCCATATAATCTAATTTTTGAATGATCATCATACACAAACCAATCCCCAAATTTACAATTAGCACTTAATTGAAGAAACTCATGGACTTTTGGCGAAAGCATCGAGGAGGAACTCCATTCAAGACCTTATAGGAAATTGGCATGAAATAAGCAGCAAAATCAAACACCCCTCCCTCATCTGGTTATTTCTTATTGTATTCATCCTAAATACTACTGATTGTCTTTTCTTATTTTCATCCATAACATTTAGCCCCAAATGTAAAAATTCTTCTACATTTTGATACAAGAATAAATAAGTGATCAGTGAAGAAAACCTGAAAGACCCGGTAAGGGACAAGCTCATAAGCTGAGTGTTAATAGTCTCTTGCCAATAAGAGGGAATATCCAACACCACTTTAGGCTTCATCATCAAGGAAAATAACCCCAACACTGACGTGTCAATTTGAGCAGCATCCTCCTTTCCAAGTACCTTTGACACAGATTGTAGTACTGGCTTGAATTCTACATCAAAAATATCCAATTGGAACTCTTTATCATATGCTAAAAAACGTTTTGTGTCCGGCTTCAGGAAGAAGATAACTTGTGTAAACTTCTGTCCCGCAATATTATCATAAAATGATGCCAATGATTTGTTAGTGAACTGGAAATAAGATTCAAACTCAGGATAACAAAGGGCTTGATATACTAACTGAGCTGTTACTTGAAGAACATTCTCCCCTAAACAATTCATCACAAAACATTTGTCGAGATACAATGCAGATACTAACAAATGCACAAATAAAGGAAAAGGATGGGTTTTGGGAACACATGCAGACAAAACACCAGAATTGACCATGGCTGAATAGATGGGGAAAATTTTCTCATTCAGAAGAACTCGCTAGTAGAAGGGAAAATTCTCAACGGTGCAGGTAATATCTCTAATGTCTTGCTCAGTGTCCATGAGTGGCATATGGCTTGAAGAGCCAAACAAATAAGACTGCTTAGCCATGGAATAGTTCAGGGTGGCAGAAAATTAAATGCAGAGGTAAGAAAATAGAGTGACTAGGATGATTTCTTGGACAACTGGGAATGAAAACTGATAGGGAAAAGGAAAAATTTAACCCTTGTATAGATGGCGCGGAGATTCAAACATCAATGCCAATTTAATGCTTGATTGGACAAGTAACGGCACCATGACGCGACAAATGAGTTGTCTCCCAGCTGGATGCATACATCACTGCAGGGGTGCTCTAGGGTACAGAGCATCCATATGGGTTCTGCCCCCGATGTGACTGTGAACTGTCGATCTTGGTCAACAGGTGTTCGGCGGAGTCAACTGCGGAGGCACCTCCTCTGCTAACCTGCAGGCTATTTGCCCATTGGTTTCCGCTGATCTTCATTAACTCGAACTTCTTTTAATCCCACTCGATAATTAGCACGAGTGTTAATTGGAAAAGTAGGCCCCACCTTCGCATGCTTTCAAACAACATATTAATCGACCAATATACAAAATGAAATGATTTTCCAACATATGAAAGATTTACATTTTGTCATATTTTCTAAATATGTCCTTTTTTGTGTTTTTGAAAATAGAATAAAGAAAAATGAAAATGAGCCACAACATCTGGCTCCACATGGGGATAGTGTTTTTTTCCATGAAACACTAAGAACCACAGATTAGTGCCTTCACTTCAGGCATGGAGTCAAGTATTGTTTGATGATATATGAACAGTGGACAGTCTGGTATTTACAATGGTGAAATGCTAAACTTTAATGCTGGAAATAATTTTTTAGATACTGCCCATTCACAAGCAGTTGTACTGATTCTCAATCTATATCTTCCAAAATAAATGTGATATTTGACCTTACCTTAGTAATTTTGTATGGACCATACCAAAGAGCATCAAACTTACCATGCTTCCCCTTTTCTTATCTTCTGGTGTCCCATCTTAATACCAAATCTCCTGCTTGAAAGAGAATTTCTTTTGCGTTTCTGTCAAATATAGAATTTATATTTTTTCTTGATAATAAATCAAGTTATCCCCGACTTTGTTTCTGTTTTCACTTCACTCAATTACTTTGTTCAATCTTCTCACTAGAGCATTAGGCTCTTCTTGAGATTCTTGATGGAAATAAATCACTGGTTTGGCCAACTGAGTAGGAAATAGTGCTTGAGTTACGTAAACCAATTCATAGGGAAACTTACTAGTAGATCTTCTGGTAGTGACTCGAACTGCCTAGAGGGAAAACTTCAACTTCATATCCCCGTCCTTCTTATTTTCGGTGATTGTCTTCTTCAATATTCTGACCAATGTCTTGTTTCAAGACTCTGCCAATCCATTCCCTTGGGGATGATATGCTGTGGAATGTGAAAAAATCACATTATATGTTTGAAAGAAATTAATGAATTGAGTAGAGTTGAATACCTGAGCATTATCTGTCTCAATATTGACTGGACATCCCAATATGATGAAAATGTTATCCTCCATAAACTTCATCACTACTTCGTCGTTTTCCTTTTTGGTGGGTAGTGCTTCAACCCATTTTCTGAAGTAATCAGTGGCAGTTAGAATCCACTTTATGGTGGATTTATTTATCCAATAAAATCCAATCCCCATTGCCTAAAAGGTTCTTCAATGAATACTGGGATGAGAGGTAATGGAGCAAGTCTTTTCTTTTCAGCAAACAAATGACATTTCTGACAACTTCTGACCAATATATATACATATGCAAACAGGGTGGGCCAATAGAAACCTGACTTGAGAATCTTATGAGCTATAATGACCTCCACACATAATTTCATAATATTCCTTGATGACTTCAATAGATTCACCTTCAGTCAAACATAACAACAATATACCAGTAGGATCTTTCCAGTATAACTTGGCTTCTACTATAACATATGGTTGAGATTTGAGCTTGAGAGCTCTGTATTTTGTTCTATTTAGTGAAGTTGGACAAGAAAAGAAACACATGTAATGCACAATATCTTTATACCAATTCAAACACAAAAAATTGTATTGAATACCTGTTTTGGAATTATTATGATCTTCTTCCTTGACAGCTCCATCCACTGGTGCCAACAAATTATTTCCCAAGGCTTGAAAATTTGTTTTTGTCAACAAATTTTCTAAACCCTACCCCTTGACCAACTTGGTTGGTTTAATTTCCAAATCATACTCCTGGATTTTCACTATCCATTTCCCTCTTTTTCCTTCAACATCACTTTGAACCAACACATCTTTTACAGCAGAATTAGGGACATAAGCAATTATTTGGGACTGTAACACATAAGTCCTGAAGTCTTTTAGTGCTTTGATCAAATCATACACTTGTTTCTCCAGAATATTGTATTCGAGCTCGACATCTCTGAGAAATTTGCTGAAAAATGTTGCTAGCTGCTCCTTACTATCCTCATTTTTCTGCAACAATACAACAACAATAGTAGTGGGGGATGCAAATGAAAATACCTGAAAGGATTTTTGATAATCTGGACTAATCAGAACTGGAGCTTCCTGCAGTGCCTCCTTTATCCTAGCAAATGCTTCTCTTGCTTCCTTATCCCATCTCACTTTTGCATTTTTCTTCAACATATCCATTATATTTCTCACAATTTCAACATAATTTGGCACAAACCTCCTCAGAAAGTTTATTTTCCCAAGAATCTCTGGATATATTTCTTGCTTCTGGGTAAAGGAATTGTATGAATGGCTTCCACCCTTGCTGGATCAATATTTATTCCTTGTTTTGAAACTATGTGACCCAATAATTTACCTTCTTCTAAGGAAAATAAAGTTTTTGGGGGATTTAGTGACAAACCAAACTTTCTGCACTTTTGAAAGGTTTTTTGTAAATTCTCCAAATGTTCATCATCTGACCCCGAGAAAAAAATTACATCATCTAGGTATATAACCACATATTTGTCACCAACAAACGTTATGTCCATGGCCCTCTGAAATGTTGCAACTGAATTCATAAGGTCAAATTACATCCTTGCATACATGAAGGTGCCCTAGGGGGTTGTGAAGGCGGTCTTTTTCTAATCTTCTTTTTCAACTGCCGCCTGATTATACCCAGACAATCCATCAACCATAAACATCATGTAAGCTCATGTCACCTTCTATATGACATAATCCATTTTTGGCAAAGGATAATTATCTTTTAGAGATGCTCTGTTCAAATTCCTGAAGTCTACACACAACCTTATCTCTCCTTTCTTCTTCCTCACAGGAACCAAATTAGAAACCCAATCCGAATATCTGCGTGGGACTATGATTTTTTCCTGCAACAATTTCTTCACTTCTTTTCAATTGGATCTAGCAACAATGGATTAATCTGTCTGAGCTTCTTTCTGTGTGGTTTGATTCCTTCTTTCAATGTAATCTTATGCTGAATAATGCTTTTGTCATATGTTTTCAAGTCCTCATACGACCAAACAAACACATCCATATACTTCTTAAAGAGATCAATTTACTTTTCTTTATAATTTTTAGGAACACCTTTGAATAGTTTCACCATCTTTGGCTCTTGTTGGGTTCCCAAATTACAATCTTCCATCTATCCCTCTTGATGTATTTTATTTGAATTAACAACAACATCATTAGAATCAAATAATATTTCAAGGGGAACTAATCCTTTAGGAAGTACATTATCTTTTAATTGGATAATTTTCTGCTCACCTATTGACTCTTAAGATTTATTATTTCTCCTTTATGCTCTGTCTGTTCTTATTCTTGATCTATCTCAACATCTTCAAAATTTTCAATCATAGTCAGGAAATGATTTATCTTCTCATCAACTTCAAACACCTGCCAATGTTTCACATTGTCAGGAATAGAGGGCCTGTGTCTAATTTCAATCTCATACCTAAATCTTGGATTCATAGGTGGTGTGAAGGTGCTAGCTGTAACTGCTAAGGAATATGCCAACCTGTTCTCTTCCCTCAGAATAAACTGAAGATTGAAGGCTTCAAAATAATTCTCAACCAAATTCCAAATTTCATTCCTATATGATCTCAACCTCGAATGCTTGGTTTGATAATGATTTTTAATCTGCCTTATAATTAATTCAAAATCACCTAAAACGTAAATACAATGAATTCCCATTTGTTTAGCAGTTTGAAGACTTAAGATCAAAGCCTCATACTCAGCTACATTATTCGTTGAATCAAATTATAACTTAAAAGAGAAAGGTATAAGATTACCTTCTGGAGATACCAATAAGAATCCAACTCCTGTGCCATCCTTTAAGTAGGCACCATCAAAATAACATTTCAAAATCTTTTTTGAATACAAATCATTATGTACAATTGCTGAAGAAATTTACTTCTCTGTGTCTTCAACAAATTCCGCATCTTCATGCAACATAAAATAAGAAATATCTTCTTTTTCCTAACTATAAATGGGGCAATTACCTGCATCTTTCTTTGTGGTAGTTTTCACAAATCTTGTTTCTCTGTATAATCTCCTTTCTTCCCCATTTAAAACAGGAAAGATAGCATAAGTGAAATCTATTTTCAAAACTCCTCCCAACTTTTCTCTCTAAGATCTTGACAGGAGCATTCCAAATCTAGCTGGAATATCAACAACCACTACATTCATCATAATACTTTTTCTTGGAATCTACACCAAAGATAATACCATGTCTTTGCTTAGCCCAACACATTTCACCCTCTCAGAATCAAATGATTACAGGTCCCTGTATGGTTTAGCAATATGTAAATTCAACTCTTTCATAACAGATAATGGCATAATATTGAGAGAAGCACCTGAATCGAACATGCATTTATGGAGAATAAAATCATGAAGAAGCAATGAAATGTAAAACTGAGGAACAAAAGAATCTACTTCTTCTACTTGAGGAAAAAAAGTGACTACTGGTTTTTCTTCTTGAAAATTCACAGTATCACCTATGTCTTCAATCTGTGAGAGATTAATGAATTCTGCAATTTATTTTTTGTAACCTGGTGTCTTAGCTAATTCAAGGAGAGGCACCTGAATCTTGACCTTCTCAAACTCCTTTGATAAACTGAAAACTTGAGTTTTCTTGACATTCTTCTCAGGTTCATCTTCATTCCTTCTAGAATTCGAAGTCTGTTCAGGCATAGGAACGACCTTCTCCAAAATATTAGTATCAACGGACTTGTTTTTGGAAGATTCAACTTGTTTCACTTTTGTTCTATCTACTGGATTCGTAGGTTGTTTCCCTTTATCTGTTTCTTTTAATGAGTTATTTTGTTGTGGATTCTCCATTGGAGAAGGAACATAATCTTGTTGTCCACCTTCATCATCCTGCACCCTAGATCTCTTTCTAGATCTTAAATAATACTTCTTATGAAATTCATCTTGCATGAAATATGTAAATTTCCTACAATATTCATCCATATCATCTTGATCAAAACACACCTCGACTTCAACATATTCTCCCTCACAATCTTCCTCTTCTTTATCTTCTCTCATGTACATAGCATATATCTTATCTTCAGCTTCTTTTTGGTCATCTTCTGCTGACCGTGCAGGTGATGCTTCTATTTACAACGGTGCTTTACTTGGTCTTGATCTCTTCTCTCCCTCTGCAAAATTTGCAGGGGTTGTTTTTTGAATTGAGGATTAAATCCTCCTCTGTTTTGTTGTACCAATTTTTGGGATTTTTTACTTTCCAACTCCATCTTCACTAGCTTGTTTGACAAAATTTTAATCACCTTTTTCATATCATCAATTCTTTGATCCTGTGGTGATTCTTCTTTTGCTTTTCCCTTCTCTTAAACTGACTTATTTTATTTAATTTTTCCAGCTACAGTCATATTAGCTTCAATTTGCTCAAGCGTAGGGGCTCTCCTCTCTCTCTCTGTGAAACTAAAATTAGCTTCAAAAGCCCCAAAAAAAACTACCTTTGCTCCAACAGGAAGGGGCTTCATCTCTACAGGTAAAGTATTGTACAATTTGCTGAATCTCTTAACAAACTCAAAAATGTTTTCTTTGGGCTTTCTTTTAATTGCATTAAACTTCGTCAATGAGTAACCATGATCTCTCTTTTCTCCCCATATTTGAGTGAATTGGTTTTATAACTCTTCCAAGTTGTTAATTAAGCCATTTGGTAAACATTTGAACCATTTTATAGCCTCTCCATTTAGAGACTGCACAAAAAGTCTCATTACAACATCAAGATGTTATACATTTAAATTTTCAGCAAAAGTGCAAAACAAGGGTAGATGTTGTTCTGCAGTTACTTCATCTTCTCGAGTGAAATGAGGAAGTAATTTAAGGTATTATTAAGGGATGGCATTCATTGGTTGTGGAAGATTGAGTGATGCATATCTATTCATCAAGAAGGCTGGTGCTGCCATATTTACACCATGATTAACAACTCCTTGGGTGGATGAGATTGATGAACCTTTTTTGAAAGTGAATGAAGGTGGTGAAAAGACTGATATGGGAGTGGGTTGATGAAAAATGACAAAGGAACCAACAACTATATTTTTTTGAGCTTGTGTGAAGGTAAAAGAAACAAACTCGAAAGAATGTTCTTCCAACTTGGGTTCTTGAAAATGAATGGGCGTGAAAGGTGAATCTTGTTCCAAGAAAGGGAGTTCCTTGGAGATCTGTTCAAACAAAGGGTTATGAGAATTGTTGTCAGGAGCAGACAATGTAGGATCAGTTGTTGAAGGGGTTTTTGGTTTCTGAGCCTTTTTAGAAACCAATTTTTCTGGATCTGAAAAAGTAGGAACTTTCCGCTGCAAGGTATCTGACCTCGTGTGAGGCCTTTTGAAAATCAGAATTTTGAAAATAACAAACACAACCGAATATTTCCTCCTCACTAAACAACTAGAGGAAATAGAAAGAAAACCCAGGGAAAATGAACTTTGCTTCTTCGTCCCCGACAACGATGCCAAGAAATGTTGTATCTCAAGAGACAATCCCTTGGTCATGGTAATGAATCAATCCTTAAGACATTTTATAATTTTATATCACAAAATTATGATATCAGATGGTCTCTGTTTAATACCTTTGGAAATTAATTCTTTAATACCCTCAATAATCTAATATAATGAAATACTGCACACTACCATTAACTGTTGATATTTGAATGAAAAGAAGAACTAGAAGGGAAACTCAAAATGATATGTTGATAAATAGACTTTATCACTTTAAATCTCAGAAGAACTTTATGTAGATAGAATAGTTGGAGTGAAGGAGCACATACTAAGGTTATTTGACTCTTACTTATAGATTTAATAAAGAGACCCTCAACTACATTACTTCACTTCATTCAAAGAAGAATAAACACAGAATGAAAGTGGAAATACAAATCAACATTAACAGGGTCAAGAAAATTGATCTTCTTTCATTAATTTCTCAAAAAATTAAGTACAAAATTTGTAGTCATCGAGAGGTCCAAAACTTGGAACCCTCCTCTTTCTTTCTCATTTGTTTAAATACAATACAAAAGTAGTTTGTAATTGATGGAACTACTTGTAACTGTTCGAACTACCTATAACTGTCTAAAATACCTATTACATGGCAATTAAAAACTTCATTACAACATTGATCTTTTAACAAAATGATAAATAAAACTAAAGCATCAATTTATTTGATGAATCTAGATTTGATTGGCTGTCACTGTGTTCTCCGGATTTGATGACGTGTCCTTATGAGATGCTGAGGTGTCACCCAGTGAATCAGTCATCCATACCATGCATTTCTATATTTCAATGTTGGTTTTGGGAGAATTGACCAACTTGTGATATTCTAATTTGAAGGCAGTGATCCTATTGAAAGTAGGTCTTTCTATGAACAAAGTCTTTACTATCCATAGTAATTGAAAATGCCTATGTAAGAAATTACCAAATGTAGCTCCTTTCAGGATTGCATTTTTCTGATGGGTATTATCAATCTTACACTTTTCTAGCACTAACAGTGGCTCATATGAATCCCATGATAGAAGACTACCTTTGAGATACCAGCATGATGGCAACCCTGCTTTGGTCCTTTTGTCAAATATGTTATCAAATCTATTTACAACTTGTTTAATTTCTGTTAAATTCTTTTCTGTCGACTTCCAGCAAGCATTTTTCACAATCAACTTATTTATCCCTAGAACACACAATTTCCTATCTTTAATTTCATTTTCCTCTAGCTCCTTATCTGTCTTTGAATTGATGAAATCAATGAATTTCTTTGCCCATAAATCTCTGTTAAGATTCTTCTGTTTGTCATCCACAACTAGTTCTTGTAAATCTATGACTATGCTCTTTTCCTCTGACATTATTTTCAAGGACTACCAAGCTGTTTTCATGACTTCGATGATTTCATTCCATGCAATATCCTTCGCTTGAATCAGATTTATGTTTCCTTTAAACTTTTCTTTAAGACTCTAGATTTCATCATAAGCTGTCTGGCAATCTGATTTATACTTATTGACTTCTCCTTCTTTGGCCTGTATTATCTTCATCACTGTTTCAAGCTCTCTCTAAGTCTTCTTACGATAAATCTTTTCCATTTTTAACTCTGTGGTCAACTGGGACAACCTTGCTACTGGATCATCAGTTCTAGATGACATGACTATGGTGCAAGAATGAGATTCAATTTCACTTTGCAAGTTAAGTACAGACTCCTTTAACTTAGAAATCTCATTCTCTTTCTACAACAGATGTTGTAAAAGACTCTCTTTTTCATTCTCTACCTCTGCTGCCTCGGTTGCCATTAGGTGTTCTCTAGTGGGCAATTTTAACTTCTTCTTCAATGCATTGATCTCTGAATAAACACTTTGTAACAACTTATGTATGGCTGATTTTTCATTTGGATCCACTCCAATTTTTACAATTATCTTCTTCAACTCTTCATTCAGAGTTGAAAGAGCCCTGGAATTATCTTTCTCCAATTTTAGCTGTTTGATCACTTTTCCTAACATATTTGCTACTTTTTGAGCAACTGCACTAGTTTTGGTTAGGTCATTAACAATCAATTGGCATGTCTGCATATGAAAATTAACTTTTTCAAGTAAAGGGATCTTCTTCACATCAATAGTTAAATTAACAGTCTTAAAATTGCTGGATGACCCTACTGTCATTTCAGATGGGAGAGAAAAATCAATATTAAACTTTTCCCTTTCTAATTCCATAGCAGTCAACAATCTGGTTTGGTCAGGAGTAATTTGATACTCTGCTTGAGCCTCCATACTAGCTTTAATCTTCTGATTCTTTTTTACAATTTGAGCAAAAACTTGGTTGATCAAAGGAACTTAATCTTGAACATCTCCATGTCTTGAGGGTGAAGCTGGTGCATTTTGAGAATATCCTCATTGATGAAGGAAACGAAGCTGGGTGCTTGGTATTTCTTCAGTCAATTTAGCCCTCTTATTAGCTCTCTGCTCTTCACCTTCAGAATCAACAACTTTCTCTTTGCTTCTTTTGCTTAATTTTTCAGAAATGATTGGAGTCTAAATGTTGGAACTAACAAAGTCTGCAAAACCTTTGTTAGCCAACTTCTCTACTTCAGGCCTATTGTCATAAACAAAAGTAGAATAACCATTTTCAACCCTTCTGTTAGAGAGTACCTTGTGAGGATCATAGGCCCATTTCTCACCTAGTCACAAGTGCATGTTTTCTAACATCCTTCTAGCTTCATTTGTTGCTTGCCTCATGTTCACTATGAATGGTCCCACAGACATAGGAAAAATCAATAAATGACCCTTCTTCATTGGAACAAAATGCACTTGATCTACATTGAGACTTTGTCTAATGAATTCCAATGCAAACAATCTCATGGTGACAAATATTGGTAATCTATAAGGTTCAATCCCATCTCCATATAATTTAATTTTTGAATGATCATCATACACAAACCAATCCCCAAATTTACAATTAGCACTTAACTGAAGAAACTCCTGGGCTTTTGGTAGAAAATATGGAGGAGGAACTCCATTCAAGACCTTATAGGAAATTGGCATGAAATAAGCAGCAAAATCAAACACCCCTCCTTCATTTGGTTCATTTCTTATTGTATATGTCCAAAATACTACTGACTTTATTTTCTTATTTGCATCCATAATATTTAGCCCCAAATGTAAAAATTCTTCTACATTTTGATACAAGAATAAATAAGTGATCAGTGAAGAAAACCTCAAATATTCGGTAAGGGATAAGCTCATAAGATGGGGGTTAACGGTCTCTTGCCAGTAAGAGGGAATATCCAACACCACTTTAGGCTTCATCATCAAGGAAAATAACCCCAACACTGACCTGTCAATTTGAGCAACATCCTCCTTTCCAAGTATCTTTGACATAGCTTGTAGTATTGGCTTGACTTCTGCATCAAAAATATCCAATGGGAACTCTTTATCATCTGCTGAAAAATGTTTTGTGTCCGGCTTAAGGAAGAATATAACCTATGTAAACTCCTGTCATGCAAGATTATCATAAAATGTTGCTAATGATTCATCGTTGAAATAGACATAAGATTCAGACTCAGGATAACAAAGGGCTTGAGGTAATAACTAAGTTGTGACTTGAAGAACATTCTCCCCTAAACAATTCATCACAAAACATTTTCCAGGCTACAATGCAAATACTAACCAATGCACAAATTCGAGAAAAAGATGGGTTTTGGGAATGCATGCAGACAAAACACCAGAATTGACCATGGTTGAACAAATGGGACAACTTTTCTCATTCAGAAGAATTTGCTAGTAGAAGGGAAAATTCTCAACGGTGCAGGTAGTATCTCTAATGTCTTGCTTAGTGTCCATGAGTGGGATATGGCTTGAAGAGCCAGACAAAGAAGACTGCTTAGCCATGAAATAGTTCAGGATGGCGGAAAATTAAACGTAGAGGTAAGCAAATAGAGTGACTAGGATGACTTCTTGGACAACTGGGAATGAAAACTGATAAGAAAAAGGAAAACTTGAACCCTTATATAGATGGTGTAGAGATTCAAACACTAATGCCAATTTAATGCTTGATATGACAAGTAATGACACCATGATGTGAAAGATGAGCTGTCTCCCAGCTGGATGCATATGTCATTGTAGGGGTGCTTTGGGGTACAAAGCATCCATCGGGATTCTGCCCCCGCAGTGACTGTGAACCATCGATCTTGGTCAACAGGTGCTTAGCGGAGTCAATTGCGGAGGCACCTCTTCTGCTAACCTACAGGCTATTTGTGCCCGCGGGTTTCCGTTGATCTTCATTTACTCAAGATTCTTTTAATCTCGCCTGACGATTAGCATGGGTGTTAATTGGAACGGTAGGTCCCACCTTCACATGCTTTCAAACAACATATTAATTGACCAATATACAAAAACGAAATGATTTTCCAGCATATGAAAGATTTACATTTTGTCATATTTTCTAAATATATGTTTTTTTGTATTTTAAAAAATAGAATAAAGAAAAATGAAAATGAGCCACAACAGACATCATCATCTTGAATCATATTGGTTCTTATAAAGTTTATTTTGGTTGTAAATTTTTCTTAGGAGGCCCATTTTAGATCTCAAAATTCCCCTAATGAGCTTAGAGAGAGAGAGGGGGAAGAGACAGAGGGAGGTGGGAGAGAAAGGGAGAGAGAGGAAGGGGACAGGGAGGGAGTGGGAGGGGGGAGAGAGAGAGAGGGAATAAAAAATACATAGAAAAATAGAGGTGGAGAGAGAGAGGGAGTGACAAGAGAGAGAGAGAGAGAGAGAGAGAGGGAATAAAAAATACATAGAAAAATAGAGGTGGAGAGAGAGAGGGAGTGACAAGAGAGAGAGAGAGAGAGAGAGAGAGAGAGAGAGAGAGAGAGAGATGGAGGGGGAGAGAAGAGGAGAGAGAGAAGGATATAGGGAGGGAGATAGTGACATAGTTGGATGAAAAATAGGGAGAGAGTGAGAGGAAGGAAAAGAAAGAGGAGAGATGGATTTGGAGGGGGAGAGAGAGGGAGGGAATAATAAATACATAAATAGAGATGGATTTGGAGGGGGAGAGAGGGAGGGAAGAATAAATAAATAAAGAGAGAAAGGTGGAGACAAAGAAAGGGTGACAAGGGAGATATGGAGAGAGAGTGAGGAGGAGAGTAGAGTAGGAGGGAAGAGAGAGAGGGAGAGATTAATCCAGCCTATAAATGGTATGTGTGTATATAAAAACTAGCCTAGATTCATCTTAACCTTGGATCTATCAGTCTTTGAGAGGGATCAAATCTCTTTCACTTTAAAAGAGGTTTTTGTCTCAGGAGATTTGATCCCTCTAAGCACTTGATAGATCTGAGATTATGATGGATCTAGGTTGTTTTATTATTTGAGGAATGGAGCTTATGTGATAAGTTGGAGTTTTTTAATGGTAATTGGTGAATCAATAACTATAGAGGAATATTGTGAGCAAGGCCTAGGTCAAATCATGATGAATTCCATTATTCACCTCAATATCAAGATATTCAAATTTTCCTACCCCTTCGGGCTTATAGGAATTACTCATCATAATTTTCAACGTGTTCATTTTTTCCACATAGGCTAACATCTCTCCATAGGAGAGTATGGAGAGAGGGAGGGAGATAGTGACATAGCTGAGAGAGAGAGGGAGGGAGATAATGACATAGCTAGAGGGTGGAGAGAGATAGGGAGAAAGAGGAATGAAGAGCGAGAGGAGGGGAGGGAGGGAGATGGAGTTAGAGTTGGAGGGGGGGAGAGAGGGAGGGAGGAATAAATATATAGAGAGATAGAGGTAGAGAGATAAGGGAAAAATTGAGAGAGGGGGAGAGAGGAGAGGAGGGAAGACAAATAGAAGGAGAGGAGAGAGAGAGAGAGAGAGCGAGAAAGGGAAGAGAGAGTGGGAGACTTAGAGATGGAGGGGGAGAGAGGGAGGGAGATAGCGACAGAGTTGGAATTAGGGGAATTTTAAGGTCTAAAATGGGCCTCCTAAGGAAATTATAAAATAATAGTGGAAATTATAAAATAAGATTAGATTACATCATCAAAGAGGGAAAAAAGAAAAAAACTATTTTTTCAACTTATATCCCTATGGGTTTACTCAAATTTCGATCGGAAACACTCATTGAATGCATAATTTTATTCCTCATCCATTCAGTACCCATGTTGCATACTTTAGATGGATCTTTCTACACGAAAAATGAGAAATACATGAAAAACGAGATTGCAAACACATTTTTTCATGTATTCCTCATTTTTCCTATAGTAGTGTCAATCAAAAGTATGCAACATGGATAATACTTGGATGAGGAATTAAATTTTTCATCCAACGAGTACTCCTGCTCGAATTTTGAGTAAAGCCTTAGGGAGATAAGCTGAATATATGAGCTGAAAAGGTTGTTTTATTATTTTATTATTTTTTAATATTTTAACCTCTTTACCCCAAAAATGGTGAATCATCCCCCTTGGTTGACATCATCATCTTGAATCCTATTGGTTCTTATAAAGTTTATTTTGGTTGTACATTTTTCTTAGGAGGCCCATTTTAGACCTCAAAATTCCCCTAATGAGGGTAGATAGAAAGAGAGAGGGAAGAGAGAGAGGGAGGTGGGGGAGAAAGGGAGATAGAGGAAGGGGAGATGGAGGGAGTGTGAGGGGGAGAGGGAGAGAGGGAATATAAAAGATATATATATATATATAGAGAGAGAGAGAGAGAGAGAGAGAGAGAGAGAGAGGAAGGAAAAGAAAGAGGAGATATGGATTTGGAGGGGGAGAGAGAGGGAGGGAAGAATAAATACATAAAGAGAGATTTATTTGGAGGGGGAGATAGGGAGGGAAGAAGAAATACATAAAGAGAGAAAGGTGGAGACAAAACAAGGGTGACAAGGGAGAGATGGAGAGAACGTTAGGGAGAGAGTAGAGCAGGAGGGAAGAGAGAGATGGAGATATTAATCCAACCTAGAAATGATATGTATATATATAAAATAGCCTAGATTCATCTTAACCTCAGATCTATTAGTCGTTGAGAGGGATCAAATCTCTTTTCACTTTAAAAGAGGTTTTTGTCTCAAGAGATTTGATCCCTCTAAGTGTTTGATAGATCTAAGATTAAGATGGATCTAGGTTGGTTTATTATTTTAGGAATGGAGCTTATGTGATAAGTTGGAGTTTTTTAATGGTAATTCATGAATCAGTAACTCTGGAGGACTATTCTGAGCAAGACCTAGGATCAAATCATGATGAATGCCATTATTCACCTCAATATCAAGATATTCAAATTTTCCTACCCCTTCGGGCTTATAAGAATTACTCATCACAATTTTCAACATGTTCATTTTTTTTCACATAGGCTAACATCTCTCCAGAGAATAGAACTCGGGTCGAGGGGGAATTGAACATCCTAGCTACCATTTGAGATATTGTTCTTTGACAATTATTAAAGGTAATTGAACAAAACCACTACATGTTTATTTTTTACAAATTAGTTGAAAAAGGTAGTTCACTAACTAATTTTGGCATGTGATTGTAACTAACCTTTAATTTATTCATTGATTAAACTTGGTTGTTGGAGTTAGTTAGAAAGAATAATACTATTCTTGTTTTCCTATTATATCGGAGGAAGTTGAGATCTCAATTATATTTTTACTACTTTTATTAAGAAAAAATAGTTTTATAATTCTTTTATTAAGAAAATAGTTGGAATCTTATTTTTATTTTATTTCTAGGAGAGAAAAGTGGATCTTATTTTGATTTAAGGAAGAGTTGGTGTTACATGCCTAAATATTAATTGGTAAGGAGTGGTTATTTGTTAGGATTTGAGTAATCAAATTCTACTTTTGTTTCTAAGGAATAAATCATTTTTTTATTTTTAAGTGGATTAACAAGGTACATTTTTAATGTCTCTATATCATCATGATCTAGAGGATTCTTTTAGAAGAAATTCATTTAGAGAAATCCAGAATAAATCATCTTCTTTATTCTTAATCAGATTATAAATATACATTTTATATGTATAGTGAAGCACTCAAATAGGGTCTCTCTATCATCATCATCTAGCGGATTCCTTCGGAAATAATTTAGTTAGAGAATTACATCGAAGTTCCAGCTAAAGTTCATGAACAAAATTGGTTATTTTATAAAAGAAATTTGATTGTATGAATGGCACATTTTCAACCATATGGAAGGGTTTTTCATATGTGGCATTCAAATTTCTCCATTTATGGGAAGCTATGCTTTTTTGGAAAGTTTTTTTCATATGTTTTGATCACTCTTTTGGAAAATAAATGATTTAGATCATCTTATAACTAGTCGAAACCCCTTCTCTTTCATTGCACCATGAAATTATGTAGCTTGATCACTGGTATAATTAATTTGGCCTTTTTTCCCCCTTATTTATGTCCATGAGTTGGCAGTGTGATATGCGATACGCGATATCGCAATATCGCATGCTGGCGGGGAAGCGAGAGTACAGTTTGGGAGTGGAAACGAAATGCGATTGCGATCATGCCAAAGGTTGCGATATGCGATATGCGATATCACAATATCGCAATATCACACGGTTGGAGGACTGGCAGAAGTGTTGTTTGAGAACAAGCTGCAATATGCGATGAGTCGGATGACGTGGCGGTGGGACCGGTAGCATAGCACGATACCAATAACGTAATCGGCAAACATGAGTGGTAAGTGTTAACAAGGAGTGGATGGAGAGTGTGAAATGTGATTTGCGAAAGGTCAAACATTGCGATCTATGATATGCGATATCGCAATATTTCAATATCTCGCAGTTGGAGAAGTGGCGGAAGTGTTGTTCGGGAATGAGTTGCGATATGTGATGAGTCAGATGACGTGGTGATGGGACTGGTGGTGGAGCGCGATACCAATATCACAATCACCAGACAGGAGTGGTAAGTGTTAACAAGGAGCAGATGGAGAGTGTGAAATGCGATTTGCGAAAAGACGAGAGGGAGATGTGGTAAGTTAAAAGGTAAGGAAAAGGATCAGGTTTTCCAATGCTTTTGAATGATTTTATTAACAAGCGGCAAAGGTAAGGCACAAATGAAATATCACAATCAGGACTTGGAATGGGAGAGCGTAAACAAAGCCCTTGGATGATTTGTGATTTGCAATGGAGCGAAGTACGGTAGCGGGAAGTTCAAGGAGCAAGGGTGGAGGTCAAATTCCAATGGTTTTCAACCGTTTTGCGTTAAAAAGGGTAAGGCAACCGTGACTAATAAAAAAAAAGGAATAAGATGAGCTGAATAGTTTAAGTGTTTTTATGAATAAAAAGGTGGGTGCGGTAGACTTGATAATAAGCGGGAAAAAGCAGAAATGGAGGGCATAAAAAAGTGTGCAGATTGTGAAGACAAAGATGGAGAATGAAGCGGGGAGGCACCACGGAGCTGCTCTAGGGTTTTAACAATAATTCCTACAATCAACCTGCTAACTTATGTGCAAAGAAACAAACAAATGTGTAAAAATACAGTGCAAAGGAAGACTAAAAAATGGTAATGCAACTCTATTTTTAATCTCAGAAACAGTGAACATAAATAAGTTTTTGGGTCTGTGGGTGTTGTAAAATGTAACTAGGTCGGTCTTCATCTTGATTATGTAAATATGAAAAGAAGGAGATAAAGATAATAAAATGTGTTTTTTTAGTTTCCTCATGGGTTTGATGAGCATATTTTAGATGGAATTATTCTTGATGTCCATTAGGGTTGAGTTAAGTGTCAGATCTAGTTTTTTTATATACTTCAAGATCTTCTGGAAGAAGCCTACATCAACCCTCAAGACATCAATGAAAGACAAATGAAGAAAACACCTCTTCAACGATGGGATAAATCTTATCAAGTCGGCCTAAACTAGTCGGCCTAATTCACAATTGTATGGTCAGCTTAAATTGAATAAATATGCTCTATATATATAGATATGATATGCGGTTATTACAGAGAATAGCCATCGAACATCTCTGAGATTACAGTTCGGACAAAGACAAGTTTACAGTGCATATTGAAAGGAGGATACAATGCGGATAAGTAAAGGAATATTGCAGATTACACTCAACCTAATGAGTATCAATCTAAGGAATAATTGCGAATCTGTCTGTGATTTCATAACGTCTAAAGTTTTGGATTTAAGGACACGTTCAGTGCTGTTTGAAGAAAGGATTACGAAAGGAACCGGAATAAAAGACAGAGTTAAGTGCAGATCGAAGTATAGATTGTGGAAGGTATAGGAGCATAGGTTACATAAGGTACAAGAGTACATATTACAGAAATAAAAAAATACAGAAGGTATAAAAGCTGGATTTCGGATAAGGACAAAAGAATATAGTGTAGAAATATCAGAGACTTAAAGTATTTGTTTATGGAATTTTCCAACATTAAAACAATGATTAGCTGATCTAAAAGCGGTAAAAAGTGAGGAAGGTAAATAAGAGATTTACCTTCCTAACTGCACTTCAAGATATTCACTTCAAGTAAAAATAATACTGTCTATACATATGATTAAGTACTTTGGTAATTGACTTCATGAAAGATTAACTAAGTTGAAGAAGATACATAAGTAAGCTCACAAGCAATTCTCAAGAAGATAATTTTTATTTTAATCACAAGCCCTACAAATTTTGAACATGGTATCAGAGCTAAGGTACTGAACATAAGGGTTTCTTGTCAACAAAGTCACTCAAAGAAACAAGGATCAAATTCTGGATTGAAAGGACAAACCAATCTACAAGAAAAACTATCCAACTAGTTTATATGAAAATATTATCTCATTAATCCTTGCATTCAAAACATTGTTTGAAGGAGATTCACAAGTTCTGAAGATAGTCATTTTAGTCAAGGGTTCAAGAACAACAACTTTGAAGAAAATAAACTCTTGACTTAATCAACATAAAGTAGTTGCAAGAAAGACCACTCAAGTAAGTATTCATGACCCTATCTCTCAAGATGCCTTTTTGTAAAGAAATCAACAAGCTGGTTGGATCATCAAACTTCAGTGCATGTAAGAAGAGAACATACTTGAATTTAATTGAAGACAAAGTAATGGAATATATCGAAGGATCTACTATTCAACCTACAAAAGAAGATACTTCAGCCCATGCCAAGTACATGAAGGGAGAAATTAGAGCCCAAAGGATTCTCATAGAATCCATCAAAGACTCTCTCATTCCCTATGTATCAAAACTAAAGACTGCAAAAAAAAATATATGAGAAATTGGTGGAGCTATTCTCTGTGAGTACTGCTAGAGAAGCAATCTCTCTAAGACAAGAACTCTACAAAATGAAATTATCAAAGGAAGCAGGAATCGTCCCATACTTTATGAGGATTTCTGAAATAAGAGATCAACTACAAGAACTAGGAGAAGTGATGTCTGACACTGAGATGACAACAGTGGTATTGAATGCTCTACCAGAGGAATGGGGAAGCTTCACTTCTAGTCTATATGGGAAGCAAGAAGCCACTCCATTCCATGATTTGTGGTCTCTATGTAAAATAGAGAAAACAAGACTAAAGGCCAAAGCTAATATAGAATCAAGTGAAAAAAATTATGCCTTTGCAGCCTCATACAGGAAGAAAGGAAGATTCGCAAAATTTGGCCCTCAAAATAAAAGAAGAAATATGGACAGCGTGTGATGATTTGGATGTGATGAACTTGGACATTATAAAAGAGATTGTCCTAAATCTAGAAATGTCAAAAGGAAAAAGGAAGAAGCTCATGTCACGTATGAAAGAGAAGAACCTGACACTAAAATATCTAAGAAGGAGGAAGCAAGAGATATCTGTTATGATTGAGATCATCTTTCTCTTTAAGTGATCTTTGATTGTTTGTATGATAGTAATTTACATTAAGAATCATATCGAAAGAAGCATGGAAGAAGCTCTCAGTGTAACAGCTTCTGGAAAACCTCCCTACTCAAGTAAAGCAGTCATAAGATCAAGGGTCCTCATGGGTACAAACCTTTGAGATGTGATGACATATTGATGAAGCAGGTCAAAGGAATGAAGCTCTTCATTCAAGAAAAACCCCTACAGGATGAATCAAGGAAAAATATGTATGAGGTATGCAGAATTATATGCTAACATTCATGCTGTGAATTCATGTCATATGTTTGCAGGTAATGAACTTCTGTATTGAGAAGTATGATCTATAAAAAGGTATCTCTTAGTGCACAGATAGATGAAAATAATATGTCCTCATGGTATATGAGGTGGTTGTTGAAAGTTCCTGGGAATGGAAAAATGTGCAGAAAGGAAGAAATCATGAAATGCAACCATGTCTTGAGGCAGGTACCATTCAGAGGCCAAGAAGATGTGACTAGGAGATCTCCTAAGAAGATATGTAGACTCTGACAAAATTCTGGTAAAGAAGAAGACCTTGGAAAAACATATCATCAGGAGATGTGTCAATCTGTATAAAGGATTTCAATGCCTATAAGAAGATGTCATGGTGAAATATCATCACTAAGGTAACTTTTGTTCTAAAAGTTCATATGTATATACTTATCTGGATGAACTTGTGCAGGGCTGCTAATCATAAGAAAGGATGTATGATAATTGAGATGAGTCTAAGGAAAGCAACATGGCATAGTAAGTGGACTAGATGGGAAGTCTGTTGAATCACTTTTTGATAACTGACTTGACTAAAAGATGATGGATGATCTGTTCCCTATGAAACTAAAAGATGGAGATTCATCAATATCGAAATCCATGACATTGAGGACAAGAATTCTTCATGAGTAGCTGGGTGTCTCACCATTGCTGCTAGAGGTCCCTGGTTAAGAGGGAGCCTGATGGTAACTTTCTTACTTGGAAGAAACTTGGTTATTCCTAAGGATGAGCTTAGGTACATTCTTTGTATAAGAATGAGTACATTCCCTTGTGGAATAGGTCCTCCCTAGGAGGGAGAGATAGACACATCATTCTGGTCTTGGGAAGACATAATGGAGGATTGGGTAATCATCTGGCATTTGATAATATTTGAGAATGTGATCGAGCATTCAAGATAAGAGTAGTCGAGGACCGATATTCTTTGAGGGATAGCTACCCAAGAGAAGAATAGTCTAGGAAGGTCATACTTTGGGAACACTCGGGTGGAGTATGTACCTTGGAGAGACAATGACGAAGGTGTCTATAAGTCATGTGTCTCGCCAGCATTGAAGCCCATTGTCTCGTTGAAGAGATGGGGTTGTTAGTCAAGGCCTTACACTAGTACAATGCTGGTTGATGTGATGCTATACAAATGTGATTACCAATCCGATTTTTCTTATGAAATTCTTTAAGTTTAAAAGTGATTATGTAACTATATGAATACCTCTTTAGTTAAGAGGGAGTGTTGTAAAATGTAACTAAGTTGGTATTCATGTTGATTATGTAAATATGAAAAGAAGGAGATAAAGATAATAAAATGTGTTTTTGTAGTTGCCTCATGGGTTTCATGAGAATATTTTAGATGGAATTCTTCTTGATGTCCATTAGGGTTGAGTTAAGTGTCAGATATAGTTTTTTTTATATGCTTCAAGATCTTCTAGAAGAAGCCTACATCAACCCTCAAGACATCAATGAAAGAAAAATGAAGAAAACACCTCTTCAATGATGGGATAAACCTTATCAAGTCGGCCTAAACTAGTCGGCCTAATTCACAACTGTATGGTCAGCTTAAATTGAATAAATATGCTCTATATATAGATATGATATGCGGTTATTATGGAGAATAGCCATCGAACATATCTGAGATTACAGTTCGTACAAAAACAAGTTTACAGTGCGTATTGAAAGGAGGATACAGTGTGGATAAGTAAAAAAATATTGCAGATCACACTCAACCTAATGAGGATCAATCTAAGGAATAATTGTGAATCTTTCTGAGATTTCATAATGTCTAAAGTTGTGGATTTAAGGACACATTTAGTGCTAATTGAAGAAAGGATTACGAAAGGAACTAGAGTAAAAGATAGAGTTAAGTGCAAATCAAAGTATAGTTTGCGGAAGGTACATGAGCATAGGTTATGGAAGGTACAGGAGTACATATTGCAAAAAGAACAAAATACAGAAGGTATAAAAGCTGGATTTCGGATAAGGACAAAAGAATGTAGTGTAGAAATACTTGAGACTTAAAGTATTTGTTTATGGAATTTTCCAACGTTAAAACAATGATTAGCTGATCTAAAAGCGGTAAAAAGTGAGGAAGGTAAATCAAATATTTACCTTCCTAACTACACTTCAAGATATTCAGTTCAAGTAAAAATAATACTGTCTATACATATGATTAATTACTTTGGTAATTGACTTGATGAAAGATTAACTAAGTTGAAGAAGATACGTAATTAAGCTCACAAGCAATTATCAAGAAGAGATTTTTTGTATTAATCACAAGCCCTACAAATTTTCAACAAGGTTCACCCTCCTTGAGCTCTATTGACAAAGATGAGAAGGGGGTCTTGATCCACTGTTTTTTTTGCATTTTTTCTCCCCTATTCTATTACTCACAAGAAAATTAAACCTACAACAACACACTGAAAGAAAAAATAAACATCAACTTGAAACATAAATGAAATTATCAGAAGAGGAACTAATGAAATGACAGAAAGCAGAGAACAAATACAGTAGAGAGGTTGAGGCACATGGATTCGGCCCTAAACCACAAGCCTAGCTCTCTGAAACTTTAAATCAATAAAATGAAATCAGTCTGCTCATTTCATAAAAGAATAGCCTTATACATTTCTGAAATTTTGATCACTGAGTAAATAATAAAAATCTCAATAGCTTGCAACAAAGTTCTGACCCTTCCTAGCTCTAGCTTTAATCTATTTATTATATAGGGAAGCTACCAACAACTCTCTAGAAAATAGTGATTGAATCCACTTGAATCCAAGTAAACAAAGATTGAGTGCACTCCTCTTTGAGTTGCTTGGTTGCCTCTGGAATTCGAATTGTTGGAGACAATCCTTGGGGATCCTTTTCCAACCTTTGATAGTTAAGGAGGGTGGACAATCCTCCTATAATTTCTCCTTGTTTTCTCCTCCAAGTATTTATGATAAAATCCTTATAAAAATGCTAATAATTCATGATTTTATGCACTCAACCTCATATTAGGCACTCGGATTATGTTAGCCTTAATCACCACCTATACTAGCATCATAAAACCAAATAATAATAAAAATGCAAGAAAAAGAGATCTAAGAAGGAAAAAATGTTCCCATTAACCCCTCCAAATATGTATAATGATGGATCTCATCATCACCCCCCTACTGAATGGTTTCTCATCCTCAGAGAAACTAATCCTCCTCCTGCATTTCCTTCAAGGCTTTGACAACCCCCCTGATTTCCTGAGGAAGAAGTGTGGGAGTTTCCCCAAGGGGGTAAAAGACATTATTCTTTACTGCATTCTCTCATTCTCTATCTTGGGCATCTGTGTCCTTTTTCATCATTCAGCCCGAGTAGCAAAGGTGGGATGAGCTTTAGTACCACCCATTAGATATTTTTGGCCTGCATGGCCCTCTTGTATAATGGTGCCCTTTCCAATGCACCCCTTAGTCTTTCTGGATTATGGTACTCCCTGTTCTTGAGGCTATGAGGGACATTAGGGGAATTTTGAGGTCTAAATTGGGCCTCCTAAGAAAAATGTACAACAAAAATAAACTTTATAAGAACCAATAGGATTCAAGATGATGATGTCAACCATAGGGGTTGATTCACCATTTTTAAGTAAAAAGGTAAAAATATTAAAAAATAAAAAAATAATAAAAATACTTTTTCAACTCATATTATCAACTTATCTCCCAAATTTTTTACTCAAATTTCGAGTGAGAGTACTATTTGGATGTAAAATTTAATTCCTCATCTAAGGAGTACCCATGTTGCATACTTTCAATGGACCCTACTACGCGAAAAATGATAAATACATGAAAAAACTTGATTGCAATCACATTTTTCATGTATTTCTCATTTTTCGTATAGAAGGGTCCATCAAAAGTATGAAACATGGGTACTCCTTGGATGAGGCGTTAAATTTTGCATCCAACGAGTACTCCCGCTCAAAATTTTAATAAAAACTTTGGGAGAAAAGTTGAAAATATGAGTTGAAAAAATAGTTTTTTCTTTTTTCCCTCTCAAATTTGATGATGTAATCAAATATTATTTTATTATTTCCTCTATTATTTTATAATTTCCTTAGGAGGCCTATTTTAGACCTCAAAATTCCCCTAATGGGTTGTTCCATCTCCTCTGGTTGGGCATAATACACTCATCTTCTATCTGCCTAGAAACATCATCAAAGTGGCCTATTACCTGTGTTTGAGTCTTAAGGTAGATTTCAACTAGTGCAGGGTCCCTTTCAATCTCTCGACGGTTAAGGATGACTCCTCTTGGGATGAAAAATTCTGGTTTGATATATAAGGGTTCTCTATTACTTCTTCCAATGACCCTCCATATCTCTTTTTCTCTAGTGTCCTCATTCGTCATCCAGGATGCTAGAGCCATTAGCTGCATATCCCCCATTGTGGAATTGGGGTCCCAAGTATCCCGATTTGTCAACATAAGGTTATGCACATAAAACTCTGCCATTTTTTCCTGATCAACCATGTTAGCTTGCTTGTAGAAATCCATGAATTTCCTACAATATTTGAAAGGTAGTGATCCATGGGAGGCTAGAGTTTTGATTTGAAATAGGAGTCGTTTCTCCTTGAGGTACACAACATATGAGTTAGAAGGGAATCTATACTGAAGGGATTCTATGCATAAGTCTGTCATGGTGGCTACTTGCTGCCCTTTTTGCTGCAATTTCTCCTTCAGTGCTACATTCTCTGCTTGTGCCTTCTGCAGTTGTTCCTTCAGAACTGTTTCTTCGATTCTTTCCTCCTCCGTTGGTGATTCTTCAATGATAATCGGGCTCGTGGGAGGAGTTTCTAGCTCTCTCTGAATTAGCCTCTGACTCTTGTCAACTCTGAAATACATAGAGGTCTGCCTTTTTCTCTTTGCACTCAGAGGAGATAAGGTGGCAACCACCTCTTTGTCTTGAGGAGATGTGTTGTTGTGCTATGAGTTTGCTTCTTGGTCAGTTTTTTCTACCTCTATGACTTCTATTGCCATCTCTTTCATTTTTCCTTGGCCCTTTGTCTCTTCCTCTTCTTCTTTTGGTTCTTCTTGTTCCTCTTCTAGTTCTTCTTCTTCTGGTTCTTACTCGTTTGTTGGTTATTATTCTTCTTTTGGTTCCTCTTCTTCTTCTCTAAGACTAGAAGTGGAATTATTCCTTGTTTTGGTTGGTTGCTATAAAATCTTACCTGCTCATATTTACAAAAGAGGACTAGGCCATGGGTAGGGTGATGTTGTTATGTTGTTTTTGTTGCATGCTGTCCCAAAATATGTGGCTGAAGCTCACTGTTGTTGCGCCGCGGGCTTCTGTCGGTCTCTCTCCCTTTAAAAATTTTCAATTTATTGGTTTGGATGAGACAAACCCTCTTTATTATTAGACATCACATATATTTTTTTTGTTTTTTTGAAGTGCTTATGTAACGCGGCTCAACTCCAATTTTTGTTGTAGACAGTTGGACCCTCTTCTTGTTAACTGGTTGATACTACGTGTCTCCTCCTCTCATCCTCCTAATTTTTTGTTGGCCTAGGTGGCATGTACTTCTAGTTTTTTCAGTCATACTTCACGGTGGTGGCTAAGTTAACTAGCCACCTTTCTACCTCTTAAACTCTTAGTCTGCAAATTTAATAATTTCTGGCCATTATGAATGCATAGAGAGGGGTGAGGGTCTATACTTGAGCTTACCAGTTTCTGTCAAGGCGTTTGCAGGAGTTGGAATTTGGAGATAAACCTCTTATATGTTGCGTTCTTCGTTATTTTCTTGTTTTTTGAGTGAGCAACTTGCTGAATGAGAAACTCTCTGAGTGAGCTGCTGATATTTCTTGTTGTTTCTTCTTGTTATAGATGTTGCGTGGGGGTGCTCCAAATGCCATGGGTGGCACTCTTGTCTTTCCTGGGGTCTGCTTTATTAGCTCTTCTCTTTGTTTTTTCTTGCTATTTATGAACAAATTTTTGTGCTGTAGGAATTCCCTGATGTCTGTAGCAATCTGTGTTTTTCTTTCCTTGCTACATTGTGCTCAGGAATGGAGGAATGTGGTGTATGGAGGTGAAGGAGGAAATTATGAAAATGAATGGAGTGAATTATGGGATGGATGGTAAAATAGAAGAAGGGAAAAGAAGATGAATGCTTCCGCGTGTTTCCAGAAACCATTAATAACCTACAAAACAACAAACACAAAAAACACATAGATGCAAATGTATTTTTTTGTTTTTTGTTTTGTTTTTGAAATAAAGTGGGATACGTCCATGGAGGTTTTCAACCCACAAACTTTCCTTGGGTGCCTTAGAGAGGTTTTCACCCAGGACCTTTATTCTCTCTCTCTCTCTCTCTTTTTTGAGAGAAAGTGAGCTGCCTCCATCGAGGTTTTCAACGCACAAGCTTGCCTTGGATGCCTCAAAGAGGTTTTCACCCGTGGATATTATTATTATTATTATTTTATTTATTTATTATTTTTTTCTTTTTCCAGGAGATGTGGGAAAATATGGGGTTTCCCATCACATACACCTCTCTGCTTATTGAATTTATGAACTCTGCCCTTGACAAAGGCTTCTTGTAAATTTTAAGTCTGTGATCATTGACAAGCAAGGGGATTCCTTCCTCATCTATGGTTCTGATTTGAACTGCACCATTATCAAAACATTTTTCCACTGTGTAAGGTCCCAACCATCTTGTCATCAACTTGCCTCTGAAATATTTAAACCTTGAATCATACAAAAACGCTCAATATCCTTCTTGGAAGGTCTTTTCTTTGATGTTCTTGTCATGCCAGACCTTCCTTTGCAGTTGAACTACCTCTGTGCGAAGAAGTGCTTGCATTTTGAACTCATCCAATCCATTTAGTTGCAAAAACCTCTCTTTTTGGGCATTTGATAGATCTAGATTTAATTCAGCTTCCATTCTTAAAGTATTGAATTCAAACTCAACTAAAAGTACAGACTTCTTACCATAGACTAGTTCATAAGGAGTGAATCATGTTATTGTCTTCCAAGTAGTGTTGTAGGCCGAAGTAGCTTCTACCAATCTGTCTGCCCAATATTTTATGCTGCTGGTCACAACCTTGGTGAGGATGGTCTCTAAATCTCTGTTAGTTACTTCTACTTGGCCATTCGCCTGAGGGTGATAGGCAGTAGAATTTCTATGCTTAATCTTGTGCTTCCTCAAAATATTCTCAATGAGGTGAGAAGTGAATTGTGGTCCCTGATTAGTGACTATTTCTCTGGGGTACCCTAACTTGTAAAACACATTCTCCCTCAGAAATTCTTCTACTTTCTCCTCGATTGCTACCTTCACTTATTTTGTTTCTGCCCACTTTGTCAAGTAATCAGTGTAGACTATGATATACTTCTTTTGTCTGGATGGTGGATCGATAGGTCCAACAAAGTCCATGCCCCACTTGTCAAATGGCTCAAGAGCCACCTGAGGGTGAAAAGGAATCTCATCCCTTAGCATGGGTTTCCCCATCCTTTGGCACTAGTCACACCTGCTGGTGTATCTTTTCGAATCTTGGTGAAGAGCAGGCCAATAGTATCATGCCTACAAAACTTTGTAAGCAATTCTCTTTGCAGCAAAGTGGCCTCCACATGGGATTTAATGACATGCAAAGAGGATATCAAAAAAAATTTCCTCCCTCACACATCTCCTTAGGATTTGATTAGGGCCTAACTTGAAAAGGTTTCCCCCAATCCATGTTAAAGGGGCTCTTTTTCTGATGATTCTGCTCCTCTCCCTGAATGAAAAATTAGGATGGAGTCTCCCAGCAACCAAGTAGTTGGATATATCAGCAAACCATGGTGAGAGTGATGATATAGCATAGAGATTATCATCTGGCAGCTGGTCATCCACCATTCCTTCTTCACCTGTAGGGAGAGCTAACATGGACAAAAAATTTGCAACAACATTCTCCTTTCCAGGTTTATCAACAATAGTCAAATTGAATTTCTACAAAAGTAACAACCATATAATTATCCTAGCATTAACATCTGGTTTTTTCATTAAATACTTGATGCCTACATGGTCAATGTGAAAAAAGGTCTGATAACTAGTTACATAATGCCTGAATTTATTAAAAGCATGGACAATGGCTAAAATATCCTTCTTAGTAACAACATAATTCAGCTCGGCCTTGGACAAGTTCTTGCTGATGAAATAAATGGCATAAGGGATTTTTTCCTCTAATTGTCCTAATGTTGCCCTACAACTTTGTCGAATGCATCAATGTGGATGTGGAAAGGAAGAGTTCAATTTGGACCTCAGAGGATGGGGGCGGTAGTCAACTTTTCCTTAATGAGCTTGAAAGCCTCTTGACAAGGACCAGACCAAATAAACTCAAAATATTTTGCCAATAACCCAAATAATGGCGAACCCATCTTACTGAAATCTTTGATGAACCTTCTATAGTAACCAACTAAGCCTAAGAAACTCCTGATATATTTCTTCTTTTGAGGAGAAGGTACCCTTTTGATGATAGTGATTTTGTTCAGGTCTACCTGTATTCCTTCTTGGGACATGGAATGTCCTAATACAACCCCTGATTTCTTCAGGTATTCACACTTTTCTTGGCTCAAGGAGAGATGCATCTCAATGCACCTTCTTAGTACTTTACCCAAATTGGAGAGAGCTTCCTGGAAGTCATCCCCATATGGCATGAAATCATCCATGTATATTTTGACAGAGTCATGGAATAACTCAGAAAAGATGCTTAGGACAGCTCTTTGGAAGGTAGTTGGGGCATTGCACATCCCAAAGGGTAGGACTCTATAAGTGAAGGTACCCCAAGGGCAGGTGAAAGTAGTCTGATCCTAGTCTTCAGGGCTTATTTGAATCTGATTTTACCCACTGAACCCATCTAAGAAGGAAAAGAACTTCTTCCCCGCAAGGCCATCCATGACTTGGTATATAAAGGGAAAAGGGAAATGGTCTTTCTTGGTGGCCTTGTTAAGTTCTCGATAATCAACACAAATTCGCCACTTCCCATTCTTCTTTGGGACTAGGAAAAGAGGAGATACCCACTCACTATCAGATATAGGTTATATGAACCCTGTATCCAATATTTTCTGCATCTCTTCTTTGACTATGTCCTTCAGAGCTGTGTTCATCCTTCTTTGGGGTTGTCTCACAGAATTGCATCCTTATTTGATGTAAATATGATGTTCTCACACTGAAGGATGCACCCCTTTCATTTCCTTGTAATCCCAAGAAAATTCATCTATATTCTGTTTCAAAAGCTGGCTTAGCTACTTCTCTTCTTCATTCGAGAGGTTTGGGTTGATTTTCAGAGATCTGGATGGGCCAAACTCAATAGCCTTGGTGGATTCAGAGGTTGAATCAACTGAGTGCACTTCCATACAAGGTTGGATTTTAGACACTTTAACTAAGGTTTCGAGAGGAATGGCATGGTTGATGAGTTCATATTCATCAAGTTGCCCCCCTCTAAGAATAAAATCTATGGTACACATAGGGGAAGTGTTATATAACTCATCTTCTTCATCCTCCAACCATATATGGAGATTGTGATCAATGGAAGGTTGGGCTAGAGGATATAACACTATCTATTTATACAAAGGCCCATTTTTGATAGTCATGTTTCCGGCCCGACAACTAATATAAGCATCTGGAGTGGCTAACCAAATTCTCCCTAAGATGAGGGGATAACCATTAAACATGGTTTTCGGTTGTAGGACTAGGAAATCTGTAGGATACTCCCAAGAGTCAATGGTAACCATAACATCCTCAACAATTCCTTCCGAAGTTACTGTGGACCGATCTGCAAGTTGCAGAATTGTTGTGGTTTTCCTCAAAGTCCCTTGGAGACTAAGTTTCAACATAGTTTCCTTGGTCATGACATTGATGGAATCCCCTAGATTAATCAGAGTGTTGGAAACTATGACACCATCTATATGCACATCAACAACTGGACTACCAGGGTCCAGGTACTTTGGAAATATCACCCTCCCCAGCATTAGGTCAGATAGTTGTCCTACCACATTGATGGTGGGGGTGTCTGTCTTCCTTCTCCCAGGTTTCTTGAAGCACTTTTCTTTGTTGAGCCTATTTTAGATAGGTACATCCTTAATGGCCTGGAGAAGTGGTATCTTTACACACAAGTTTTCCAATTCTCCAAGGAGTTTAGCCTCCTTTGGGGTGTGATGACTAGGGTGGATCAAGTGCTCAGGAAAAGGAGGTTGTTGGATCTGAGTGTTACCTTCTTCCTTTTCCTCTTCAACCTCTACAGGTGGAGATGGAGGATGGTTGTCTGGGAGTACTCTTCCCAACCTGATATTAACCTCCTGTATCTCCATAACATAAGCTGGATAGGATGTTTCTCCACTGGGAGCCTGCTATGTCTATCTGTTGTTCGGGTTTAGATTGGGTTGTGCAGGTATTTGAGGTAGCCTAGGTGGAGTAGCATGAGTAAGCTGAGGTTGAGGTTGGGGTGGAGGCATTAGAGTAGGTGGTTGATTTTTTTGAGGCCTCCACCCTTGGGATGGATTGTTCCACTGAGGTTGTTGTGGAACATACTGCTGGAAAGGTTGGTTCACTGGCTGAGGATGATATGAAGGTTTGTAAGGCCAATTAGGAGGTGTAGAATAGGATGGGGGAGTGGGGGTGTACCAAGTTTGTATGGGTGCGCTCTTATTGTTGTGATAATAAGAGTAAGGTGCACCTAGCATACCTTATTGATATGGCCTAGGGCCTTGAGGCCTTCTCTAGTTAATGAAATAGAGTTGCTCTGGCATTGCTTCCCCACCTTGATATACATCCTTAAGTCCAAGTAAGGAGGGACACTTTTTTGTGGCATGATTCTCTTCATAGACTAAGTAAACCTCTATCACATTCAGTGGACATTCATTTCTTGGGTGCTTCCTGGTACATCTAGGAAAAAATATAGCCAAGGCTCTTTCTGCTTCCTCCTGCTTCATCTTGACCTGCATGGTCTCCATTTGCAAAGAAAGGGTGTGAATCATGTCACTCTTGAAGTCCTCCAACATATTCCCAATATCATGTTTGATGGAGGTGGAAGAGGAAGGGGTATTGGATGTACTTTGGCTAGCTCTTCCCTTCTTCCTAAATGCCCTAGAATGGTTACGGAAGACATTTTTGATTGTTTCATAGGGTTGTTGGTAGATATCTACTCCTGATAGAATATTCAAGGTTTCTATCATTACTTCTCAGATCCCTCAAATAAGTACAAGTTTAAGTGAGTCAGGATCAAGAGTACAGTTGGCTCTCTTATAGTTCAATTTAAACCTCTCTTCATAGTCCTTTAAGGATTCATCTGACCCTAGAGTCATCCTAAATATCTCATCCTTAGTTTCCTTGGCCCTACAATAGTCTTTGTATTTTTTGTTGAAGGTATCTTCCATCTGTGCCCAGGTAGTGATGTTATCCCCAGAAAGACCCATGAACTAGCACAAGGCTGCATCCTTAAGGGTGGATGGGAATAGCTTCAACTTCTGATCATCAAAGGTATAGTCATAAGTCATACAAACAATAGAAAATTAAAATATGAATGTGTCAGGGTCCTCAAATATAATTCCATGAAAGTGTGGAAGAACTGAGGGGCTAATGTTTTTCATTCTAGTCTCCCCATCTGCCTCGCTTATGGAAAGGCTCTCTAGAGCCCAACCATGGTTATGATAGGTGGAGAAGGTCCCTCGGTTGAAACAAGGTATTCTTATTCTTCCCCAATAGGATCCTCAAAATATTCAGAAGGCTCTCCTATAGGGGGTTCAATCTCACTGCCACTGAAGAAGAGTGAAAGGTGGCTAGGAGGTGATGTGGGGGTTTTAGGTAAGATTTGTCTTTGAGTATTCCTACTCCTACGAGGCATGAAAATAATATCTTTTTGTATTTTTTTCAATATTTCTGAAATGAAATGAAAATAAATGAAAGCAGAAAAGAATGCTAAAACAAAATCAAAACATCTACTAGACACCTCCCTGGCAATGGCGCCAAAAAGTGGTGAGCCCTCGTATTGCACCAAGAGTGATGCAACTCCCAGGGGCTTCCCTACTTTACTTTATCAACTCGGGGTTCATACAAACTTGGAGGTGACAATGCTATATACACAACAAATGCATTATGCTCATGTCATCCTCTTATGCTTTACGAAAGGGTGTCATTTCTTAAACTATGATAAGAACTGGAAAGTAAATTGTTGGAAGGAACTGACAGGAATGAAACTAACTTAAATTGCAAAAGGAAATGACAGAAACTAATTTAATATGCAAAAAGGAAATGACTGAAAATAAGCTAAACTAAGTTGCAACTAGCTAGGCCAATCAGCTAAACACACCCTACGTATCCTCTGATCTATTTACCATGCTATCATGCTTCTCACCATGCAATATTCGTGATAAACTAAACTTTGACAAAGTGTGGCTTTCATTTTGGAGGAAAACGGGCTAAATATGCTAATGGAGGGCTCACCACATGAAACAAGGCTTAGAGGTGGAAAGAGGGGGTTTAAACCTTATTAAAACTTTATTATAACACAAAAAATCTTTGGAGTGGAATGAATTGAAAAGTGCGATGGCAGAGTTGCGATGGAGGGCTGGAAGTGCGATATGCGATACGCGATATCACAGGTTTGCGGAGAAGCGGGAGTATAGTTCAGGAGTGGGAGAGAAATGCGATTGTGATCAGGCCAAAGGTTGTGATATGTGATATGCAATATCGCAATATCGCGCGGCTGGAGGAGTGGCGGAAGTGTTGTTTGGGAACGAGTTGCGATATGCGATGAGTTAGATGACGTGGCGGTGGGACCGGTGGTGGAGCGCGATACCAATATCGCAATAGGAAGACAAAAATAGTAAGTGTTAACAAGAAGCAGATGGAGAGTGTGAAATGCGATTTGCAAAAAGGCCAAAGGTTGCGATATGTGATATCATAATATTGCAATATCCCACGGTTGGAGGAGTGGAAGAAGTGTTGTTCAGGAATGAGCTGCTATATGCGATGAGCTGGATGACGTGGCGGTGGAACCAGTGGCGGAGCACGATACCAATATCGTAATCAGCAGACAGGAGCGATAAGTGTTAACAAGGAGCATATGGAGAGTGCGAAATTTGATTTACGAAAAGGAGAGAGGGAGATGCGGTAAGTTAAAAGGTAAGGAAAAGGATTGGGTTTTCCAATGTTTTTGAATGATTTTATTAACAAGTGGCAAAGGTAAGGCACAAAGGAAATATTGCAATCGGAACTTGGAATGGGAGAGCATAAAAAAATACCTTAAACAATTTGTGATTTGCGATGGAGCGAAGTACGGTAGCGGGAAGTTCGAGGAGCAAGGGCAGAGGTTGAATTCCAATGATTTTCAAGTGTTTTAATTTAAAAAGGATAAGGAAACCGTGACTAATAAAAAAAGGAATAAGGCGGGCTGAATGGTTTAAGTGTTTTTATGAATAAAAAGGTGGGTGCGGTAGTGAGAATAAGGGGGAAAAGTGGAAATGGAGGGTGTAACAAAAGTGCGCATATTGTGAAGACAAAGATGGAGAATGAAGCGGGGAGGCACCACAGAGTTGCTCTGGGGTTTTAACAATAATTCCTGCAATCAACCTGCTAACTTATGCACAAAGAAACAGACAAATGTGTAAAAATACAGTGCAAAGGAAGACTGAAAAATGGTAATGAAACTCTACTTTTAATCTCAAAAACAATGAACACAAATTAGTTTTTGGGTTTGTGAAAAGGTTCGCCCTCCTCGAGCTCTATTGACAGAGATGAGAAGGGGATATCGATCCACAACTTTTTTGGTTTTTTTCTCCTCTATTCTATTACTCGCAAGCAAATGAAACCTATAGCAACACACTGAAATCAAAACAAAACAACATCTTGAAACATAAACAAAATTATCATAAGCAGAACTAATGAAATAATAGAAAGCAGAGAACAAATACAACAGAGAGGTTGAGGCACATGGATTGGGCCCTAACCCACAAGACTAGCTCTCTGAAAATTTAAATCATTAAAATGAAATCAGCCTGCTCATTTCATAAGAGAATAGCCTCATACATTTCTGAAAGTTTGATCACTGAGTAAAATAATAAAAAACTCAATAGCTTGCAACAAAGTTCTGACCCTTCCTAGCTCTATCTTTGCTCTATTTATTCTACATGGTAGCTACCAACAACTCGCTAGAAAATAGTTATTGAGTGCACTCCTCTTTGAGTTGCTTGGCTGCCTCTGGAATTCGAATTGCTGGAGAGAATCCTTGGTGATCCTTTGGCTGCATTTAAGAGTTAAGGAGAGTGGACAATCCTCCTATAATTTCTCCTTGCTGTCTCCTCCAAGTCTTTATGATAAAATCCTTATAAAAATGCTAATAATTCATGATTTTCTACACTCAACCTCATATTAGGCACTCAGAGTATGTTAGCCTTTATCACCACCTATACTAGCTTCATAAAACCAAATAATAACAAAAATGCAAGAAAAAGAGATCTAAGAAGGAAAAAAGGTGACCATTAACCCCTCCAAATATGTATAATGATGGAGCTCATCATAGCTCATGTGACACATACGAACCCTTTGACATATTCTACCAGCTTGATGGTTTTGTATTCATTATTTGAGAAATAGAGGTTATTAAAGTTAATTGAACAAACTACTTCATGTTTATTTTTTATGAATTACTTGAAGAAAGTAGTTCATTCACTAATTTTGGGATGTAGCTATAACTAAACCTTAATTTAATCATTGATTAAACATGGTTGTTGGAGTTAGTTGGAGAGAACAATAGTATTCTTGTTTTCCTATTTTATTGGAGGAAATTGAGATCTCAAGTAACTTTTTACTATTTTTATTAAGCAAATGGTTTTGGGATCTTATTTTTATTCTATTCCTTGGAGAGAAAAGTGGATGTTATTTTGATTGTATGAAGAGTTTGAGATTAGCTCCATATAAGTATTTGTTCACTCCATTTACAGGTTGGATTGGATTAGTTAAGAAATGGAAGTACTTGTGAGCAAGCCAATGCCAAGTTCAAGGATATTCCTCTTATCTATGTAAGTGGTGTTGTTTTTTTTTATGTAATTTCATTTGTATATTTTTTCTAGGGCATGCTTGGAGATTAGAAACCTTCTGAAATTTTGAATTTCAAAAATAATTAAGGCCATTGAAGAACATTTTGTTACAGTGTGGGAAATTTTAGTGATATAATTAAGTCTTATGTTATAGTCTATAGTCATCTACTCTCAAGATTACAACATTTCATATGCTAATATTTTAGTAGTAAGTACGTATGTATATGGTATTGGGGTAGGGGTTTTCTTACACTTACTTTGAAAAGAAATATTAAGTGATCCTCTCTTTCATTAATTTTGTAAAACCTTAACCAATAAAGTCTAATATTAAACTAAGTCTAGGTGTTTAGAACATGTTAATTGGCTACCTATGAACCCTTTCACTCATCGTTCCATGCCTATCTCATTTTATTCATCATTTCAATTCCACCTTTTTCCTGAATTCTCGTAGTCCCATTACACAAACTAAGCCTATTTAATCCATAGTGAAACCCTTCTTGACTAGGAAACATTTCATGAGCCTTAAGTTCTTGGGAGAGTTGGTGAGGTGGCAATGGCAAACCTCCTAAGTTTGACAAGGCTAGTATTCATTTTTGGACTTTAAGCTAAAGGTGTTAGTTTGTGTGGTAGCATTACTTATACATCATAGTATAAAATTAAAAATAAAATAAAACAAAACAAAAAACAAAAAAATAGTTTTAATCTTCCCACTCGTAAATTGAGTCATTAAAACTAGAAAGAAAAACATATCAAAAACTAATTCATATAAAACCATACATTTTAACTATTTTCTCAACAAATTGATAAAACATAAAATGTTTAATCATGAAATTATTTGGAAATCACCAATGGAGTAATTACAACATTGACTTCAAAGGTCTCCATAGTTTCTTTAGTAGTACCGAGGCTTGTTTGGACAAGCCCCGTACACTTGGCCATTTAACTCCCTATAAACATGAGCATAAGAAGTTAATGAGATTCTCTTTTCCATCAACTTCACTCAATTATGCAAAGAATGGAGATCTAAATTATGCATAGTTATATATCTATTTTCCCACTAAATGACAAATTCTAAGTTACGAGAGTCCATATATCTAGATTTGAGGAGAATTGTTTTCTATTATGAGTCTTAGTAACACAGAAAGAGCATTCCATTCATCGAAGTTATCAGATCCATTACTCAAACCAACCTTGAAGGATCAGTAATGGGAATCTGAAATTAATATTGCTCCATTGTCTCCATAAATACTCAAAGACCCTTGGTAGGGCGTAGTACCCACCACCTGTGGGTACTGTATATAGGAGAAATTTTTTCTCCTAGATGGTCCTCAGCCGACAGCTTGCAACCCCTTGCAGCCACCAGATAGCCCAATGTCCCATTGTCTTCACCACCTAAGGTAGCCATGTGTTCCCTCAACCACTTGTCATGAATATATGTTTGAAGGTGGGATTCTTGACCTGAAAAGTATGGATTTTCAATAGTATAGTTGAGTAATTTCCCTTACTTGTCATGAGAAATTTTGGGCATGGATTGGTGGGGGGATTCAGCGAAAAGAGTGGGTTAGGCTTGTATTATTTTCTCCATTTCCCGATTTCATCATTACCCTTGTATCCTAGTCCTGTGGGATATGTTGATTTTTGTAGCATCAGAAAGTTCTCTAAGTCTCAAATTTGGTGGAGAGGCTTAGACACTAGTATTCCAAAGAACCTAGAAAGTGTTTATGGAAATTCCACTCGGATTTTGTTTTATTTGAAAAAATAATTATTTTAATGGGGACCCTAAGTCTAAACTTAGGGAAATTAAATAATTAAAGGGTATTAAATAAAACATAGTGTGAATCTTCTAGAGTAAATGGATCAATTCATGTTATGATCTTAGTTGTTGATTAGACATCTAATCTAGGTTGATATGTCAACGATAAGACTATAAAGTAAGGCTTGAGGGTCATTTGTAAAACAAACCGAGACACTGAATTGATCGAAGATCGAAATTTCTAGGGTGTGGTTTACAGAGAATTTTGAACTGGAGATCTGAGCAGTGAGGTGCAGAGATAACATCCAAAGAGGAAGATATTTTCTTAGCCCAGTGGAGCATCAGTCACAGAGAGGAAAAGGTGATATAGCCTAGCCAACATTGAAGGAAGGAGATGACACAGTGACAGCGTAAGATCACGCAAAAGCAATGTAGAGGCAGAGGCAGAGGTTTTGGAATTTTTCTAGTGGATTAGTTTCAGAGGTTAGGATCTGGAAAGAGGCACCAGGAGGTTGTTCCTCAACATCCTGTTGATCAATGGTTGTCATTGATGTCACCCCAAGTAGCACCAGGGGCTACGCTGATCTTGCATAGGAATTTTAACTTGACAACTTACACTATTCTAATTTTACGATATTTTTATGGTTTATACTTGTCGAGATGTTTCTATTGATATATGTCATTCCACATAATTCTTCACGGTTTGAGAGATATTCATGTTTGAAGTTAGTAACCCCAGTTAGTGGGCTAAAACCCCATGGGGTTGTGGCATGACACTAATCATTAGTTGGGGTAGTTGAATTATCAATAATTAATAATTTTTTAAGCTCCTAAAATCCCTCCAACCTTCACTTGTTGAATATCCTCTCAACCTAAGAATTTATATATATTGTGACCCTCATATCCTCCTCATGTAAGGATTTCGCTACATATAACAGGCCATTGTGGCATTTTTGCTATAAAAATTTTTCTACAAAGCTTCAGATGTTGAAACTAAAACCCATTCGGGCGAAAGCCTGATGAAGCTTGTGTCCAAATTTCAGATATTGGTTCAATATATTTTCGGATATATGTTCTGAGGAAGTTAGGGTTTTTTTAGAATCTCGAATTTCATGTCAAACAGGTGACCTTGGGAAAATTGTCATAAATTTCTCTTTGAGCAATGAATTCAAATTTCGTAAAAAGTGAAGGAAAGAGGACGGGTTGTAGTTTGTTGTATATCACTTCCAGGACCAAAGGTTGAAATAGTGACACGTGGAACTTCGTACAAGTGCGCTCTACCGAACTAGTCTATAATCAGTTCATCGTACTATATTTGGCATAAATATTTCTTGAAGAATACAATGTTGATCAAACCTATGGGGTTGGAAAGAGGACTCAAAGGGCTACCACAGGACGGAATTTCAGACCTTTGAGATCTGAAATTACATAGATACAACAGATTCAATATCGAGCTTCTAGAAGGCAAGAAAAAATATGCATTCAAGGATCATTGCAGTAAGAACAAAACATCAATAGTAAAGGGTAAGTATGCTACAAAGAGGTATGTATGATTAGTGTTTGAATTTTAATTTGACTATCATCTCTAACATGTGTTTTTGTAGGATAGTGTAAGTATTTTGTATGTATGTTTAATTCGGTTTTGTTCATGAATGTTGAACATATTTACATTTGAATTTTCCATATTTCTATGACATATGATTTGCAGGACAGTGTAAGTATTTTTCTTGTATATTGGTTTGGGTCTTGCACGTGCAAGAAGGAGGACACAATAGGACAACTCAGACACATATTAGAAGGAAAATGCAACTCTGAAGTACCATTACTTGAAGCAAGCACAACAATACCTCAAAAATTGCTAGTGTTCAAAGAAGCAATGTCAAGTCAAGTATCAAGTCGTGTCAAAAGTAAATATTGTAAAAATCATCATTGGAAAATTGTAAAAGTCATTATTGTAAAAGAGAAAATCTTCCTAGAGTTGGAGAGGAATTATTGGGAGGTATAAGTTTTATTGTTATATAATGTTATGTTTGGGTTGCAGGTCACAGTGTGATTAGGTGATTGGTCTAGTTCAAGAAAATCATTATGAATCATATTGCATCGTGGATCATTGTCCCTGGTATGAAATTCCACACTCTTGTATTATTTTTTGTCATTATAGGGTGGCAGGCAGGTATTGCATTGGTGCATGAAGTCACCTACAGGTTTGAGCCTCTGAACCCTTCAGGGTGGTAGGTTGGTCTAGGATGTTGGGGCATCCATTCAGTTTACTAATGAAGAAACCAGGGCATTGGGGCGTCCTTCCAGTTGGATTTGGAGAAGAATGTTTTTCTAGAATTCTAGGAATTTGTACCTTTCATTTCAGGTGGGGATGAAGATTAAAGAATTTATTAGAAAAGCGTTCGATGTTTTTTAACCCAAAGGGGGTTTTTCCACCTAAAATTTGTCTGTCTATTGTGTACTATTGTTTATTTTTGTTACTAGATAAAAATCAAGAATAATTGAAGATTAACTAATGTTATGAAAATATTTAAAAAGTGTTAATTGATAAGAAATATTGATTCACCCCCCCCCCCCCCTCTTAGTATTTCCAACAATTGGTATGAGAGCTTGGTTCCTTCAATAACAGTCTAACAACTGGAAGGAGGTCATGGAGTATGCTAAGAATAGAGTTCATCTATTCAATGGAAATAACTATGCACTTTGGAGTGGAAGAATGCAGGTTCATTTTCTAGCGCAAGCATACAAAGTATGGGAAATCGTTGAAAAAGGCTTTACAATGACCCAGGATAAACAAGGAAAGAAAAATATGGTATATGATGCAAGAGCTAAATATCTCATTGTCATTGGGCTTATCGAATCTGTCTATCTTAAGGTACTGAGTTGCAAAAATGCCAAAGAAGTATGGGGCAAGCTTGAGAATATATATGAAGGTGACTCAAACGTGAAAGAAGCAAAGCTTCAAATTTCCAGGGAAAAAATTTTAGCAACTCAAAATGAAGATGAAAATATTGATGCATACTTACAACGTGTTGATGAAATAAAAAATGCATTGGAAGGTTTGGGAGAGCCTGTCAACATGAAAATTGTTGTCCGGAAGATCCTTAGAACCTTGCCGGCAAGATTCAACCCAAAGGTAATTTTTTTGGAATATAGTTTGAATCTAGCCAATCTCAGCAAAGATGAATTGCATGGGGTGCTTACGGAATATGAAATGTGTTGAATCTTTGGTTAAACTGAGAGGGGGAGGAGGGTGAATCAGTTTAACACAAGCTTTGGATTTTTAAATTTTCATCAAACTTATTTATAGCTTAATATGTGAACAGTCTTACAATGTAGCAGCAAGTATTAAATTAATGTGACATCAACCTTATTGTGAGAGCAACAAACAAATAAACAGATTGAGTGGATCATATCAACATGTAAGCAACACATATAGAGACAGCAGATGTAAGTGGAAACCCATAAAGGGAGAAAACCACATCTTATTATTGTTGTGATGCAAAGGCAAGCTCCAAATCCCTCTCACCACTATTTTTCTGCAGGCACCAACCTACAGGAGGCTCCAACCTCAGTCAGCTACAACTGACAGCGATCAAGCTTCAACTTGATAGGGAAGCTCCAACTTCCTTAATTTATCTAAATAAATGTTTGCTGATTTACCTCAGATATCAGCTTTGTTCTATAGCATCTCTTTCTGCTCCTCTCTTCCTTATCTTCTCTGCCTCAATCTTCTATACTCTGCATTCTCTATCCTTACTCTCTCTAACATCTTTATGCATATCAAGTTGATATTATATATAGAGTTCATTACATGACTGTTTGTATCCCATAAGGAATTTGGAGTGAACAACCATGACTCTTTGACTTCTGTCTTCTCATTCCTTTGTCCAACTCATTTTAAAATTATAACAATATGTACAAATTTCCATGTTATAGTGGGATTTTTTCTTTTCCTTAGGATACTTGCCTTTGCATCACAAACAATAAAAAAAATTGAACATTTACATTTTCAGTTTCAATATATAAACTTCACTCAGCCCTTGGCTTGCTAGTTTTGTCCTTTCTGTAGCAGTCATGCAACTGTCCTGCATATTTGTTCACTGTCATTTGCATATTCCACCTATTCACTGTACTTTTGAATCCCTTTGCTGCACATCCAGGGAAAATTTTAAGGATCAAAAATTATTTTGAAGTTTAAAAAATTGGCGAATCTCACTAGTCCCTAATATGCAAACTATAAAATGTTTATTGATGTATTTGTAAAATTATTCAAATTTATAATGATATTATATATATTTTCTATATAATTTTGGCAAATTTTAAGTTAAAATAATTTTATATTGTAAAATTTGGGCGAATCATTTTTACAAAAAAATGGAAATTGGCAAATCTTTTTTTTGGAAAAACCATGGAAAATTAGCCCACCTGCGAATATTAGCCCCTAAAATTTTCCATGTGCACATCTCTTCAAATCTGCAATCTTTTTTTACCTCTGTCAGGTCCATATTCTCCAAATTCACTGTAGTTGTGTATCTGCTGCATATATACTTGTTTTATGATACAGGGTAAATTAATTACGTGAAATCTCTTCTTTCAAATCCTTACCATGAAGACCTCTCCACCGTTAATAACTGATTATGAACCCATAGCTGCAGCACTCACACATATAATATGCTTTCATATATAAAGAACCCAATCAACCCGACTTTCAACTCTTCTGTATGCGCCTATTTCAAATCTGTGGTAAACGCCCATTTCATGAATGCAGTAATTTTACATACAAAAGCTGTCTAATTAAACTTATGGTGAAAAACCATAGCCAAATTCATTTCTCCAACTCTTAATCGAAGGCTAACTTTACTTTCACATTTTTAGTTACATCAAGACAAATTTTACTCAGCCCATTTTTGGCTTTTGGCTTTGTTGGCTTTGTCTTTTCTTTGACTGCGTCTATTCAAACATTGTACGAATAATCTTTGCAATGGTTCAAACCATAATAATAAAATGCACATAATTACAACAACTCAATATATATAGTGCTCAGCACTTGACCTTCATATGTGTACAACATTCGCACCTTAATTAAATCTTGACTTTGGATTAAACAAGCCAATAGGCCATAAGGTCCGTCGGTCCCACTAAACATATAACGTACATTGGTGTTATGTCGCCCTTCTCATCCGATAGCAGAGATCACGTCGCATTGCCCTGTGTGATCCGATGGATATCGCTTGGCTTAGATGCATGAGCGATAATGCACGATGAGAGCGGTTTCTCCAGACTGATTGAGGCCACGTGTCAGGCAGTCAATGGAATCGCTCCAAATTTTTGAATACCACTCACCCTACGAAGGCGGTGCAATAAAAACTGGAAACCTGCCTTTACTGTTCACTCCTGCAAGGTTCCACGTCCTTCTGTGATCCGATTCCATCTAACTCCAGCAACACTATATGCGGGGCTTTACAAAGTTAACGTTCCTCACAATAAACTCAGTTCACTCCTCCATGGGAGGTTGTATATTTGACCAGAATTGCCTAATCGGCCTGAAGCGTTAAGCTCACAACATTGTTCCTTTTTATTTACTCTTGATGTAATGCCTCGCACAGCCCTAATGACCGCTCGACCCTTACTCTGCTATACAGGGAAATCCCTCCTTCATTCTGCTCATAAGGACAGGGGTTCCTCTCATTGTACGGAGGATTCTGCTTACTCACCAAAAATTCAACGCCAGACTTCGATTCAAAAATTTTGTTTGCGCAGAACTCAATACAATCAAGGCACATACAATCAGGACACAACACCGATAAGAGAGCCAATTTCTTCAATGACACACAGGGTTTGTTTAGCCAGAGTTTAAACCAACAATATAAATACAATGCTGAAATGACTTATATTCTATACACCACTGAAATTACTTACTGATTCTCCATGTAATTCAATCAAGAAGACATAAAGTCGCACATGGAACTTATAAACAATTCTCCATAAATAGATATATATACATATAGGAGGTCAATCTCAAAAGAAATCACTTACAATTTCATGGCAGGCCAGATATTCAGTTCAGTGGCCATTATCCTCCTACTCTGTTGCTGAAGAAGTTCTTCTTATGCTCCCTGTAAATGTTCCCTGTTGTCTTCTGCTATTGTCCTTTACCTGTCTTTGCATCTGTTGCCTCCTTTTCCATCAATGACAACATTTCCAACAGTCTCCCCCTTTGGCATTGATGGAAATACACTTTCTCTGTTTTCCTTTTAGGATCCTTTCTCCTGTTGCTTTCTCTTCCTCCCCCTTTGAAATCAATGGCAAGGGGTTGCACATCTCTTAGTGTAGATTCTGTCCTTTTTTCCTTTGATTTTATCCTTTTTCAACATTTCTTGCATTTCCTCTCTCTGAGATCTTCTGACATTGTACCCTGCTGCTCCAAACTTGGGATTAAATCTAAAATACTGACCATTTTTCATTGACTCTTTTATGCTGGATGTATTCTTGCAATAATCCTTTGATCCCGAGGACTTGTTTCATGCTTCCCTTACTGGCTGATCTCCCCCTAGAATGATATTTTCGTTTCTATTCTCCCCCTGAAACTGTGCTTTCTCTTCATATCAGAGAGTAGCATCTACAGATACTACGCCTAGTCTATCTCTCAAATATTCAAATGGTTCTCTAGCAAGAGGTTTGGTAAATATATCTGTTGTCTGTTATTTTGTTGGTGCATACTCCAGTTTTACTATCTTCTGAGCCACTTGTTCTCGGAGAAAATGATACTTGATTGGGATATGTTTAGTTTTTGAGTGAAGCACAGGATTTTTAGATATACTTATAGCACTTGTATTATCACATTTGATTGAGATAGGTTCATCAATGCTTACCTTCATGTCTTGGAGGGTTTTCTTCATCCACATGACTTGTGTACAACATGTTGCTGCTGCTATATATTCTGCTTCTGCTATAGACAGAGAGATAGATGTTTGTTTCTTACTTAACCATGCCACCAGAATTTCTCCTAAATAGAATGCACCTCCACTTGTGCTTTTCCTGTCATCCACACAGCTGGCCCAATCTGCATCTGTGTATGCTGTCAAAGTGAAGCTTTTGCCTTTAGGATACCAAAGTCCATATTGTGTTGTTCCTTGTAGATATCTAAATATTCTTTTGACTGCCAGAAGGTGGTTTTGTTTAGGTGCTGCTTGATATCTAGCCACTAGTCCTACTGCTAGCATGATGTTTGGTCTTGATGCTGTCAGATACAACAGACTTCCTATCATGGATCTGTAGAGTTTTTGATCTATATCAACAGATCCATCATCAGCACACAACTTGCATCCCGTGATCATGGGAGTTGACACAGGTTTGCAGTCCTCCATTTTGAACTTTTTCAACATTTCTTTTAAGTATTTTTCCTGTGAGATGAATGTGCCTGTGTTCTTTTGCTGAATTTGAAGTCCTAAGTAGAAACTGAGTTCTCCAATCATGGACATCTCAAACTCTGATTTCATCTCCTCAGCAAACCCTTTTGCTAGTTCATCTCTGTTGCTTCCAAACATAATGTCATCCACATATACTACAACAATCAGGAGTTCATTTTCATGGGTTTTTATGTATAGATTGTTGTCTACTCCACCTCTCTTAAAGCCTTGTTTTTGCAAATACTTATCCAGTCTTGAGTACCAAGCACGAGGAGCCTGTTTCAGTCCATATAGAGCCTTCTTCAGTCTGCACACATAGTCTTCTTTGTCTGTTAAAGAGAAACCTTCTAGTTGTTCCATGTAGACTTCTTCTTCTAGATCTCCATTCAGAAAAGCAGATTTTACATCCATTTGATATACCTTGAAGTCTTGGTAGCATGCAAAGGCCAGAAACATTCTGATGGCTTCCATTCTGGCTATAGGGGCAAATGTTTCATCATAATCAAGTCCTTCGATTTGTGAATATCCTTTGCAGACAAGTCTGGCTTTATTCCTGATTACCTGTCCTTCCTCATTCATTTTATTTTTGAATACCCATTTTGAGCCTATGACATTTTTCTCAGTGGGTCTAGGGATTAATTCCCAGGTATTGTTCTTCTCAATTTGGTCCAATTCTTCATTCATAGCATTCACCCAATACTTTTCCTTACTAGATTCTTCAAACTTCTTTGGCTCTATTTGTGATATCATGGCTATGTATACCTCTTATGTCTGTTAAGTTAGTTGCCTTCTTGTCTGGACCCCTTTTCTCTTGTCTCCTATGATCAGATCTTCAGGATGGTTCTTCTGAGTGTATCTAGAAGGGGCTTTAGAGCTCAGTTCAACATCTTCTGTTGTCTTTCTTGTTTCATCATCATCTTGGTCTTCTTCTTCATGGTTTTCTGATGGACTGCTGCAATTTGTATCTTTTGTATTGTTTGGAAGTTCTTCATCAAATCTCACGTCAATGCTTTCTACTATTTTTCGAAGAGTCTTGTTGTAACACCTGTACCCTTTACTTTTGGAAGAATATCATAGAAATATCCCTTCATCTGCTCTTGCATCAAATTTCCCAAGATTTTCATCATTATTCTTTATGTAACACTTGCTTCCAAAGATTCTAAAATGTTTGATTGAAGTTGGTTTCCCATGCCATAGTTCATAGGGAGTCTTGTCACTGCTTGGCCTTAAGTGAGCTTTGTTAAGGATATGCATGACTGTGTGTACTGCTTCTGCCCAGAAGGTTTGAGGAATATTACTCTCTTGCATCATGGCTCTGGCAGTTTGCTGTACAGATCTGTTTTGTCTCTATGCTGCTCCATTCTGCTGAGGTGTCCCTGCAATAGTAAATTGTTTCTTTATCCCATGTTCATTGCATAGGTCAGAAAAGTCATAATCTGTGAATTCACCTCCTCTGTCTGATCTGATGCATTTTAGTTTGCATCCTGTTTGATTTTCTGCTAATGCTTTGAATATCTTAAATTTTTCCAGAGCTTTTGATTTATTCTTGAGGAATGCAACCCATGTCATTCTGGAGAAGTCATCAATTATCAGCATGAAGTAGGATTCTCCACTTGGATTTTTAGTTCTTGCAGGTCCACACAGGTCCATGTGCACAAGCTGGAGTGGTCTTCTTGTTGATAACTCATCTTTGGCCTTAAATGATGTGCGGGTCTGTTTGCCCAATTGACAAGATTTGCATATAGTATTAGAAGGCCTTTTTATTTCTGGCATGTCTCTGACAGCTTTCTTCTTGCTTATTCTGATGATGTGATCAAAGCTGAGATGTCCCAACCTTTTATGCCATAACCATGACTCCTCAAGTTTGCTAAGATGACATGCTTCATCTTCCTCTTTCACAATGTAAACATTACTCTCTGTCCGAACTCCTTTGAGCAGAGTCTTACCTGTGGTGCTTGATCTGACTTCACAATATTGTGCTCTAAAGAGAACTTCACAGCCTTTATCACACATTTGAATGACACTCAGCAAATTTGCTTTCAGCCCATCTACAAATAGTACATCTTGGGCCTTTCCTCTGCCATTGTTTGGGCTGACTGAGCCTTTTCCTTTTATTTTTCCTGATTTATCATTGCCAAAAGTAACATTGCCAGATTTCTTTTCATCAAGAGTTATAAACTTACTTCTGTCTCCAGTCATGTGTTTTGAGTAGCCACTATCCAAATACCATTGGCTTTTCAGGTCTTGAGCAGTTAGATCCAAGTCACATTTATTCACCTTCTTTATCCACTGGAAGCATCCTTTTGTTTGGTATCTTTTGTGAGATGATGAATCACATCCTCTCAGAGGACATTTGGAGGGCATATGTCCAATTTTGTTGCATACACAACAATTGATCATAATTTTTGCAGAATTGTGAGTATGGGAAAAATTTATTTGATTCATAAAACTCCTTGAGGTATTGATCATCAATCTTTATCCATATTTTCTACACTCAATTATTTTATGGCCAAATTCCTTACAATAAAAATAGTAACCATAGAAACTATTTGCATACCTGATGTAAGGTTGTCTTCTCCATTTTTTTGCTTGAGATAGTCTCTTCACTATTTGCATCTTTCGCTGGTTTGAATTACTCCTCCTTGCATGACAGTATGCAACAATGTGTCCCAGCTTGTGACAAACATAACAGGTGGCATTTTTCATAGGAGGGAAGAGTATTCTTTGATGGCTTCCAAATTTGACATAATCTGAAGTATATGATTCTTTTTCTGTTGTCTGAGTGTTTCTTTCATTCTTTGTTACTAGAGGTTTCTTCTGGGTTCTGTCTCCCTCCTTACATGTTTCTTCTTTTGTAGGAATTATTTGAGCTGCTTCATCAGCCTTCTTTTCTTTTATAAAAATAATATCTCTGTTTTCCTTTTCTTTTCTTTTACTTGACTCTCCTTCATATCCTATTCCAGTTTTTATCATAGGAGATCTTTGAGCATCCAGAATCTCGTTCAACTTACTAGAGCTTGTTGTTTGAGAAGAATTTATAGCCACTTTCCTTTGAGCATTTTCTAATTTATTCCTGAGACATACTACTTCTTCTTCCAATTTCTCTTGTTCCTGAGTTTTCTCCTTGATTTGCTTAAGTAACATGTCTTCTATCTTCTTGGCTTCTTCAAGCTCTATCTTTAGCTGCATGAGGATTTCTGAATTCTGTTCTTCTCATACATACTTGAGGAGAATGTCCTTTTGTTTTCTGCACTTCAGTTTGAGTCTATCAATCTCCTCAAGGGCACTTCTTAGCTCCCCCTCAAGGTCGACTTCACCTTCTTCTTCTTCATCTTCTAGCAGGAGTCCTTCAAGCTCTTCTATGGCCATCAATAAAAATTCAAAGGTTCCTTCTTCACTTGAGGGTTCATCAGAGTCTTCAGATGCATTGTTGTCTTGTTGAGCATAGAAGGATTTTCTACTAAATTTCTTTCCTTTCTGCCAGTTCTTTGATGTATTTTTCCCTGATTCTTTAGCTTGATTCTTTAATTTCTTGTGGGGACACTTAGCAGCATAGTGTCCAACTCTTACACAGTTAAAACATTTGAAAGGAAGTTTGCCTTTGTATTTACCTGAACCTCTATCTAGATTATTGACAAATTTAGCCTCTTCTTCATCTGAGCAAGAGCATATGTCTTCCTTTTCTTCTTTCTTCTTTTCTGTTTTAAAGGCTGCCTCCCTCGTACTTGGCTTCTTCTGTGGGAGTCTCATCTCATATGCTTTTAGATTTCCTAGTAGCTGGTTCATGGTCAAGGTTTCCCAATCAGTTGTTTCTTCTATTGCAGACACCTTGGGGTTAAAAATGGGTGGAAGAGATCTTAGAATATTTTGTACAATTACAACTTCTTTTATGGTTTCACCTAGAGCCTTCATGTTATTTACTATTTCTGCAACCCTTAGAAAGAAGCTAGAAATGTCTTCATCATCATTCATTTTTAAGTTCTCAAACTGGGCTCTATAGACTTGAAGTTTGGCAGTCTTTACCTTCTTGTCTCCCTCATGGATGTTCTCTAGAGTATCCCACATCTCTTTGGCAGTGTCTTTGTGCATTACTTTGATAAAATCTGCTTCACACAATCCATTTAAGATGGCATTCATGGCTTTTATGTTAGCTACAAAATCTTGTTTGGTTTCTTTCTCTGAGTCAGTTTCCTTTGGGGCATATCCTAATTTCACAGCAGCCCAAACTTCTATTCCTAGAGACATTATGTATGTTCTCATTATAATCTTCTAGAAGGCATAATTTGCACCAGTGAAAAAAGGGGCTTTATTGGTTGAGCATCCTTCTTTACTAGCCATCCTGAGAACCCAGGATCTCATTTCAATTGTTAAACTGGTACAAAGGAACCCACTCTGATACCAACTGTTGAATCTTTGGTTAAACTGAGAGGGGGGGGGTGAATAAGTTTAGCACAAGCTTTGGCTTTTTAAATTTTCATCAAACTTATTTACAGCTTAATATGTGAACAGTCTTACAATGTAGCAGCAAGTATTAAATTAATGTGACATCAACCTTATTGTGAGAGCAGAAAACAAATAAACAGATTGAGTGGATCATATAAAAATGTAAGCAACACACATAGAGACATTAGATGTAAGTGGAAACCCATAAAGGGAGAAAACCACATCTTATTATTGTTGTGATGCAAAGGCAAGCTCCAACTCCCACTCACCACTGTTTTTCTACAGGCACCAACCTACAGGAGGCTCCAACCTCATTCAGCTACAACTAACAGCTTTCAAGCTTCAACTTGATAGGGAAGCTCCAAATTCCTCAATTTATCTAAATAAATGTTTACTGATTTACCTCAGATATCAACTTTGTTCTGTAGCATCTCTTTATGCTCCTCTCTTCCTTATCTTCTCTGCCTCAATCTTCTATACTCTGCATTCTCTATCCTTACTCTCTCTAGCATCTTTATGCATATCAAGTTGATATTATATATAGAGTTCATTACATGACTGTTTGTATTCCATAAGGAATTTGGAGTGAACAACCATGACTCTTTGACTTTTGTCTTCTCATTCCTTTGTCCAACTCATTTTAAAATTATAACAATATGTACAAATTTCCATGTTACAATGGGATTTTTTCTTGTCCTTAGGATACTTGCCTTTGCATCACAAACAATAAAAAAAATTGAACATTTACATTTTCAGTTTCAATATATAAACTTCACTCAATCCTTGGCTTGCTAGTTTTGTCCTTTCTGTAGCAGTCATGCAACTGTCCTGCATCTTTGTTCACTGTCATTTTCATATTCCACCTGTTCACTGTACTTTTGAATCCCTTTGCTGCACATCTCTTCAGCTCTGCAATCTTTTTTTACCTCTGTCAGTTCCATATTCTCCAAATTCACTATAGTTGTGTATCTGCTGCATATATACCTGTTTTATGATACAGGGTAAATTAATTACGTGAAATATCTTCTTACAAATCCTTACCATGAAGACCTCTCCACCGTTAATAACTGATTATGAACCCATAGCTGCAACACTCACGCATATAATATGTTGTCATATATAAAGAACCCAATCAACCCGGCTTTCAGCTCTTCTGTATGCGCCTATTTCAAATCTATGGTAAACGCCCATTTCATGAATGCAGTCATTTTACATACAAAAGCTATCTAATTAAACTTATGGTGAAAAACCATAGCCAAATTCATTTCTCCAACTCTTAATCGAAGGCTAACTTTACTTTCAAATTTTTAGTTACATCAAGACAAATTTTACTCAGCCCATTTTTGGCTTTTGGCTTTGCTGGCTTTGTCTTTTCTTTGACTGTGTCTGTTCAAACCATAATAATAAAATGCACATAATCACAACAGCTCGATATATATAGTGCTCAGCACTTGACCTTCATATGTGTACAACATTCACACCTTAATTAAATCTCGACTTTGGATTAAACAAGCCAATAGGCCATAAGGTCTGTCGGTCCCACTAAACATATAATGTACCTTGGCGTTATGTCACCCTTCTCATCTGATGGTGGAGAGCACGTCGCCTTGCCTCGTGTGATCCGACGGATATCGCTTGGCTTAGATGCACGAGCAATAATGCGCGATGAGATCTGTTTCTCCAGACCGCTTGAGGCCACGTGTCAGGCAGTCAATGGAATCACTCCAAATTCTTGAATACCGCTCACCCTATGAAGGCGGTGCGATCAAAACTGGAAACCCACCTTTACTGTTCACTCCTACAAGGTTCCACGTCCTTCCGTGATCCGGTTCCATCTAACTCCAACAAAACTATATGCGGGGCTTTACAAAGTTAACGTTCCTCACAATCAACTCAGTTCACTCCTCCATGGGAGGTTGTATATTTGACCAGACTTGCTTAATCGCCCCGAAGCGTTAAGCTCATAGCACTGTTCCTTTTTCTTTTATTTACTCTTGATGTAACGCCTCACACAGCCCCAATGACCGCTCGACCCTTACTATACTATACAGGGAAATCCCTCCTTCATTCTGCTCATAAGGACAGGGGTTCCTCTCATTGTACGGAGGATTCCTCTTATCCGCCAATAATTCAACGCCAGGCTTCGATTCAAGAATTTCGTTTGCGCAGAACTCAATACAATTAGGACACAACACTGACAAGAGAGTTGATTTCTTCAATGACGCACAGGGTTCGTTTAGCCAGAGTTTGAACCAACAATATCAATACAACGCTGAAACGACTTATATTCTATACACCACTGAAATTACTTACTGAGTCTCCATGTAATTCAATCAAGAAGACATAAATTCGCACATGGAACTTATAAAAAATTCTCCATAAATAATATATATATACATACATGTGGTCAATCTCAAAAGCAATCACTTACAATTTCATGGCAGGCCAGATATTCAGTTTAGTGGCCATTATCCTCCTACTCTGTTGCTGAAGAAGTTCTTCTTATGCTCCTTGTAAATGTTCCTTGTTGTCTTCTACTGCTGTCCTTTGCCTGTCTCTGCATCTGCTGCCTCCTTTGCCATCAATGACAACATTTCCAACAAAATGAGGAATGAATACAAGGACGACACATATCAGGTAGAAACAACATTTTCCGCATCCAAGAAAACTAGTAAGGACAAGCATACTCCGAAAGAGAAAACTTGTAGCTGTAAGGAAGAAGAAAGGGAAGAAGATGAAGAATAATTTTTAGCTAAAGAATTTTCCTACTTCATGCAAAAAATGAGAACATGTATGGGGAAATTCAAAGGTAAACTTCCATTGATATGTTTTGATTGTGGTGAGGTTGGGGATTTTGTAGCCAAGTGTCCTCACAAAAATAAGGTTGTTACGAAAGGAAAGAAAGGTCTGAGGAAGTTCAACAAGCAAGGAAAGAAGAAATGGTTTAAGAAGAGTTTATTCTCCAAAGAAGACAAACTCTTATCTGATGAAGACAATGATAATGAAGAAGAAATCAACGAAAGAGTATTTTTTATGGCCAAGCATAATAAGAGAGAAGCATCTGACGAAGAATGAGACGAAGAAAAAGAGATGATTGAGGTTGAATTTCAAAACGAAGTGATCAGGGTTATCAAAGAGCTCAAGGTCGAGAAGAAGCATGTCAACACTCTTGAAGACGAATTAAATATAGAAAGGTAACATGTCCTAAATCTTAAAATCAAGGTTGAATAATACAAACGAGTTGAAGAATCTCTTAGGGAATAATTAAAGGAAAGAAACAAGGAAAGAGAATCATTGGAAGTTGAAATAGTTTCACTTCGAAAGCAAGTAAAAAATGGAAAAACTCTTCAAAACTACACCAACATCTGCAAGGCATTGTAATAAATCATCAAAAATCAACGGTCAAACAGTGACAAGACTGGTCTTGGTTACAAAGAAAAATCTGAAAAGGAGCCAAGTCCTTCTATGACAACAAAAGAAGATGGATATGAAAAATCTAACAAGCAGGTAGACCTTCCATCCAACTCAAGAGATCAGGACTCGCAGGAAGAACCATGGAAGACAATTCCTCAAAGAATATTTCCTCCCTGGTATCAACCTATCTTCTATTGTCATTGTTATTCATGTGGAAGGTTTGGACATAGATCTATAGAATGTCGCAAGTTTGTTTCGAATAAATACAATTTCGGGAGATATTTCAGAAATGGATATTCTAGAACTCAACATAATAGTAATAGATTTGATCATTTGAGAGATGATGTCGAATGTTACAAATGTAACAATTTTGGACACCTAGCTAAAGATTCCAGACTTGGAAGTTCCTCAAAGGAATTCTCGCAAAATCAGAAAGGACAAATATGGAAAAAAAGACTAAAAAATGTGCTATCGCTCTCAAGGCTCAAAGAAACAGAGATGTTTGTTATGTTGATAGTGGTTTCTCAACTCATATGACTGGAGATAGGAATAATTTCATATCCTTGAAGGAAAAGAAGGATGGAACAATTTCTTTTGGAAATGACGGGTCTTCAAATGTCTGTTGTGTAACCAGCTCCAAAAATAGAAGAAAAGAGATACCAATGCCTTAGAAATAAGCCACTTCGAGGGGGCAACCTCCAATACATTACATAAATGAACAATTCTTGGATGATACAATTTACAAAACCTCCTTTCTATATATAGGATTCCATGGGGCCATAATGTAATCCTAGTGGGGCCACAATGTAATCCTAGCCGACCTAACAATAATAATTTAAGGGCACAATAATAACAATATGGGGTTACAAGGGTACAATAATAACAATAAGGGGGTTACACTAACAACAATAAGGGACTATACTAGTAATATAGGGACCTAACATGCCCCTCTCCTTCAAAAAAGTGTTATCCTCAACACTTGAGTAGCTCTGGGTGCTTCTGTATAAAATTCTCATCCTCCCATGTAGAATCTTCAGTGGGTAAGTTCTTCCACTTGATGAGATACTCTGAAATTGATCGATTCCGTAGTTGTCGAGTTCTTGTTTCCATGACCGCTTCAGGTTCCAATATGATTTTTCCTTCCTCATCAAGTTCTCGCAATATTGTTTGAACTGGAAGATTTTCACCTATAACCTTCTTTAAGCATGAAACATGGAAAACTGGATGTACTCGCGAAGAAGCAGGAAGCTCCAATTTGTATGCCATAGTACCCATCTTTTGCAACACCTTGTAAGGACCATAGTACTTTGGCGATAATTTATTATCCTTCTTTGCTTGCTTGAGGGACATTTGTTTGTATGGTTGTAGCCGTAAAAATACCCAATCTCCTACATCAAAACTTCTCTCGCTACGATGTTGATCTGCCTGTTGTTTCATTCGATTTTGTGCCAAATTCAGGTTATACTTTAAGAGTTGGAGAACTTCTTGTTGATGCTCGATGTGATCTTCCACTGCTTGAACCTTTGAATTTTCCCTTAAATATGATGTGATGGATGGTGGATGATATCCATAAAGTGCCATAAATGGGGTCATTTTTGCTGCAATATGGAAGGAAGTGTTATACCACCATTCAGCGAGAGGTAACCACTTGAACCTGTGTTTGTTTATCAGATACAAAACAATGAAGACATCCTTCCAAACATTTATTTACTATCTCAGTTTGACCATTAGATTGAGTATGATAAGATGAGCTATGAGCTAATTGAGTACCCAAACAAGAAAATAAATCCGTCCAAAAATTTCCAGTAAAAATGGGATCTCTGTCGCTCACAATAACCCTTGGGCTTCCATGTAGCTTTTGAATTGTGTCCATAAATGTAGTAGCAACCGTACTTGATTTAAATGGATGAGATAATGCACAAAAGTGTGCATACTTGGTAAGTCTATCAACTACCACCATGATGACACTCTTTCCTTCGGACTTAGGTAAACCTGTGATAAAATCCATTGAAATCTCCTCCCAAAGTTGACTTGGAATGGATAAAGGTTGTAGAAGTCCTGGGGTCTTAATTGTTTCCACTTTATTCTGCTGGCAAACCAAACATTCCGCCACAAACTTTTGAATATCGGATTTAAGGCCATCCCAAAAAAATTCTTTCTTCACCCTGTGGTAAGTTTTTAAAAATCCTGAGTGTCCTCCTAAAGGAGAAGTGTGCAATTCCAGAAGATTCTTTTGTTTTAGTTGGGAATTCTTACAAAGATATAAGCGATCTTTGTACCATAAGGAATCATTTTTCCAACTAAATGTATCAGATGTACTAGGATCTTGCTGCAACTTTTGAATGAGTGTCTATACATCTTTTTCCTTCTTCCATTCATCTCTTGCTTCGGTTATCCAATCTGGTTGGATAATAGAAATGGCACAAAGCAATGCTTCCACCTCTTCATTCTTTCTTGAGAGTGCATCTGCAACAACATTAAGCTTTCCTTTTTTGTAGATTATTTCAATGTCATAACCCAACATCTTTGTGACCCATTTTTTTTGCTCTTCTGAAGATAGTCTTTGTTCCAAAAAGTGTTTAAGACTATCATGATCAGTTTTTACCTTGAAGTGTCTTCCCATTAGGTAAGTTCGCCATTTCTTTAGTGCATGCAGTATTGATAACATTTCCTTCTCATAAATAGGTTTCTGTAAATACTTTCCTTTGATTGGACGACTTTCAAAGGCAATGGGTCTTCCTTCCTGCATTAAAACAACACCAATTCCATTTCCTGAGGCATCACATTCCACAATAAAGGTTTTTGTGAAGTCTGGCGTAGATAAGACCGGTGCTAGGCACATTGCCTCTTTAAGATGTTCAAAGGCCTTAGTTTCTTCAAGAGTCCATGACAATGCATCTTTCTTCAATAATGTTGTTATAGGTGCTGCTATTCTCCCATAATTCTTAACAAACTTGAGATAATACCCTATTAACCCAAGAAATCCTCGCAACTGCTTTATGGTTGTGGGGACTTTCCATTCCTTAATGGCTTTAATTTTGTTAGGGTCTACCTTAACACCCTCGTGAGATACAATATGACCCGGATATTCCACCTCTTGTACTCCAAAGAAACATTTGGATGTTTTTGCATATAATTGTTTCTCTTGCAATATTTTGAGCACCCTATCAACATGTTCAACATGATCCTTCCAAGACCTGCTATAGATTAGTATATCATCAAAAAATACTAGCACAAATTTTCTAAGGAAGGGTTTGAAAATGGAATTCATCAACCCTTGAAATGTAGAAGGTGCATTTGTAAGGCCAAAAGGCATGACCAAAAATTCATAATGACCCTCATGAGTTTGAAATGCTGTTTTCGGAATATCTTCAGTCTTCATTCTAATTTGATGATATCCTGAACGAAGATCCAACTTGGTAAAATAAATTTCTCCTTGTAATTCATCCAATAATTCATCAATCACGGGAATGGGAAATTTATCTTTAATGGTGAGCTTATTGAGCTCCCTATAATCCGGACACATTCGCCATGATCCATCCTTCTTGTGTACAAATACTACAGGAGCAGAGAAAGAACTTTGACTAGGTTGAATTATACCCGCCTCTAACATTTCTGCAATCATACGTTCAATTTCGCTCTTTTGGAAGTAAGGATATCTATAAGGCCTTATGTTTGGAGGAACACTTCCTGGAATCAAATGAATAGCATGATCATGATTACGAATAGGTGGGAGTCCTTTGGGAGTTTCAAACACCTTGGAATGATTGTCCAAGACTTGTTGGAGATCTGCAGAAATAGATGATTTTGATGTTGGAGCTTCTAGTGAGCATAATTGTGCAATTACGCCTCGTTGTTCTTTCTTTAGAAGCTTTGTCATGCCATTAGAGCTTATTATCCTTCCCACCGACTTCCTTTCCTTCTGAAAAGAATTTCAAGAAAAGTTCTTGAAAATTAAAAACTACCGTCCCCAAAGATTGTAACCATTGTACTCCTAGTACAACATCAGCACCTCCCATAGGAATGGAAAGCATTGGACTAGTCAATACATATTCCCCATGGTTAGCTTGATATTATGGCATTTTCCAGAGAAATTTATAGTTCCTCCATTTGCAACCATCACTTGACATTCTGGTGCTGGGTATAGGAAACAATTTAATTCCTTGGCTACCTTACAATGAACAAAATTATGGGTGCTACCTGAATCAATCAACACTATTACCTTTTTCTTCTTGATATGTCCTTCTATCTTGAGAGTTTGAGGAGTGGTAATTCCTACCAGTGCATTACACGATATGGTTGGACTCATTTATTCCTCTTCCAGGGCTGGTTCCTGGTGTATATCCTCTTCTTGTTCATTTTCTTCTTCCTCTTCACAATCTATGTAAAATAATTTCTTCTCAACACACTTATGACCTTTAGCGTACTTGCTATCACAATTGTAGAAAAGCCCTTTTTCTCTTTTTTCTTCCAATTGTTGTGGTGTCAACCTCGTAGGTTGTGGAAATCTAGGTGTAGCAACACTTCCTTCTTTATAGAAGTGAGTGGTAGGCTTCCTTGTCGCCATAATTTTACATTCAATTTTTCTTGCCAACCTGAATGCCTTCTCCAATGAATCAGGTTCCAAAACGCGAACTTCATGTTGGATGTTATCCTTTAAAGTACCTATGAAGAGATCAATCTCGTGTTCCTCTGGAATATCAGTTACCTTTATATTCAATTTTTGGAAGTCCTCAATGTGCTCCCCCACTAAACCCTTTTGTTTGAGATTTATCAATTGGCTAAAGAAGGTGTTGCTCTTTGTATCCTTATAATGTGCTATCATTTCCTCCGTAAAAATTGACCAAGTGACAATTTTTTTACGGGAGCAAAGCCATCGATACCATACAAATGTATTTTGTTCTAAATGTAAAGTTGCAATGCGTACCTTTTGTGTGTTTTTCATGTTATGGAGATCAAAATATTGCTCCATCTGTAGTATCCATGTTACAGGATCCTTTCCATCAAACTTCCTCATATCCATTTTTGGAATATGGTGGTTCTTCCCGCCAACATTAGAGTTTATGAAATCACGATTCACATTTATTTTGTTCTCATCATGGGTTTCTTCTACTATATTTTCACCATTAGGAAATATTTCTTGTATCAACTTTGTCAAACCTTCCATGTCTGTGTTGGGTCTCAATCTAGTCTCCTAAACTGAGTTCATTTAATTGTCAACCAGGATTTGTAAACTGCTGAAGTGAAATGTACCATATGTACCTAGGTGCTTGTTTCCTAGTGCGTTGTGTGTAGTGTTTTGTGATGTTTTGGTCTTTTATGTTGATTTATGATGTTTTTGGTCTTTTGAAGTTTTATGTTTACAATGAAAATGTCTAGAAAACTAATGAAAATAAATTGGTGGTCAAAAACACAGTTGAGCCTAATGTATGGAATGGCAAATGTAATCAAAAACACTGAAGCAACATCTAAACTATGACTGAATAGAAACAAGAGCTTAATGATGACTTCTTAAACAAATGACACAAACTAGACTTTGAGAAATGATCACTTAAATATGCAAGTTTTCTAACTAGATAATTAGACACTAATCATGATGCAACATTCTATTCTAAGCTTATCTATTCCATGACTAATTCCTAGTTCTATTCTGCAATTTTCAATTGAAGGTCAGAGTCTATTCTCCAAGAGTTATTGGTTTCTTTTCAGGGTAGTTCTGTTGAGGAAGAGCTCTGTTTATGGTGAGGAATTTGCAGAGATATTTCAGACCTTGTAGTGATGTTATCTTCTGTTCCTAAAGTTATGGATCACTGATGGTTTTCAGAACAAAAAGATATTTGTAAATAATGAAGGCTGTCTTAGGAATCCTATCAACTAAAGTGATCTACTGTGCAAAGGGTGACAATGTGACTATGAGATGTAAGTGCAATGAATTAATTTAAACATGAGCTTAAGATGCTTCTAAACTAGAACAATGTTAAACTATAAGCCATCATCAAACTTGAAACGAAGTAGCTGGACATGAATTAAATGCAAAATGAAACTCCGGAGCATTCTAATTAACATGCATTATTCTATGAAGTTACACAATCAGTTTGTTCATCATGAGGGATATTTTGGAAGAGTTCCTTCTTGTGGAAGAGGTAGAACAATTTTGACTGTGGACTTGTATGCAATTGAAAGCAAATGAACTGAAAGAAAATGAAGCTAAGTTGTCACATCACAGTCATATCTTGAACTTCTTAAGGATGTCTTGGAAGAATTTCTTCTTGTGGAAGAGTGATTAGGACAAGTGCAACTGTGATAGTGAAGACTAAAAACTACAACTAATTCCTATAATACTATAGCTATTCATCATTCGTTGTTATGATCTGTTGGAAGAATGTCTTCTTGTGAAAGAACTGGAATGAATATAACTACAGTATCTAGTTAAAACAAATACAACTCCTATCCTACAGTACCATAGTCATTAAACATTCATCATTTTAATTTATTGGCAAAGTGTCTTCTTGTGGAAGAACTGGAACGAATATGACTATAGTAGCTAGTTAAAAACAAATACAACTCCTATCCTACAGTACCATAGTCATTAAACATTCATCATTTTAATTTATTGGCAAAGTGTCTTCTTGTGGAAGAACTGGAACGAATATGACTACAATAGCTAGTTAAAAACAAATACAAATTTAACTCCTATCCTACAATACCACAGTCATTTAAACATTCATCATTTTAGTCTGTTGGAAGAGTGTCTTCTTATGGAAGAACTAGAATGAGTACGACTACAGTATATAAAACAAAACAACTACTAATTCAATATGCAGAACGTAAAGACAGCTAGGAAAAACTTATCTAGTTTACGTAAAAGAAATCCGTTCAAGGGGCAGGGGCCCTCTACCACTTGACGACATTCAACTTCAAAATTAAATCACGCCTTCAAGATAATTTTGTCTGCTCCATTAACGATGCAATAGTTTGAACATAATGCTCTGTGTCTTCAAAGACGTAACACAGAGTTTTCACAAAATCTAGCAGCAAATCTAATACAAAATTTCTAACTAAGCTCTCGGCCTACTTCAAGAGTTTATAAAGTAAATGCAAGTAACAATAATTACAATAATTTAGGAATGATGTCTTTCCTTATCCAAATCATTCTAGGAGTCCTTGAGGTGGCTGCGTGAAAGAGAAAAGACACCCGGACTGAGACAGTCCTAGTAGGAGTCTTCCTTCACAAATGTGTTCCCACGTGCATAACCGTACCCAGAATTCATTTCCTCTTCCATGACGAGCAACACACCATGTAGGCACGACGTGGATCATGCCCATATGCGTTTTTCCTCAAGAGGCCACCTGGAACATGCTCAAACATAAAGGTAGCCGCAGAATCGCCGGTTAGCTACAGAATGCCTGCATTCTGCAGCTAGTTCCGGTCAAAATGCTTAACAATGGCAACAATCACAAAATTCAACAAGTCAGTCATGTAAACCATTCTAGAAGTAATTTTAACTATTTTTATTGATCAATTGGGTTTAAAATGGAAATGGACAAGGGAAAAATGAGGTAAAATGAGGTGAAGGAAAGCAAAAATTTGAGGCTCAACAGTCTGCTTTTAGATCATTCTTCATGTTTTCCATGTTGTCTTTCATATCATCCATCTTAGCTTCCATCTTAGCTTCCATGCCATCCATCTTAGCTTCCCCGCCTTTCTTCAAAATATCCATCTTCGCTTCCACGCCTTTCTTCAAAACTTCCATTTCATTTTTTGTTGCTCTTTGTGAGAGCGAAATTTGGTGCACTTGCTCTTGTAATTTTGATAGATCATGTTGCAATTATTCATCTTCATGAGTCATAATAGAGCCTTCTGAAGGTTTAATGGGTATTGAATTATTTTTACGGGGAATTTTTTAGAACCCAATACTGATATCTATTCTACAATATTCCCTTGGAATCAATTCAAATTGATTCCTCAAACAAGACTTATGCAATTCGGAAAAAAAAAATACACACCTTTTTCTTACTTTTGAGGAGCTCGATATTGAAATTGGATTATATCTGTGTTTGCAGCTCCTCAATATTTGAAATTCGACACCGAGGTAGCCCTCTAAATTATCTTTCGAATGCCACAGGTCTGACTTGATTTGGATTCTCTAAGACAAAGTTATGTCCAATCTCCCACAATGACCTAATTATGGACTGGTTTAGTAGAGCGAACTTGTACGACTTGCCACGTGTCATTGTTTCATCCTTTGGCTCTGAAATTGATAGCCAAGAAACTAAAGTCCGTGTAAATTCAACCACTTTTTATGGAACTCCTCCGATGCTCAGAGAGAGAGTTATGAATATTTTCCCACGATCACCTCTTTGAGATGAAATTCGGGAGCCTGAAAAAGCACTACCTTCCACAAATCATATCTCCGAAAATGTTGTGAACCAAGCTCTAAAATTTTTGAAGAATTTCCTCAGGATTTCGGCTTCGCACCCTAAAAATTTCAGATTCTGAACCCTCATAGAACAAAAAGTTATAGTGAAAATTCCACGATGACCTGTTTAGAGCAGTGAGACCCTAGAATCCAAAGCTTTGATACCAAATGTTGTGTAACCAGCTCCAAAAATAGAAGAAAAGAGATATCAATGCCTTAGAAATAAGCCACTTTGAGGGGGCAACCTCCAATACATTACATAAATGAAAAATTCTTGCATAATACAATTTACAAAACCTCCTTTCTATATATAGGAGTCCATGGGGCCATAATGTAAGCCGAGTGGGGCCACAATGTAATCCTAGCTAACCTAACAATAATAATTTAAGGGCACAATAATAACAACATGGGGGTTACAAGGGTACAATAATAACAATAAGGGGGTTACACTAACAACAATAAGTGACTATACTAGTAATATAGGGACCTAACAATGCCATAGGAGTAGGTACAGTCACACTTAGAAGCAAGAATGAATTAGCAAAAGATGTGTTGTTGGTTGAAAATATGAATCACGATTTGCTCGGTGTTGGAAAAATTTGTGATCAAGGACACACGATGCTATTTAACTCTAAGAAATGTGAAATCAGGAAAGGAAATTTCAGTACAATTTTGGCTACAGCAAGAAGAGCTCCAAATGACATATATATTTTGGATGAGACGCCTAAAGGGTGCTTTTTAGTGAAAGAAGACGAAATTTGGTTATGGCACAAACGAATGGGACATATAAATTTCGACAATTTTGTCAGGATCAACAAGAAGGAAGCAGTAATATAAATGCCTAAAATTTCAAAACCCACCAATACGATATGTGAATCTCGTTGGCATGGCAAGCAGACAAAATTTGAGTTCAAGATAAAATAATGATTTACATAGCATCCATTGGAATTAGTACATACTAATCTATGTGGTCCTATGAGAACAAAAGGTTTAGATGGAGAATTATATTATATGCTAATGATAGATGATTACACTAGAATGGAAGCCATCAACTTCTTAAAGAAAAATAATGAGGCACTGGAATGTTTTAGAATCTACAAGGAATTGGTTGAAAATGAAACTGATTTGAAGATCAAATGTCTGAGATCAGATAATGGTGGAGAATTCACTTCCAAGGTATTTCAATAGTATTGTGATGAAAATGGAATAAAGAGGAAATTATCAACAACCCGAACACCACAACAAAATGGAGTTGTTGAAATTAAAAACAAAACCGTACACGAAATGGCCAGAACAATGTTACATGACTCAAAATTAGATGATAAATTATGGGTTCAAGAAATCGATATAGTTGTATTCATTATAAACATAGGTTTTCTAAGCAACAATTGTAACATGACTGCATACAAATTATGGAAAGGAAGATAGGCTAATGTCAAATACTTCAAAAATTTTGGAAGCAAATGCTACATCAAAAGAGAAGATAAAAACTTGGGCAAGTTCGATTCCCGTGTCGATGAAGGTATTTTCGTTGGTTATTCACGCAAAAGGAAGGCTTATAGATGCTACAATCTGAGGTGAAAAAAAATAATGGAAACAATAAATGTTACTTTTGATGAATATTGTGTTACAAAGGATGACGATGAGATTGTCCCTTCAAGAAAATCTGAGGGATATGTTATGAAACCAGCTCCAAAAATAGAAGAAAAGAGAGATCACCGCCTTAGAAATAAGCCACTTGAAGGGGGAAACCTCATTTACATTACATAAGTGAAAATTTCTTGGATGATAAAATGAAAAAATCTCCTTTCTATATATAGGAGTCCATGGGGTCACAATATAATCCTAGCTGGCATAACAATAATAATGTAAGGGCACAATAATAACAATATGGGAGTTACAGGGGTACAACAATAACAATAAGGGGGCTACACTAACAAAAATAAGGGACTAAAATATAGGGACCTAACATGCCCCTCTCCTTCAAAAAAGTGTTGTCCTCAATGCTTGAGTAGCTATGGATGCTTCTGTATAAAATTATCATCCTCCCATGTAGAATCTTCAGTGGGAAAATATTTCCACTTGATGAGATACTTTGAAATTGATCGATTTCGTAGCTATCAAGTTCTTGTTTCTATGACTACTTTAGGTTCCAATATGATTTTTCCTTCCTCGTCAGTTTCTAGAAATATTGTTTGAACTGGAAGTTTTCCACCTATAACCTTCTTTAAGCATGAAACATGGAAAACAGGATGCACTTGAGAAGAAGCAAGAAGCTCCAATTTGTATGCCATAGTACCAATATTTTGCAACACCTTGTAAGGACCATAATACTTTGACAATAATTTATTATCCTTCTTAGCTTGCTTAAAGAACATTTTTTTGTATAGTTGTAGTCGTAAAAATACCCAGTATCCTACCTCAAAACTTCTCTCGCTGCGATGTTGATCTGCCCGTTGTTTCATTCTATTTTGTCCCAAATTTAGGTTATCCTTTAAGAGTTGGAGAACTTTTTGTTGATGCTCGATGTGATATTCCACTGCTTGAACCTTAGAATTTTCTCTTGAAGATGATGTGATGGACGATGGATGATATCCATAAAGTGAGATAAATGGGGTCATTTTTGTTGCAGTATGGAAGGAAGTGTTATACCACCATTCAGCCAGAGGTAACCACTTGACCCATTGTGTTTGTTTATCAGATACAAAACAACGAATATATCCTTCCAAAAATGTGTTCACTATCTCATTTTCCCCATTGGATTGAGGATGATAAGATGAGCTATGAGCTATTTGAATACCCAAACAAGAAAATAGTTCCATCCAAACATTTCCAGTAAAAATGGGATCTTTATTGCTTACAATAATCTTTGGGTTTCCATGTAGCTTTTGAATTGTTTCCATAAATGCAGTAGCAACTGTACTTGCTTTAAATGGATAAGATAATGCACAAAAGTGTGCATACTTGGTAAGTCTATCAACTACCACCATGATGACACTCTTTCCTTAAAACTTAGGTAAACCTGTGAAAAAATCCATTGAAATATCCTCCCAGCATTGACTTGGAATGGATAAAGGTTGTATAAGACCCGAGGTCTTAATTGTCTCAAATTTATTTTGCTGGAAAACCAAACATTCCACCACAAAATTTTGAATGTCAGATTTAAGGCCATCCCAAAAAAAATATTTCTTCACCCTGTGGTAAGTTTTTAAAAATCCTAAATATCCTCCTAAGGGAGAAGTGTGCAATTCCAAAATAATATTTTGTTTTATTTTGGAATTATTACAAAGATATAAGCAATCTTTGTACCATAAGGAATCATTTTTCCAACTAAATGTATCGGATGTACTAGGATCTTGTTGCAATTTTTGAATGAGTGTCCACACTTCTTCATTCTTCCATTCATCCCTTGCTTCGGTTATGAAATCTGATTGGATAATAGAAATGGCACAAAGCAATGCTTCCACCTCTTCATCCTTTCTTGAGAGTGCATCTGCAACAACATTTAGCTTCCCTTTTTTGTAGATTATTTCAAAGTCATAACCCAACATCTTTGTGACCCATTTTTGTTGCTCTTCTGAAGATAGTATTTGTTCCAAAAAGTATTTAAGACTATAATGATCATTTTTTACCTTGAAGTGTCATCCCATTAGGTAAGGTCATCATTTCTTTAGTTCATGTAGTATTTCCAACATTTCCTTCTGATAAATAGCTTTTTGTAAACACACTCCTTTGATTGGACGACTTTCAAAAGCAGTGGGTCTTCATTCTTACATTGAAACAACACCAATTCGATTTCCTGAGGCGTCGCATTCCAAAATAAAGGTTTTTGTGAAGTCTGGCGTAGCTAAGACCGGTGCTAGGCACATTACCTCTTTAATATGTTCAAATACCTTAATTGCTTCATGATTCCATGAAAATGCATCTTTCTTCAATAATTTTGTTAGAGGTGCTACTATTCTCCCATAATTCTTAACAAACTTGTGATAATACCTTGTTAACTCGAGAAATCCTCGCAACTTCTTTATGGTTGCGAATAATTTCCATTCCTTAATGGATTTAATTTTTTTATGGTCTACCTTAACACCCTGGATTTTTTCTTTTTAGGGTCTACCTTAACACCCTCGTGGGGACTTTCCATTTCTTGTATCAACTTTGTCAAACCTTCCTTCAAATATTCCATGTCTACTTTTAGATTATTCTTCATGTCTTCCACATTAGCTTCCATGTCATCCATATTAGCTTCCATTGCATTATTTAAACCATCCATCTTAGCTTCCACGCCTTTCTTCAAAACTTCCATTTCATTTTTTATTTCTCTTTGCGAGAGAAAAATTTGATGCACTCGCTCTTGTAATTTTGATATATCATGTTGCACTTCTTCCTCTTCATGAGTCATAGTAGATCCTTCTAAGGGCTTAATGGGTGTTGAATTATTTTTAGGGGGCATTTTAGAACCCAATACTGATATATATGCTTCAATACTTCAAACTGATTTTTCAAACAAGACTTATGCAATTTGAAAAAATACACACCTTTTTCTTGCTTCTGAGGAGCTCGATATTGAAACTGAATTATCTTTGTGATTTCAGATCTTCAATATTTGAAATTTAGTCCTGCAGCATCCCTCTAAATCTTCTTTCAAATTCCACAGGAGTCCATGGGGTCACAATATAATCCTAGTTGACCTAACAATAATAATGTAAGGGAACAATAATAAAAATATGGGGGTTACAGGGGTACAAAAATGACAATAAGGGTGTTACACTAACAACAATAAGGGAGTAAAATAGTAATATAGGGACCTAACATGAACTGAGGGATGAAGAAGAAGCTCCGGAACAAGACCAATCAAATAAGGAAACAACAGTCAACCAAGAGGAAATAAGAAATGATCCGCGGGATGTACAAGAAAATGCTGCAAAAGCTTTAAAATAATGGTGTCAAAAGAATCATCCATCCAATCAAATCATCGGCAACATAAATGAAGGAATCGGAACCAAAAGAAGTTGACAGCTTCATTCATCACAACAAGCCCACCTTATTATTTTAGCAACTTTTGAGCCTAGCAATTTTGAGGAAGCTAGTCAAGATGAACATTGGGTAGCAATTATGAATGAAAAATTGGATCAAATTGAAAAGAACGATACTTGGGAATTGGTTCCATGACCCAAGGAAAACAATGTTATTGGAACTAAATGGGTCTTCAGAAACAAATTGAATGAGGATGGACAAGTTACCAGGAATAAGGAAAAATTAGTCTGCAAAGGATATGCACAAGTTGAAGGAATTTATTTTGAAGAAACATTTGCTCCCATTGCCATAATTGAAGCTATCAAAATGTTTTTCTCTTATGCAAACTCGAGAAAAATAAAGGTCTACCAATTGGTTATTAAGTCAGCCCTTCTAAATGGTGAACTGGAAGAAAAAGTTTACATCGAACAACTTGAAGGTTTTCTTCTCTCTGAAAAGGAAGACTATGTCTGCAGATTAAATAAGGCGCTATATGGTCTAAAGCAAGCTCCTAGAGCTTGGTATGCTCATCTTTATGGATATCTACATAAAAAAGGATTCAAGAAAGGAAACATCGACAAAAATATCTATGTGAAAGTGGATCAAGATAACCTAAAAAATATCGAGGTATATGTAGACGATATAATTTTTGGAAGCAATGATGACAGATTAAGTAAAAACTTTGCCACAAAGAAGCAAAGTGAGTTTGAAATGTCTCTACTTTGCAAGATGATATACTTTTTATGGCTTTAGATATCTTAGCAGGATAACGGAATATTTATATATCAAACCAAGTACATCAAGGAAATGCTCAATAAATTCACTATGGAAGATTGCAAGCATGTCCTTACCAAAATGGTAACAGGTTTCAAGTTAAGTACTTTAGATGATTCGTGAAAGGATGTGGAACAGAGGTTGTATAGATATATGATTGGAAGTATTCTATATGGGACAGCTACTCGGCCAGACGTAATGCAGGCAATTGGACAAGTAGCAAGATTCTAAGAAGCACCAAAAGAATCTCATATTATTGTCGTCAAAATAATTCTCCGATATCTTAAGGGCACAACAGATATGGTTTATGGTAACCCAAAGGAAATAATATAGTTATCCAAGCTTATACAGATGCAGATAGGGTAGGAAGTGTTGATGATCAAAAGATTACCAGTGGAGTAACATTCTATCTAGGTGGTTTCCTTGTTTCATGGTTAAGTAAAAAACAATCTTCAATCTCATTATCCACAGAAAAGTAGAATATATCACGACATCAACCTATTTTACTCAAGTTCTCTGGATGAAGCAAAATTTGCAAGATCTTCAAGTCAAGTTTGATGAACCTATTCCCATATTTTGTGATAACACCAGTGCCATCAATATCTCCAAGAATCGTGTGATGCATTCCAAAACAAAGTAAATTTCGATCAAATATCATTTTGTTAGAGAGCAGGTCACCGAAAAGAATATCAAGCTTGAATATGCTAGCACAAAGGAACAAATTGCTGACATATTTACCAAACCATTACCTCATGAATAATTTGAGTATCTTCGCCTAAAGCTTGGGATTCTATCAATTTCTCATTAGAATTTGTCTCTTATCTAAATAAGTTAAAAAAAGGGGGGGGGAGCCGAGGTGTGTGTGGGGCTGTGTCCGTGTGGATGACATTTGTCAGGGTGAGTTACCCTTTTCCATTGATGAAAAAGGGGGATAGAATGTTGTAGGAAGAGGTTTCATTATCGCAGGGGGAATACTTGTGTTTCCATCAATGCCAAAGGGGGATATTGTTGATCAGTGGTTGTCATTGATGTCAACCCAAGCAACACTAGGGGCCACCCAGACCTTGCATAGGAATTTTGACTTGAAAAACTACTTTATTCCGAGTCAAGGATATTTTGGATGGTTTCTACTTGTCTAGATGTTTTCGTTGATATATGGCATTCCACGTAATTCTTCACAGTTTGAGAGATATTTATGTTCGAAGTTAGTAACCCTAGTTAGTGGGCTAAAACCCCATGGGGTTGTGTCATGACACTAATCATTGGTTGTGGTCATTTAATTGTCAATAATTAATAATTTTTTAAGCTCCTAAAATCCCTTCAACATCCACTTGTTGAATACCCTCTAAACCTAAACATTTATATAAATTGTGACCCTCATATCCTCCCGATGTAAGGATTTCGCTACATATAACAGGTCATCGTAGAAATTTTGCTATAACATTTTTTCTGCGGAGCTTCAAATGCTGAAACTAAAAACCCGTTTGGGAAAAATCCTGATGAAGCTCGTATCCAAATTTCAGATATTGGTTCACTATATTTTCGGAGATATGATCTGAGGAAGTTAGGGTTTTTGCAGGCTCCCGAATTTCATGTCAAACAGGTGACCTTGGGAAAATCAGCATAACTTTCTCTCTGAGCATTGGATTCAAATTTTGTAAAACGTGACAGAAAGAGGACGGGCTATAGTTTTTTTTATATCATTTTCAAGACCAAAAGTTGAAACAATGACACATGGCACTTTGTACAAGTGCGCTCTAATGAACCAATCTATAGTCACGTCATCGTAGGAGATTGAGCATAACTGTTTCTTGAAGAATTCAATGTTGATCAGACCTGTTGTGGCTCATTTGAATTTACCTTTGAAATATTTTTCAAAACACCAAAAAATCATATATGTTTGAAAATTTAAAATTTTGTATGTCGAAGAAGAATTTTAATTTATATGTTTGTACATTAACATTACGTGATGAGATATGAAGGTGGGTCAAGTCAGGCTCATTCACGTGCAGAACAGTTCAAAGGCTAGATTGAGGGGCACGTTCATAACATTTCACACCGGTCAGGGTCGAGCTCATTCGCAATCTCAGGAGAGACTAGCGCAACAGAGCATCAGATAAGCTCAGGAGGGTTACACCATGGAGAAGAACAGACTAATTTCCCACACACACAGAAATGGTGTATTTCTCTTGGAAAATTAAGATTTTTGGAGGTGTAAAGGGAAAAACAGACAGTCTGGATCGAGGCACAAAACTGAAACGGAGAGATGGATGGTGAAGATCGTATCGCAAATCGCATTCGGTAAAGGTTACAAGTTTGAAATATGGTTAAACTTGTGATATTGCGATGCAATGCGATCACATATTTCCCTTCGCAAGTTTAAAGGGTTAGCACTAAGGAATGTGTTAAAGGTTGCGATCTATGGCCTGCGGTCGAGCCCACATGCTTTTCCATGTCACCTCCCTCTCCCCACATTTCGCACTTTGCAAGTTTAAATGTTTACCTCCACCGCTCATAAACTAAATTCGTGGATTTGAAATTTTTGATACCCGTGGGACCCATCTGTGCCATGTCACCTCCCTCTCCCCGCACTTCACAAGTTTTAGTGTTTTCCTCCACCGCTCATAAACTAAATCCGTCAATTTGAAATTTGCGATACCTGTGGGACCCATCTGTGCCATGTCACCTCCCTCTCCCTGTACTCGGCACTTCGCAAGTTTTAGTGTTTACCTCCACCGCTCATAAACTAAATCTGCCGATTTGCAATTTGTGATACCCGTGGGACCCATTTGTGCCACGTCACCTCCCTCTCCCCACACTTCACACTTCACAAGTTTTAGAGCTTACCTTCCATTTCTCATAACAAATCTGTCGATTTGCGATTTTCGATTGGCCCCACCTCTGCTTGCCATGTCACCGTTTGCATGTCGCACTTCGCACTTTGCACAGTTTAACACTAACCTCCTATCTTTCATTATAAAATCCCCGATTTTTTATTTACGGGCGGATGCAATGTGGTTTAGAAAGTAAACTCCAAAGGTTTTCAAATCCAGAAGTAAGTAATTTCTTGTGTTAAATCGCATCAGAGGAGGAAAGGAGGATTATAATGTAAAACCAGTGAAATGGAGAAATGTGATAGAAAGCAGACGCAATGCATTCTCCAAGGGTGGGTAGAATATAGTTTAAGTCCAAGCTTTGTGATGGTTTGTGAAGAGAAGACAGAACGCTGCTGGCACACACGAAGGCATAGGCAAAGTCAGGCAAAAGAACATATAGTGTCACTTATTGTAAGCACGACAGTTGGGTCAAGTCGGGCACTAAGGCATTGTTACAGAACTGTGCAGCTATCGCATCATAACTAGAAAGGACACCTCAACACTTCGGAGGGAAGCATAAAAAACAATCAAATTCAGCACAAAACAAATGATATTCCTAGTTTAAATTTTTTTTCTTGGTATGATTACATAAGTAATTTTAAAAGTTTAGGTAGTTGAAGTAGTTTCAATAAGTTTAGAAGTTACGAACTATTTGGATGTATTTAAGTAGATAGAAATAAACAAAAGAGGTTCCAAGTTTTGGACCTCTGGATGACTATTAATTTGGTACTGAATTTTCTGAGAAATTAATGAAATAGGATAAAATTTCCTACACCTGTTGATGTTGATATGTCTTTCCAGTTTCGCTCAGTGTTTATTCCTCTTTGAATGTAGTGAATTAATGTAGTTTTGGGTCTCTTTTTACATCCGTAAGTAAGAGTTAAACAATACTTAATGTGCACTCCTTCACTCCATCTCTTATCCCTTCACAAAATCTCTCTAAAACTTAAAAGTAATAGATTTTGTGTTTACAACATATTATTTTGAGTTTCCCCTCTCTTCACAAACTCCTGATGAAACTTTAAAGTAATAAATTATGTGCTTACAACATATTATTTTGAGTTTCCTCTCTCTCCATGAATTTCCTCTGAAACTTAAAAGTGGTAGATTATGTGTTTTCAGTATATCATTTTGAGTTTCCCTTACATTTATTCTTTTCATTTCATTCAAATATCAGCAGTTTATGGCCTTGTGAAGGCTTTCATTATATTAGATTTTTTAGGGTATTAAGTAATTAAATTCCAAAGGTGTTAAACAAATGCCATTTTATATTGTAATTTTGACATACATTTATAAAATGTCTTAAGCACTAATTCCTTACCATGACTAAGGGATTGTTTCTTGAGATACAACATTTTATGGCACCATTGTCGGGGATGAAGAAACAAAGTTTATTTTCCCTGGGTTTTTCACATTATTTCCTATGGTTTTTCAGTGAGGATGAAATGTTTGGTTTTGTTTGTTATTTTAAAAATTATGGCTTTCAAAAGGCCTCACACGAGATCAGATACCTCACAGCAGATAGTCCCTTCTTTGCCATATCCAAAAGATTGGTTTCTAAAAAGGCTCGGAAACCTGAAACTCCTTCAACACCTAATCCTACATTGTCTTCTCCTGACAGTAGTTCTAGTAATCCTTTGTTTGAAGATATTTATGAAATACTTCCTTCCTTGGAGCAAGATTCACCTTTCACACCACTTTATTTTCAAGAACCTAAGGTGGAAGAACACTCCTTCGAATCTATTTATTTTAATTTTACTCAAGCTCAACAAACTCTAGTTTCTGGTCCCTCTACTATTTTCCATCAGCCTATCCCCATATCAATTTTTCCTCCACCTTCATTCGTTTTCACAGCAGGTCCGTCGACTGCATCTAACCAAGGAATAGTCAATCAAGGTGCAAACATGGCAGCACCAGCCTTTTTTTTGAACAGATATACTCCACTTAACCTTCCTCAACCAATGAATGCAATGCCTCAAGAGTATCTTAAATTACTCCCATGTTTTACTAGAGAATATGAAATAACTACAAAACAACACTTGCCTATGTTTTGTAATTTTGCTGAAAATCTGAATGTAGAACATCTTGATGTTGTAATGAGGCTCTCTGTTCAACATCCATAGGGAGAGGTTAGGAAGTGGTTTAAGGGATTGCCAGAAAATTCAATTAATACATGGGAAGAACTGGAAAATCGATTCACTCAGAGATGGGGTGAAAAAAGGGATCATGGATATTCACTGACGGAATTCAATGCAATCAAAAGAAAATCAGATGAAAATATATCATATTTTATCAAAAGATTCAATAAGTTGTATAACATTTTGCCTGTAGAAATGAAGGCCCCCCCCGTTTGGAGCAACGGTGGTTTTTTTTGGGGCTTTTGAAGCAGATTTTAGTTTCACACTTAGAGAAAGGAGATCCCCTACTCTAGAGAATATATATACATATGCTTTAGAGATTGAAGATAATATGACTGTAGCTGGAAAGGCGAAAAGGAAACAACCAGTCCAAGAGAAGAGGAAGGAAAAAGAAGAATCATCACAAGATATAAGAATTGAAAATATGACAAAGGTGATAAAAAGTCTGACAAATAAGCTAGCTAAGATGGAATTGGAAAATAAAAAATCCCAAAGACAAGTACAACAAAAATGAGGGGGGTTTAACCCTCAATTCAGAAGATATCCCCTACAAATCTTGCAGAGGGAAAGAAGAGATCAAGACCAGGTTCAAGCACCATTGTATATAGAATCAGCACCCAGAGAGCCAGCAGAAGATGACCAAAGTGAGGTTGAGGATTAGGTATCTTTAATGTATACAATAGAAGAGGATGAAGAGGAAGATTGTGAGGGATAATATGTTGAAGCTGAAGTATCTTCTGATCAAGATGAAATGGATGAATACTATAGGAAATTCACAGATTTCATGCAAGCCGAGTTACATAAAAAGTATGGTTTAAGGTCTAAAAAGAGATCTAGAGTGCAGGATAATGAAGGTGAACAAAAAGGTTCCATTCCTCCTCCAATGGCGACTCCACAACAAAAGGACCCTTTGAAACAGGTCAGTAATGGGAAACAACCTGTAAATTCACTTAATAGAACAAATGTGCAGTAGGGTGAATATTCCCAAAACCATTCAGTTGACACTAATATTTTGGAGAGAGTTGTTCCTGTACCCGAACAAGCGGCAAATTCTGGAAAGAGTGAAGAAGAACCCGAAAAGAATGTTAAGAAAACTCATGCTTTTAGTTTGGAAAAAGAGTTGGAGAAGGTTAAAATTCAGGTACCTCTTCTAGAATTGGCTAAAATACCAACTTACAAGAAAGAAATTTCAAAATTTATTAATCTCACACAGGTGAAAGATATAAGTGACACGGTGAACTTAAAAGAAGAAAATCCAGTGGTCACCTTTGGTCCTCATATAGAAGAAGTAGATCCTTTTGTTCCACCCTTCTATATTTCTATGTTGCTTCATGATTTTACTCTAAATAATTGCATGTTGGACTCAAGAGTGTCCCATAATCTCATGCCATTGTCTGTTATGAAGGAACTTAACTTGCAGATTACCAAACATTATAGGGATCTATATTCATTTGATTCCAAAAGGGTGAAATGTGTTGGGTTAATTAAAGATGTAGCAGTTTCGTTGGCACAAATCCTAGCAAAGAGTATAGTCATGGATGTAGTGTTTGTTGACATCCCAGCCAGGTTTTGAATGCTCCTATCAAGATATTGGGGAGCAAAGTTGGGAGGTGTTATAAAATTAGATTTCACTTATTCTATCATTCTGATTTTTAATGGGGAAGAAAGGAGATTGTACCAGGAAATAAGGCTTCTGAATACCACATCCAAGAAAGATGCAGGAAACTCCCCCATTTATAATCAAGAAACAGAAGATATTTCTTGTTTCATGTTGTATGAAGATGTAGAATTTGCTGAAGACACAGGAAAGAAACTCTCTTCATCATTTCTAAGTAATGAGCTACACTCAAGGAAGATTTGGAAGTGCTACTTTGATGGTGCCTACTCCAAGGAAGGCACAGGTGTTGGATTCTTGTTGATCTCACCAAAAGGTAACCTCACACCTTTATCGTTTAAACTAGAATTTGATTCAACAAAAAATGTGGCTGAGTATGAGGGCTTAATATTAAGCCTTCAAGCTGCTAAACAGATGGGAGTTCAATGTATTTAAATTTTTGGTGACTCTAAATTGATAATAAGGCAGATTAAAAATCATTTTCAAACCAAGCATCTAAGATTAATATCATATAGGAATGAAGTTTGGGAGATGATAGAAAAATATTTTGAAGCCTTCAATCTTCAGTATATTCCAAGGGAGGAGAAAATATTGGCCGATTCGTTAGCAGTTGCATCCAACACCTTCAAACCTCCAATAAATCCAAGGCTAAGGTATGAAATTGAAATTAGACATAGACCTTCTATCCCTGACAATGTGAAACATTGGCAAGTGTTTGAATATGATGAACAGATAAATCAATTCCTAACATTGATTGGAAACTTTGAAGATGCTAAGATAGACTGAGGAAGAACAAACATAGCAGAAAGCATAAATAAGAAACCCTAAGCAGCCGATAGGTGAACAAAATATTATCAAATTGAAAGATAATGTGCTCCCTAAATGGTTGGTTCCCCTCGAAAGATTATTTGATTCTAATGATGTTGTTGTTGATTCAAAGAAAACACATCAAGAAGAAGAGATGGAAGATTGTAATTTGGGAACTCAACAGGAACCAAAAATAGTGAAATTGTTCAAAGGTGTTTCCAAAAACAGCAAATAAAGATACATCGATATTTTTAAGAAATATATGGATGTGTTTGCCTGGTCCTATGAAGACTTGAAAAAATATGAAAAAGAATAATTCAGTATAAGATCCCATTGAAAGAAGGAATCAAACCACACAGACAGAAGCTCAGACAGATCAATCCATTGTTGCTAGCTCCAATCGAAAAAGAAGTGAATAAATTGTTGCAGGCGAAAATTATAGTCCCTCTCAGATATATAGATTGGGTTTCTAATCTGGTTCCTATAAGAAATAAGAATGGAGAGATAATATTATGTGTAGACTTCAGGAATTTGAATAGAGCATCTCTAAAAGATAATTATCATTTTCCAAAAATGGATTATGTCTTACAAAAGGTGACAGGAGCTTACAGGTTGTCTATGGCTGACAAATTTTCTGGATATAATCAGGTAGCAGTAGAAAAATAATATCAAAATAAGACTGTGTTCACGACACCCTGGGGCACCTTCATGTATGCAAGGATGCCATTTGGCCTGGCGAATGTAGGTGCAACATTTCAGAGGTCCATGCACATAGCCTTCATTGGTGACAGGTTTGTAGTTATATATATGGATGATGTAACCATTTTCTCAGGGTTAGATGATGAACACTTGGAGCATTTACAAAAAAAAATTTGAAAGTGCAGAAAGTTTGGTCTGTCATTAAATCCCAACAAATCGCTATTTGCCTTAGAAGAAGGTAAATTATTGGGTCACATAGTTTCTAAACAAGGAGTAAAGATTGACCCAGCAAGGGTGGAAGCCATTCAGACGATTCCTTTACCCAGAACTAACAAAGATATACAAAGAATCCTAGGAAAAATAAACTTTCTAAGGATATTTGTGCCCAATTATGCTGAGATTGTGAGAAGTATAACAGATATGTTGAAGAAAAATGTAGAAGTGAAATGGGATAAGGGAACAAGAGAATCATTTTCTAGAATAAAGGAAGAACTGCATGAAGCTCCAGTTCTGAATAGTCCAGACTATCAAAAAGCCTTTCAGGTATTCTCATTTGCATCCCCCACTAATATTGTTGTTGTGTTGTTGCAGAAAATGAAGATAGTAAGGAGCATCCAGTTGCATTTTTCATTAAAGTTCTCAGATATGCTGAGCTCAAATTCAATATTTTGGAGAAACAAGTATATGCTTTGGTCAAAGCACTGAAAGCCTTCAGGACTTATGTGTTACAGTCCCAAATAACAGCTTATGTTCCTAATTCTGCTCTGAAATACATGCAGGTCCAAAGTGATGTTGAAGGAAAAAGGGGGAAGTGGATAACAAAAATCCAAGAGTATGATATGGACATCGAACCCACCAAGTTGTTCAAGGGACAAGGGTTAGAGAAGTTGTTGACAGAGACACATTTTCAAGCCTTGGGAATTAATATGTTGGCACCAATGGATGGACCTATTAATGAAGAAGTTCAAAGCAAGCCCAAAACATGTATTCAATACAATTGTTTTTGCTCTGATTGGTATAAAGATATTATGCATTACCTGTGTTTCATTTCTTTTCTAACTTCACTAAATATAAAAAAATACATATCTCTCAATCTCAAATCTCATCCATATGTTATACTGGAAACAAAGCTATACTGGAAAGATCCTACTAGTATTTTGTTGTTATGTTTGACCGAAGGAGAATCTATTGAAGTCACCAAAGAATATCATGAAAGTCTATGTGGAGGTCATTATAGCTGGAAGGTCACTGTTCATAAAATTCTCAAGTCGGGATTCCATTGGCCAACCCTGTTTGCAGATGTTTATAGAATAGTCAGAAGTTGTCAGAAGTGTCAGTTGTTTGCTAAAAAGATAAAACTTGCGCCATTACATCTCATCCCAGTATTTATTGAAGAACCTTTCAGGCAATGGGGATTGGATTTTATTGGAGAGATCAATCCACCATCAAGTGGAAATTTCAAGTGGATTCTAACTACTACTGATACTTTACAAAATGGGTTGAAGCAATACCCCCTAAGAAGGCGAATGACCAAGTAGTGATGAAGTTTATGGAGGAAAACATTTTCAGCAAATTTAGATGTCCAGTCAAGATTGTGACTGATAATGCTCAAGTATTCAACTATGCTTGTTTCATTAATTTCTGTCAAACATATAATGTAATTTTATCACATTCCGCAGTGTATCATCCCCAAGGTAATGGATTGGTAGAATCTTCAAATAATACATTGGTCAGGATCTTGAAGAAGACAATCACCGAGAATTAGAAGAATTGGGATATGAAGTTGAATTTTTCTCTCTGGGCAGTTCGAGTCACTACCATGAGATCTACTGGAAAGTCTCCCTATGAACTGGTTTATGGAACTCAAGCAATATTTCCTACTCAGTTAACCAAACCAGTGATTCATTTCCTCTAAGAATATTAGGAATAACCTAATGCCCTGGTAAGAACATTGAACAAAATAATTGAATCAAGTGAAAACAGAAACAAAGTCAGGGATAAATTGATTACTTATCAGGAAAAGATTAAGTCTATATTTGACAGAAAGGAAAAATAAGTTCTCTTTCAAGAAAGAGATTTGGTATTGAGATGGGACACCAGACGAGAAGAAAAGGGGAAGCATGGTAAATTTGACTCTCTCTGGTATGGTCCATATACAATCTCTAAGGTAAGGTCAAATAACACATTCATTTTGGAAGATCTAGATGGAGAGTCAGTACAGCTGCCTGTGAATGGGCAGTACTTGAAACATTATTTCCAGCATTAAAATCAGCATTCCACCATTGTAAATACCAGATTTATCATTGTTCATACATTATCAAGAAATATTTGACTCCATGCCCAATGGATAAGACACTAATCTGCGGTTCTTAGTGCTTACGTGGAAAAAATCACTATCCCCAGGTGGAGCCAGATGTTGTGGCTCATTTGCATTTACTTTTGAAATATTTTTCAAAACACCAAAAAAGAAAATATGTTAGAAAATGTAAAATTTTGTATGTCGAAGAAGAATTTTAATTTATATGTTGGTACATTAACATTATGTGATGAGATGTGAAGATGGGTCAAGTCGGGCTCATTCACGTGCAGAACAGTTCAAAGGTCAGACCAAGGGGCACCTTCAGAACATTTCACACCATTCAGGGTCGGGTCGGGCTCATACGCAAGCTCAAGAGAGACTAGCGCGGAAGAGCATTTGATAAGCTCAGGAGGGTTACACCATGGAGAATAACAGACTAATTTCCCGCAAGCAGAGAAATGGTGTATTTCCCTTAGAAATTTAAGAGTTTTGGAGGAGGCACAAAGGGAAAAACAGACGGTTTGGATCAAGGCACATAACTGAAACAGAGAGATGGACGATGGAGATCATATCGCATATCGCATTCAGTAAAGGCTACAAGTTTGAAATATGGTTAAACTTGCGATATTGTGATGCAATGCGACCGTATATCGCACTTCACAAGTTTAAAGGGTTAGCGCTAAGGAATGTGTTAAAGGTTGCAATCTGCAGGCTGTGTATGGGCCCACCTCTCTTTTCCACGTCACCTCCCTCTCCCTGCAGTTCGCACTTCGCAAGTTTATATGTTTACCTCCACTGCTCATAAACTAAATCTGTCGATTTGCGATTTGCGATACTCGTGGGACCCATCCGTGTCACATCACCTCCCTCTCCCCGTACTTCGTACTTCGCAGGTTTTAGTGTTTACCTCCACCGCTCATAAACTAAATCTGTCAATTTACGATTTGCGATACCCATGGGACCCATCCATGCCACGTCACCTCCCTCTCCTCGCACTTCGCACTTCGCAAGTTTTAGTGTTTAGCTCCAGCGCTCATAAACTAAATCCACCGAATTGCGATTTGCGATACCCATGGGACCCATCCGTGCCACGTCATCTCCCTCTTCACGAACTCACACTTCATAAGTTTTAGAGATTACCTTCCATTTCTCATAACAAATCCGCCGATTTGCGATTTTTGATTGGCCCCACCTCTGCTTGCCACGTCACCATCCGTCTGTCGTACTTCGCATAGTTTAACACTTACCTCTCGTATTTCATAATAAAATCCATATTTTGTGATTTGCGGGCAGATGAGATGTGGTTTCGAAAGTAAACTCCAAAGGTTTTAAAATCTGGAAGTAAGGCATTTCTTGTGTTAATCGCATCGGAGGAGGAAAGGAGGATTATAATGTAAAATCGGTGAAACACTGAAATGAAATAGAAAGCGAACGAGATGTGTTCTCCAAGGGTGGGAAAAATATATTTTAAGTCCACGCCTTGCAGCGGTTGATGAAGAGAAGACGAAACGTTACTAGCACACACAAAGGCATAGGCATAGTAAGGCAGAAGAACATATAGTGACACTTATTGTAAGCACAACAGCTGGGTCAAGTCAGGCACTGAGGCGTTGTAACAAAATTGTGAAGCTATCGCATCATAACCAGAAAGGACACCTCAGCACTTCATAGGGACGCATCAACAACAATCAGATTCAGCACAAAACGAATAATATTCCCAGTTTCAATTTGTTTTCTTGGTATGATTGCATAAGTAATTTTAATAGTTTAGTTATTCGAAGTAGTTTCAATAAGTTCAGTAGTTACGAACTATTTGGATGTATTTAAGTAGATAGAAATAAATAAATAAAAAAAGAGGTTTTAAGTTTTGGACCTATAGATGACTGTTAATTTGGTACTGAATTTTCTGAGAAATTAATGAAAGAAGATCAAGTTTCCTACACCTGTTGGTGTTGATATATATTTCTTGTTTCATTCTGTGTTTATTCCTTTTTTAATGTAGTGAAGTAATGTAGTTGCGGGTCTCTTTTTACATCTGTAAGTAAGATTTAAACAATCCTTAATGTGCGCTCCTTCACTCCATCTCTTCTCCCTTCACAAACTCTCTCTGAAAATTAAAATTAATAGATTCTGTGTTTACAACATATTATTTTGAGTTTCCCCTCTCTTCACAAACTCCTGATGAAACTTTAAAGTAATAGATTATGTGTTTACAACATATTATTTTGAGTTTCCTCTCTCTCCATGAATTTCCTCTGAAACTTAAAAGTGGTAGATTCTGTGTTTTCAGCATATCATTTTGAGTTTCCCTTACAGTTATTATTTTCATTTCATTCAAATATCAGCAGTTTATAGCATTGTGAAGGCTTTCATTATATCATATTATTGAGGGTATTAAGTAATTAAATTCCAAAGGTGTTAAACAGAGGCCATTTGATATTGTAATTTTGACATAGACTTATAAAATGTCTTAAGCATTGATACCTTACCACAGTGAAGGAATTATTTCTTGATATAAAACAAGACTTACGGGGTTGGAAAGAGGACTTAGAGGGCTACCATAGACGAAATTTCAAACCTTGGCGATCTGAAATTACATAGATACATCAGATTCAATATCGAGCTTCTAGAAGGCAAGAAAAAATATGCATTCAAGGATCACTCGGTAAGGAAAACACATCAACATTCAAGGGTAAGTATTCTACAACAAGGTATATATGATTAGTGTTTTAATTTTAATTTGAATATCATCTCTGACATGTGTTTTTATAGGACAGTGTAATTATTTTGTATGTATGTTTAATTGGGTTTTGTTCATAAATGTTGAACGTATTTACATTTCAGTTTTGAATATTTCTCTGACGTATGGTTTGTGGGACAGTGTAAGTATTTTGTTTGTATATTGGTTTGAGTCTTGCATGTGCAGGAAGGAGGACATAATAGGACAACTCAGGCATGTACTAGAAGGACAATGCAATGCCAAAGTACCATTACTTGAAGCAATCACAACAATACCTTAGCAGCTGCTAGTGTTCAAAGAAGCAGTGTCAAGTCAAGTATTAGGTCGTGTCAAAAGTTAGTATTGTAAAATTGTAAAAGAGTCAATCTACCTAGAGTTGGAGAGGCATTGTTGGGAGGTATAAGTGTCATTGTTAGATAATTTAATGGTTGAGTTGCAGGTCATAGTGTGATTAGGTGATTGGTCTAGTTCAAGAAAATCATTGTGAATCATATTGTATTGTGAATAATTGTCCCTAGTACGAGAGTCCACACTCTTTTCTTATTTCTGATCATTATAGGGTGGCAGGGAGGTGCTAGATTTGAGCCTGTGAACACTTTAGAGTGGTAGGTTGGTCTATGATGTCGGGGCATCCATTCAGTTGACTACTGAAGAAACCAGGGCATTGGGGCGTCCTTCCAGTGGGAGATGGAGAATAATTTTTTTCTATAATTCTAGGAATTTGTACCTTTCATTTCAGTTGGGGCTGAATATTAAAGAATTTATTAGAAAATCGTTCGGTGGTTTTCGACCTAGAGGGGGTTTTTCCACCTAAAATTTGTGTTCCTGTTGTGTTCTATTGTTTACTATTGTTAGTGGATAAAAATCAAGAATAATTGAAGATTAACTAATGCTCTGAAAATATTTAAAAAGTGCTAATTGATAAGAAAGAAAGATTCACCCCCCCCCCAGTATTTCCAACACATCCACTGAGGAAAAACGACTTGGAGGAGGGCTAACGTTGAGCCTAGAAGTGGGTGGCACAGTGGCTGGAAGTTCTAGCGTTGGATCTGCACAAAGCCTATCCAGGGTAGTTTTTCCCTCATCCCGATCAGCTGGAGACTTAGTGATTGAGTGAGGTATTTCTCACATATTCTTCTGCCAATATTTCTCTCTATAACCGTATAACCCTTGAGGGTATTCAGAGATGTATTCAGAAATTTCTACTGCATAATAATAAAACCCTCAAATCTGTTGTACCGATTTTCCCGCATTGGGTTTTTTCTAGGGACTTAGTCCAAAATAAAGGCGTCATATGTGTGATTTCCTTGTCTAGTTTCCTTGTTTCTGAAACAATTTTAGTAGGCTACTTCAGTATTTGCTTCAATAATTCAAATTTGAATTAATTATGTAATGTAATTTATGTAATAGGAGAAGTACACTTAGTTGTTGCAGTAGGATTCATTGGATCTGTTTGGATCTAGGAATTTTCACATGGTATCAGAGCATTGATGTGAAACAGGAAGGGCGAATCTAATTTCTAAAGTGAAGGTCATTTTTGTTGTAGTGAAACAGAACCAATCCATTGAAGGATTGTGTAGTTCTAGCCCAGAGAGCTGATATTTTCATGGTAGTATCTCTTTGAGTGATTCAACAGAGAGAAATTACTTCTAGGTTCGAGATCTTGCTGAAGCATAGGGAGCATTATAGAGCCTCCATGCAGAAGACAGAAGGACATAATTTTTTGAAGATGTTGTTGGGAAAACAAACATCAGAAGGAATCAACAATATATATTTGGGGAATTTATTCCTCATTGATTTCCTAGTTGAGGAAATCAACATTTCTCAGTTGCTGAGCAGTAGAGGAGCTGCAGAAATTACAACTCTACTAGGGAGTGCGTAAGCCTTCCAAGGAGTGTGTAAGTCTGCCAAGGATTGCACAGTAGGGAGGAAGAGGGAGCATATTCAACAATTTTTTGGTTGTGATGGCATCTCACGAACTTCTTGATCAATATCGGTTGGAAGGATCCTCTAGCTATATGATCTGGAAGGAACGGGCTATGTTTCTTCCAGATGAATATGATCTGACGACATTCGTGGAAAACATGGTAGTTATACCTATAGATCCGGATCAAAACAAAAAGTGCTAGGCTGATATGGCAAAGGTGAAGAGGTTTCTCCTTGATGGTGTCAAGGACCACATCGTCTCACGTTTGGATGGCAAGAATACTGCTAGAGATATGTGGGTATATTTGCATGACATATATGAGGGATCTTCTAAGCAATGAAATTTGTACTTGGAGTAGAAGCTCTGTATGATCTAGATGTGAAAAGGAGAGCGCATGGATTCATACCTCATGCAGTTTCAGGAGGTTCGAGACCAACTGTTGTCAGTAGGTGATACACCTATAGTTTAAACCATGGTACCGATGGCCCTTAACAATGTCATGGAGGAGTAGCAAGTTTTTTTCCAGAGCATGCTGGGTTGTGCAACATTAACTAGTAGGGAGCAGTTGTTGTCACAGTTGTTGTCAGCTTTTCAGGAGGAAGAGCTGAGGAGAGACCTCATCAAGTGAAAACTTAATGGAAGAAATGGAAGCAAATCAAAATCCATGGAGGAAGAGGAGAACGCAACCCTTGCATCGAAGGGACAATAGGCGCAACAGAAATTGAAGCGTGATGCTTCAAAGGTCAAGTGCTTCATATGTGGTGAGATGGGCCATAATGCATCTTAGTGTCCTCTAAAAAATAAGGAAAAAGATGCGAAGCATGCCCCAAAGGTTGCAGCCGCGAGTATCAAGGAGGACGAGGTGGACATGAGTGCCCATGCTTCTCCTAGTGGGAAGTGGGATGATATTGAATTGTATTTCCTTGAACTTCAGTTGGGAAGGATCCTTAAGGAGCCCACCTCATGGATTTTGCCTTGCTACAGGAGCCCATTATCAACAATAGAGGGATGGAGGAGTATTCAGATGGAGTCGAGGAGTGAAGGATATGGCAGTGCAGTATATAGTAGAGTTCATTTCTAGAGCAGCGTAGAGAAGAGACAATAGCAGAAACACAGTGTGCAATGGTGAAATGCAGTGCAGAGCAGCAGCAGTGCAGAGCATTAGAGGGACAATGTAGTAGCTATCAGCAGTCATATTCTTCAGCACCAAGGTGCATCCACTGAACACTTGTTCAGTTTTGGGTGACATTTCAGCTCTTTCTCTCAACAACTAAGTTCTAGTGCAGATGCAATGTTAGCAGTGGAAGTGTGAGCAGCATAGCAGATGTAACACTTTAGAGGGAGTTGCATTACAGATGTAGCAGTTATAGTGGAAGTATCATGGGCAATAACAAAAAAAATACTAATGGAATTCAGTAGCTTGGAGGATGCTTTAGAGATAGAGCAGTATGTAGCAGGAATTATTGCTAGAGAACTCTCCCCGCTAAGAGGGAGTGTTTATTTTTGTAGCATCAAAAAGTGCTCTAAGTCACAAATTTGGTGGAGAGGCTTAGACACTAGTATTCCAAAGAACCTAGAAAGCGTTTGTGGAATTTCCACTCAGATTTTGTTTTATTTGAAAAAATAATTATTTTAATGGGGACCCTAAGTATAAACTTAGGGAAATTAAATAATTAAAGGGTATTAAATAAAACAAATTGTGAATCTTCTAGAGGACATGGATCAAGTCATGTTATTATATTATTCCAATTGATTAGACATCTAATATGGTCCATTGATATGTCAATGAGAAGACTATAAAGGAAGGCTTGAAGGTCATTTGGAAAACACACCAAGACACTGAATTGATCTAAGATAAAAAAAAAAAAAATTGGGCATGGTTTACTAAGAATTTCGAATTGGAGATCTGAGCAGTGAGGGGCAAAGATAGCATCCAGAGAGGAAGATATTTTCTCAGTCCAATGGAGCATCAGTCAGAGAGAGGTAGAGGTGATCTAGCCTAGCTAGTGTTTTTAAGGGCTGACGTAGTGACTGTGTAAGTTCACACAGAAGAAGCATAGAGGTAGAGGCATAGGTTTCAGAATTTTCCCAGTGGATCAGTTTCAGAGGCTAGGATCTGGAAAGTGGCACCGAGAGGTTGTTCCTCAACATCAAGAGAGGAAAAACGACTTGGAGGAGGGCTAACGTTGAGCCCAGAAGTGGGTGAAGTAGTGGTTGGAAGTTCCAGTGCTGGATCTGTGCAGAGGTTGCGTAGAGCCTGTCCATGGCAGTTTTTCCCTCATCCGGATCTGTCAGAGACTCAATGATTGAGTGACGTATTTCTCACATATTCTTCTGCAAATATTTCTTTCTGTAACTCAATAATCCTTGAGGGTATTCAAATATTTATTCAGAAATTTCTACTACATAATAGTAAAACCCTCAAAGTCGTTGCACCGTTTTTCCCGCATTGGGTTTTTTTCGGGGACTTAGTCTAAAATAAAGGTATCATATGTGTGAATGATTTACTTGTCTAGTTTCCTTGTTTTTGAATCAATTTTAATGTGGTTTTCTTCAGTATTTTCTTCAATAATACATATCTGAATTAATTATGTAATGTAATTTACTTAATAGGAGTACACTTAGTTGTTGCAGTAGGATTCATTAGATCTGTTTGGATCTATGAATTTTCATAGGACCTACTTTACTAGCCATTAGCTTTAGAGATGGCACTACATGAGAAACCATAATTTTGGTTGTGTGGTCTCGCTTCCCGATACCACCTACATCCCTCCCCTTCCGCTCATCTTAGCCCCACTCATTTATTCTCCCATTTGGATCCATGTGTGTCCACTAGGTCCACATGGGGTTAGCCTCCCCTTATCCTTGTCCACACCTTGGGCGGCGGGGCCTAAAACAATGCCCTAGAGGCTGATGCGGCTAAAAGGAAAATAAAAAGAATAATTTGGCCAATATCAACAGGAAATGTACCACAAATGAAAAATATGGCTGAGACACACAAACTTGGCATGTGGGAAAAATCCAAACATGATCTCTACCCCTTATCCATGGTTATCAGCCTGGTTCCTATGGGCCCTGGGTGAGCCTTCTCCATCATTAAGGAACCCATGATTTTCCCAATCCCTGGGGGGCGATGAACTGCCCCACCTTAAGGGGGTATCCACTATTGTATATTACACATCATGCTCTCATCCCTTAGAGCCCCGAGCATTTATGAAGACAAATCAATCAAAGGAAAAAGGCATATTATTTTCATATCAATCAATCAAAGGTCTGGGTAAACCATGTACCATGATTTTATCCCTCCTACACTCATATACCCAAGTGTGAACTTCCCCTATTATAACTACCCTTGCACCTTGACATGTGGTCTGGAGGATTCCCCTGATCCCCACTCCATTCCACCATTATATCATTTGACACCTACCACTTGAGAGATATACCATGGATATTTCACCCCCTTTAAAGGTTGAAAACACCTAATAGGGTCCTTGGTTAACCCCCTATTGAACTTGGAGACACTTGTACATGCCAAATTCCACTAAGGAAGGGCATGCCACCATGAAGTGCCCCATTGATTCCACGACTTGTAAGTTATTTTACTTGAATATTCTAATAAATTTTTGTATCAGAGGGTGATGGGACGCATTGGATCTTATCCAGGATTGTAAGTGGATATCCATTTGAGGCTTGGTCTCCCTATACGGGGTCCTAATCCTCCAAAGGGCCACATTGGCACTTGTATGGTGAGCGTTGAGATTCATGGTCATACACCATAGAAGAGATTACTTTATGGATCCCCAATAGAACTCATTGATTGTCTGTGTTCCACCTTTTGGATGAGGATGATGCACCTGGTTCACCATGCCCAGTCAGCTCCACACTTACACCATACACTTGGCGGATGTTCCATGGTTCAGAGGATGTCTCCCATTACAAAGGGAGGGATAATGTCATCATTATAGCCTTTACATATGGTCTACAGGAATTTTCGATCCATTTGAAGACCCATGAGAATTTCCTTGTGCCCCGACACTCACGTTGGAGCACCACAGGTTCTGACATGGAAAACAAGGGGCCAACCGCTTTTCCACCATGTTTGGAGTCCATTTCTACATCATGACACCCCTTGGACTTCATTAGGCCTCTTTAAAGGCCCAACAACTCACTTTTTTTATCATTTGACCCTCTTGAGAGGCTTATTGATCAGGTGCTCAAAATTATGCTAAAAATGGAAGTTATTGGAATGGTGTAGAACCTAAATGATTGTGTAGATCTCGTCGTTCTGAATCCGGAACAACTCGTTTCGCAAAAAACCGACACCGTATGCTCCTAGAAACACGCTCTGCATGTTTTCCTAAACATGCAAATTTTTCAAAAAAAATGATAGGTGATTGTGTATTTTGGGCCAGTGGTAGGATGCCACATGGCCTCTTCTGGTTGGTTGAAACATACTTTTTCTTGGCCTTTTAGGCCTCGTCAATTGTCGAAGTTTCATTGGTTCTAGTTTGGTTGAATCTTATTGTGTGGTTGATGGCCAACCACATGCTACCACGTGGCCCAACTGGAGGTCGCCACGTGGCAGCATGGGAGACCACCAAAAAATGCGTTAAGGGCCAAGCGAAATAGGTAAGGGTCAAACACCTGACCTCTGTCCAACTAACAACATTGCTTTCCGACATACCACTGGAGTTCCTTATTAATATTATGGCAGAAAGATTTATTTATGTTTGATGCAGTGGAGGGTTGGGGGTTGGGGGGCAGGGCTTAGCTTCGGCCCCCCATATTACATCGCCATATGACTATTCGCCGGAGACCAGGGCTATGGTGGAGGCTAACCACCCGCATAAACCACCACCACTGTGTAATGTGAAGAAGTCCGCCAACAAATAAAAATTGTTAGCGGAGTCCTAACTGTCGCCTAACCACCCACTCTAACTGCCACCCAAACCATCATGTGACCAACCTTCATCTAATCACCAACGGATAATTCCACCACCCGAATTTTTTTAATTAAAAAAATAATAATTTGGCACCAATGAATATGGTTTTAAATTCATAATTTACGCATTATTTCCGACAATTTCGCATAGAATTTCAGAAAATTATCGCCCAGTTAGCCGAAATAAAGGCAAAATTGTAGGACCGGTCCGCATGTTGGGGAAATTGTGGTGCGGTTAGCAGGAAAACTGGGGATGCTCATAACTTCTTCAGTTTTTTACCAAATTCGGATCAGAAAGAGGCTAGATAAACATTTTTGGGCATTCTAAAGCTGATGGAACATGTTTTGAAGCCATTTGAGCACTCTAAATTTATGCAATCACTATTTTGAGCATAATGAAAGAGGGCCAAGCCATTGGAAATTAGACCAAGGAGATGTATCCCAGGAGGGGTGAACTCCTTCATCATTTATTGTGTTATGGTTATTATTATGGTGCATTTGTCTGTTGTTTCTTTATATTTCAGAGTTTATTTACATGCTTTATGTGTTTAAAAATTAACATAAAAGCTCTCAAAAACTAAATTTAATCACTTGTAATTTACAAACCCACAAGCAAAATTTCATTAAGATCTCATATAGATCAAGTTTGGTATCAGAGCTTTGGTTTACTTTAATTTTGTGAGAATCTAATTATTTTCAAGTTTATGCGATGCTTACAAGGTTGAAGCTCAAGAGAGGAGAAGGAAAGCTTGTGGTTGCAAGTCCTCAAGTTAGGTCAAGGATAAGGAGAACAAATTTTCCACAATCTCCACCACAAATTATTCCTCAAATTGTAGGTGAAGCTTTAGCAAGCATGTCTCATGAAGGAGGAACTAATCACATGTCAGATGAAGAAAATACTTTCAGAAAATATTTCTTTGACATGACTGAAATGGTGAAGGTTCTCTATGAAGAGAGGACTTCAAGATTGCAAGGTGAAAGTTCCAAGCCTTCAAAAGGAGAGGCTTCTTCTAGAGGAAAAGGAGGAGATGATGAAGCCTTCAAAGGGAAATGGTGAAAAAATACCCTCTTCTCCACCATCATATTCACCTCCATCCTCACCCCCATCTTCTTCCTCTTCCACAACCAATGTTACTCAAACACCTCCACATACCCCAAGGGTGCATTGAAAAACTCCATTATTAAAAATTGATATCAAATTCAAATTGCCTATGTATAATGGTGAAGTGAATGCTGAAAGACTTGATAATTGGGTTCGTCAACTTGAAGTTTATTGTAGGATCCAAAACATCAAAGATGATGAAGCAAATATCCAATTGGCTTCATTGAGATTGGAAAGTGCTGATTGAATTTGGTGGGAAGCCAAAACACAAGAGGATATGAAAAATTATGGTAAGTTCTCCACCTCTTGGATAGATTTTATGTTGCACTTAGAAGACAATTTTATCCATTAGATTATATGCAAAAGGATATTATGTATTGACAGAATTTTAGACAACTAAAGGGTAAAAGTGTGCAAAGCTACACTCAAGAATTTAGAAGAAGATGCTTGATATTAGGTGTAGACTTGAATTGACAAGACACTTTGTTGAAATATATTGGGGGTTTACATAGTTATTTATGAAAAATTATCCTTATGTTTAATCCTACAAGTTTAGATGAGGTTTGCATCCAGGAAACCAATCTTGAAACAAGAGGGCAAAACATTCCACAAGAGGGTAGCAAGAATCCATTCACAAGTGGAGACAAGAGTAAGAACAAGTTCAAAGAGAAAGGAAAGAAGAATGCATTCATCAAAAATTAAGGAGAAAAACTAAGATTCAAGAATTATTCCAAAGAGGGTCATGATGAAGCTCATTTTTGGAAGCTTCATCCTAAGATGAAACCAAAAAAGTTTAATAGCAAAGGGAAGCAAAAGATAGTTGCAACTACACAACATGACTTAGGCTCCGATTCGGGAGATGAACAAAGATCACAACAATGAGAATGAAATGTAAGGACATAGCAAGCACTATCTCTCCAAAGTATCCTAATGATACTCAAGATGAGAAAACTAGAATTGAACTTTTCCATATTCAGGTTATTTAAAAGCTCACCAAAATTGATACACTTTTTTATAGTGGTTCACGAGAAAATTTGATTTCTGAAGACTTAGTCAAGAAATTAAACTTAGAGACCATTCCGCATCCAATACCTTATAATTTAGGTTGGATATGCAAGAATGAAAAATTACAAGTTACGACGAAAAGCATTTTTAAATTTGAAATTACAACAAACTTTCTTGATGACGTTGAACTTGATGTAGTACCACTTGATATTTAAGGAATTGTTTTAGGAAGCCCATATTTGTATGATAGAAAAGTTATTTTCCATCACCATAAAAACAAGTATCACTTGTTCAAAGGTGGCATAGAGTACATTTTTAGAGAACATCGACAGAAAGTAAATCTTTCACTTGTAAATGTCGGACAAATGAAGAGACTGATTAACTCTAGCAAGAATTTTGTGCTTCTAATGGTCAAGAATAAGAATGATGTTGAAAATGAAGCTTTCCAAGGTTTTTATTCATGAATAAAATATTATTTGGTTGAGTATATTAACCAATATGATGAGATGTTTCATGAGCCAAAAGGATTGCCTCCCAAGAGAGGAATCCAACATTAAATACAATTGCATCAATATTATCCTCTTCCTAACATTGGCATATACAGGATGTCAGTGATGCAAAGTGGGAAAATCAAAAATCAAATTCAAGAGTTGTTGGACAAGGGGATCATCAAACAAAGCACTTTGCCATGTGGGTCACCTATTGTTTTTGTGCCAAAGAACGATGGAACATGGCGCATGTGTGTGGACTTCTGTGCATTGAACAACATTACAGTAAAGAACCTGTACCCACTTCCTACAATTGATGATTTACTTGATCAATTTAAAGATGCAAAGTATTTTACTAAATTAGAATTAAGGAGTGGCTATCATAAAATTATAATTGCTAAAGGTGACATAGACAACATTCAAAACAAAACAAGGTTTGTTTGAATGACTTGTTATACCTTTTGGTCTTTGCAATGCTCCGGCTACCTTCATGTGTGTGATTAATGATGTATTGAGTCCATTTCTAGATGAGTTTACGATATTATAATTAGATGACATCTTAATTTTAGTAAATATCGTGAAGAACATGTCATGCATGTCAAAAAGGTACTTGATTTCTTGAATAAAGAACAATTGTTTTTAAAGATGTCAAAGTGTGAGTTTGGAAAAACTTCTTTACTGTAATTGGGTCATATTGTTGGAGGAGGTGAATTGAAAATATATCCCTCCAAGGTTGATGTCATTTTAAATTGGCCAAAGCCCAAAATACTTTCGGAGGTAAGAATTTTTTTGGGAGCATCACAATATTGGAGGAATTTTATTGCTAACTTCTCCTCTACTGCAACTCCATTGCATGCATTGACAAGTGTGAAGCAGGTCTTCCAGTGGGGAGGTATTTAACAAAATGCATTTGATGCATTTAAAGAAAATATCATTTCATCCCCATTACTTTCACTTCCATACTTGAGACATTCATTTTAGATTCATACTAATGCTAGTGTTCATGCCATGGGTGTGGTCCTCATGCAACATGGTAAGCCTATATGTTTTCATTCATAAACTTTTAATGGTGCAGTGATTAATTATCCTACATATGACAAGGAGTTGTATGCATTGGTGAAAAATGTGAAAAAGTGGAAACACTACTTGATGTGTAAAGAAACAATCATTGACACTGATTATTAACCATTGCAATACCTGCAATTTCAAAAAAAATTGCAGCAATCAAGGCACTTCTGATGGATGGTTTTTCTTAAAAATTTCCACTTGGTAATAAGGTATAAGAAAGGTATCTACAATAAAGTTGTTGACATGTTTTCTAGGCCTATTGTTAGTTCTGCTACTATTCTTAAGAATAATTATGTTTTGCATGAAAGCTATGTTTAACAATATGCTTTAGATAGTAATTTTCAAGATGTATATGCAACTTTAAGTCAAGGGAAACAAGTAGAGGAATTAGATTATCACATGCATGATAACTAGTTGTACCATCTTGGTAAGATTTGTATTCCACAGGAAGAAAGAGTCAACATCATAATAGAGGCACATACGTATCTCATTGTTGGCCATTTCGGTGTAAGTAAGACGGTGGAACATCTACAAAGGTATTTTTATTGGCCTCGTATGCTTGAAAGTGTATCATGTTTTATTAGAGGTTGTTCGTTATGTGTTGTTAGTAAGCCTAGCAACAGAAAGTTAGGATTGTCCACTCCACTTCCAATACCTTCTCGTCCATGAGAGAGTGTTTCTATGGACTTTGTTGAAGGTCTTCCTATGTCATAGAGGAATCATGATTATCTTTCATAGTTGTGGATAGGTTCAATAAAATGTGTATCTATATCCCATGTAAAAAGAAAATTATAGCTAAACAAACTGCTCAGTTATTCTTTCAAAATTTATGGGTGCATTTTGGATTTCCCACATCCATTGTTAGTGATCGATATTCTCGCTTTGTTGGTAACTTTTGGTCAATCTTGTGGGCGTTCATGGACACCAAATTAAAAAAGAGTACAACATTTCATCTGCAAACAGATGGTCAAACATAGGTGGTGAACAGGACGGTGATACATGTATATTCTTCATGGTTATTGCAACAAGCATCCTAAGTTGTGGGATGAGAACTTGCACTATATTCAATGTGCTTACAACTGGGCAAGGCACTCTTCAACTCAAACATCTATATTTGAGCCATGTTTGGGATACTTGCCTAAATCTCCCTTGGATTTCATTTTTGGAAAGGATGTTGCTATTGCTGGTCATAGTGATATAGACAAAGCTAAAAGGTTCATTGAAAAAATTCAATTGGTGCATCAAGCAGTTCAAGAATAGCTGGAAAAGAGCCAAGTCAAGTAAAAAACAAGGCCTGATAAGAATCGTGTAGATAAAAAATTCCAAGTCGCTGATGAATTTTGGCTTCAAATTAGCAAATAAAGGCTTCAAGGAGAAGGTAAAAAACTGAAGCCAATTCGATATGGTCCATTCATAATTTTAGAAAAGATTGGTGATAATTCCTTCAGGTTGGATTTTCCTTCATATACGCAAATTTATGTTGGTATTAATGTTCAGAACTTAAGGTTGTATGAGCCGCCTTTGATTGAATATAAAGGAGAAAATGTTTAGATTCCTTCCATTGAGGATTTTTCTCCCGAATACCTTGATGAACTACAACAAGATACCATTCTTGATAGAAGAACAAGGTTTTCAAAACGAGGGAATGTGGAGTACCTTCGTTTGGGGCTTAAAGGCACAAATCCAAGCAAAGAAAAATAGATCGAGATTGGAAAGTTGAGTTAAGTATACCCTCATCTACTAAACAACTGAAAGTGATCTTTTGAGGTCCAAAAGCTTCTAGTTGGGAGGAGTGATCAGGTGCTCAAAATTATGCTAAAAAATGGAAGTTATCGGAATGGTGTGGAACCTGAACGACCGCATACATTAGGGGGATTTTTAGGTCTAAAATTGTCCTCCTAAGGAAATTATAAAATAATAATGGGAATAATAAAATAATATTTGATTACATCATCAAATTCTAGAGGGAAAAAAGGAAAAACTATTTTTTCAACTCGTATTTTCAACTTATCTCCCTATGGGTTTACTCAATTTTCGAGTGGAAACACTCGTTGGATGCCGAATTTTATTTCTCATCCAAGGAGTACCCATGTTGCATACTTTCTATGGACACTGCTACATGAAAAATGATAAATACATGAAAATTTTGATTGTAAACACGTGTTTTCATGTATTTCTCATTTTTCGTGTAGCAGGGTCCATCGAAAGTATACAACAAGGGTACTCCTTGGATGAGGAATCAAATTTTACATCCAATGAGTACTCCCGCTCGAAATTTGAGTAAACAATTACAAAGATAAGTTTAAAATCCGAGTTGAAAAAGTAGTTTTATTATTTTATTATTTTTTCATATTTTTACTTTTTTAATCAAAAAATGGTGAATCATCCCCCATGGTTGAAATCATCATCTTGAATACTATTGGTTCTTATAAAGTTTATTTTTGTTGTAAATTTTTCTTAGGAGGCCCATTTTAGACCTTAAAATTCCCCTAATGGATATCGTCATTCTGAATCTAGCGCAACTCGTTTCGCAGAAAAACGATACCGTATGCTCCCAGAAACGCGGTCTATCTATTTTCCCAAAGAGGAAAAATTTTCAAAAAAATGAGAGGTGACTGTGTATTTTGGGTTAGTGGCAGGCTGCCACATGGTCTATTCTGGTTGGTCGAAATGTATATTTTCTTGGCCTGTCAAGCCTCACCACTTGTCGAAGTTTCAATGGTTCTGGTTTGGTTGAATCTCATTGGGTGGTAGATGGTCAACCACATGCTGCCACATGGCCCAATCGGAGGCCTCCATGTGGAAACACGAGAAGCCACTAAAAATTGGGTTAAGGGCTGAGTGAACTGAGTGGGGGTCGAACACCTGAACTCCGTCCAACTAACAACATTTCTTGCCAACATGCCACCTGAGTTCCTTATTAATACTATAGCGGAAAACTTTATTTATGTTTGATGTATTGTAGGGTTGGGGTTTGGGAGTCAAGGCTTAGCCCTAGCCCCCCCATATTACATCGCCATATGACTATTTGTTGGAGACCGGGGCTACGGCAGAGGTTAACCACCCACATAAACCACCACCACCGTGGCATATGAACAGGTAGGCTGACGGAAAAACTATAAGCAGAGTCCTAACCATCGCCCAAACCATCATGTGACCAACCTTCATCTAATCGCCAATGGATAATGAAATTTTAATTCAACGCGAATATATATGGTTTAAAATTATGAATTTAGGCGTTATTGGGCATTTTAGTGCTCTGACAATTTCGTCCATAATTCTAAACAATTGTCACCTAGTTAGCCGAAATAAGGGTGAAATTGTAGGACCAGTCCAGATTTTGGGGAAATTTTGGTGCGGTTAGCAGGAAAACTAGGGAGGCTCGTAACTTCTTCAGTATTTTACCAATTTCGAATCAGAAAGAGGCTAGACAGGCATTTTTGGGAATTCTAAAGTTGATGGAACAAGTTTTGAAGCCATTTGAGAATTGTAAATGTATGTAATCACTATTTTGAGCATAATAAAAGAGGGTCAAGCCATTGGAAGTTGGACCAAGGAGACGTAGCCCAGGAGGGGTGAACTCCTTCATCATTCGTTGTGTTGTGGTTATTATTATGGTGCATTTGTCTATTGTTTCTATATATTTCAGAGTTTAATTAACATAAAATCTCTCAAAAACTCAATTTAATCACTTGTAATTTACAAACCCTCAAGCACAATTTCATTAAGATATAATACAAATCACTTATCTTTACATTTTTGAGCTATTTGGTGGGCTTGTCACCAAAAGTATTATTATTATGCACATTATTTTATTTTAGGGGATGAATTAGACCAATTTAGCTAAATTGAATTCATTAGAAAGTGTATAAATAGAAGTGAGATGATTTATTTTCATCATCATCACTTGGATTGGGTTATTTACTCTTGTGAAATTTATGTTATCCCTTTTAGAGGATGATTTTGGAAGTTATGGATGAGTTTTGATGTTTGGACATCTCTCTCTTATATTGGAGCTTCATTATTGGCATAATTTAATGATTGGATATACTCTTTAAAATATGTAAGTACTCTTTTAATTCTTATTCTTTTCATTTACTTTTTGTCACATGAATGTTGCTGGGATTTTCGCTATACAAGGTTGAAATTTATTTCTGCTCTACATGAAATTGTGGGAATTTTTTTTTTAGTAGTATTGCATCATGTCATGGGCCATGTATGAATGGGTGAATGTCATGTTGATAAGTCACCATTCATTGCAAACTGAAGTATAAATTCCTTGTGAAAGTTATTCTCATTCTCTAAATGTTATGTGAAGTTAAAGGCCTCCTTGATTGGGTGGAATTCTTCCAAAACCATAAATTCTCCTTGACTCCATCTCTCCGAAAGGACAAGGCACTAATCCCCATTGGTGATCATTTTCAATGCTCATTCTTTTCACCTCCCTCTTTTTCTAGGCCTATTCTACATGGGTTCCATAGGCAATCAATTATCTCACAATCTAGCCATCAAAACACTTCGATATTTGGTCCAGTATTACGTTGGGATTTTTTCTATAGGCCCTCCAAATTTGAAGCAAGTCCGACGATGGGATCTATAGATATAGCAAGCTCTAGCTCAGGTACCATTTCTAACCCTAGTTTTCCCTTAGCTAGTGTCCTCATTAGGATCATTGCATTGATTCATCAAAATAATATTCTTTCCTTGATCCTATTACCTTCCCTAATTAGTTCAATTACATCCTTATTTGATCAAATCCATACCCTTAACCTAATTTTGGGTCGACTTGGCCCTTTATGGTCCCGCAACTTGTTGACTCCAATTCCACAATTATCACTTAAAAACCAATAATTCATAGGGACTTTTGAGTCTATGGTATTCCTTGATAAAATATACTCTCAAACCCTAACCTCAAAGATCCTCTCAGCCCTTCCTAGAGAGCTTATCACCTTGCTTCTCCAGCAATCAAACCATACAATTGAGACTCTCTTGTGAATAGCCTTTAATAATCACTCCTTATCCTTTCATTGACCTACTCATCTTGTGATTCCATCTATACCAGGTCTCCTCCCATCGATGAAAGTTTGTAAAGAGAAGGGAGCCTTAGTTGAGGTGATAGTGGGTTATCACTCCATTGTTTCCCTTGACTTAGTAGTTTTCCTTTTAGGATCCCCTCCTAGAACCCCTACTATTTTGAGCAATAAAATTTTGGCGTTGTTGTTGGGGACACGAGACGTGTGTCTTGCTCCAATATCGATATATCAGTATTGGCGACTCCATTGGAAGAACGAAGCCCTAGTTCTTCATTGAACTTTAAATTCAATTCTTGTGGGGTGAAGCCAGCATTTCTCTAGGCTTTAAACTCACCCTCACGACTCCTACATATTTTCCATGTATATTCTAATAGGATGTATTTCTTTGATGAATTTCCTTATTTGGACATCACTAGCGTCCCTCGGCCCCCTAATCATGGTACGGGAAGTATGGTACGTAGGGTTCCCATGTTTTATGGTGATCCACTCCCCGCAATTGACCGTGTCGAAATATTTAAAGCACGTGATTCAAAGGATAAAGTTATCCACCAAGATGTCCCTATGTTGTTGTTCATGGGATCTATCTATGGTCATAAATCATTGTTGAAAAATCACGAACCTTGGATCATCTCATCTAATGAGGAATTATTTGATGGCTTTCTTAAACATTTCCAAGTGTGCCCCACACCAAAAATTCAAGAGGAAGCCTTTATTGAGCATGATGAGCAGGAAATTGGGTCTTCCCTGGGTTTGCACGATGAAATATGGGATGGTGAGTTTGTAGAAAGTGACATTAAGGTTAAACCTATCTTTCCCAAGTATACTATATCTAATGATCTACCCTTTGAAAACCTTGGATAAGGTGATCCCATACCCCCTTAAAACATTGATATTAATGATTACTTATATAATAAAGAAGGAAAGTGGGAGGTCCATGGAAATTGTTTCAACAAAGAACTTATCTATAACATCAATGATGATGATATCGATAGGACCCTTGTCTTTCCTCACAATATGGGGTTTCATTTGAGTCTCGTGTGGACCCTTTCTTAAGCTCTTCTTACACTATCACTAATAATGACGAATCCTCCTTCCCTCCTGTTGTCACACAGAATGTCTAGGCACGGCGGCAACGACTCAAATCATGAGTTGTCACCCTTATCCCCAATATCTCTATTTAATTTGTCTCCCTATAGAAAACTAAGGGGGGTAGAACCTACATAAATGGAATGAAGGAGAACTAGTTGGTAACCAACCAATTCGGGAGACAGGGTCAAGCGACCAAGTACTTGTTTTAGATTTAGCAAGACTTGTAGGATTAGATTTAAATGATTGATACCTGTGCCTTATGGATTCAACTATATTGCTATGAAATTTAGGACCAAGTAATTGATGAACAATTTTTTCTTGGATAAATAATTATCTTATATGAAATGTAGATCCTAAAACTAATGTGGGATGCAGAAATCTTGGTTAATTTTAATTTAAATTCCTATATAAGTTTAAACCCTTTAATCCTTCCTATATTGAGCATGATTTTGTAGTAACTGACTGAGAGAAGATAAGGTGAAGCACACTAAGGTGTGATTAACTATACCTCTCCTGAAAATCTAACATACCTTGTGCCTCTGGAGCTACAGAGAGTTATGGCTTTGACAACTGCAAGGTCACCGTTTTAAGTACTATTAGAACTAGGCTTCTCAAGCAAAGATATATGGGAACCTACCTTTCTATCGACCAAGCTTATGCTTGGAAGTGAATTTTAATTATGCAATGCTAACTTAATATGAAAATGCATGAGATGATTGAAATATGGAGGGAGATTAAGCTAGATTCAAAGAATGAAAGTGCTTATGCCACAACTATCTATGAGATATACGCCAAAGTCTTTAATCGCCCAAAGAAATATTCACTTTGCTAGACTGAAAGATAAACTTCTCAAAAATATGCTTAAAATATCACAATATAATGCGTAATTAAATCACAAGCTTATCATTCCAATGCAATTATAGCTCAAAGAGGACAAAAAATTCTTCACAATTCTTCAATATTGCCTTCAAGATAATGCCTTAAAAATACTCAATTTAGGAAACGAAAGATACGCAATTGACCATAATTCCATAACAATTACTTGAAAAATTATCAAAATTGAATATGCAAACAAAATTAATTCAAGTAATTAAAACCACGGTTATAGTTAATTAAACGACGAGCAACCTCAATAGATATCAAGCACAAAAATATTCAAAACCCAATTTTGATGATCATGTAGAAGACTTAAGCACTTTAAATTTTGAACTCAATTACCATGAAAGAACCATTAAATTCAAATTCTAAACACTTCAAGCAATTTCAGAATTAAAATGATTTTCTTAAGTACTCCAATCCACAAAATTTACTTTTTACCAATAGTCAAACTTTAGAGATGTTAAAAAAAAAAAATTGCCTTTGACTATAGTGATTTTATTTTTTTCCCGCAATAATAATTTTCTCAAGCGTAAAATATCAATATCCCAAAAATCCTTATTTCAAGAAGCTAACTTCAAAAAATAAATTGACTTTCAAAATTTTCATATACTATATATATACATATATATATATATATATATATATATATATATATATATATATAATTGACTAATGTTATGACTTAATAAAAAAATAGAATTTTTTTGAATTTTTTAAAAGTTAAATAAATTTTTTTTATTTTTTGAATTTTAATGAAATCCAAAGGCCATACTTTACAAACAAACAAACAAAAAATCTAAATCTAAAAGTTAATTAAAAAATTCATTTGTTTTTTAAATGAAATCTTTTAACTTTAGTCAAAAGAAAAAAAATTGGTTTTCTTAATAAAGGCTCAGAGCCCAAATAAAAAGAATCAAACTTTATAAAAAAAAAAATGAAATTTAATGTGTTTGCTTTGTACGTATGTCAATGGGAGTGAGCGGGAGAAGTCGTCGAGGGTCAAAGAGGATGCCAGTGGATCCGCCAGCGGGGAGAAAGGGGAGCGGACGAGAAGAGGAGGGAGAAAGGTTTATGGCTGTGAGGATAATGTCGAGAAGGGATAAGGAGTAGCAAGTGGAGGATGAAGGAGCTCACAGGGGGAAATAATCACATGGAGGGAAGAAGGAAATGTTGCTTCAAACAGCATGAAATTAAAGCAAGGGAAGGAGAGGAGAGTAAAGGGCTTTGGATGCAGGTCGTGGAGGGAGAAAACGCGAGCATAGAGGCTAGGAGAAAGAGCTGCAAGGAAGGTGGACAGATTGAAGGACACTGAGATGGAGAAAAACGAATTGGATAGGCAGGGAGAACGCAGCAGAGAAAATGAAGAAAAATGCAGGCACACTGGTGCACTACAAAAAATTCAAAGATTTATTTTGCCTAAAAATTAAAATTTTTTAAAGAAAATCAAGATTCGAAATCAAATTCTAATGACCAAAATTCTTCCTACAAACAAATGTATTATGAGACAATATATTACCCTCCATAGCCTAGATTTGTCTCAGATCTTGAGAACTCCTTCGAAAACCTCCAGATCTATACCTACATAAACAACAAACAAACACCCAAAAATCTTATACAAATGCACAAAAATATGAAAATAAAACCCCAGAAACCCAAGTTAGAAAAAAACTCCATATATATATGAATATCTACAAATCAATGCACAAGTGTTACAAATCTATCAGATATGAGGAATATGACTCCAACTTCACTCCCAGATCTGAAGATCTAAGGTTCTTACTAGCCAGATCTATCAATTTCTCCACAAAATATTTAAAATATTTTGGTTTTTTAGAGAGGTGCTAACCCAAAAACTTCATGCATAAAAAATTGAACTTTTAGATAAATCTTGAAGTTATTATGAAGTAGGCTCTTCAAAAAATATATGTTGAGAGTCGGTTGGTCCAACTGAGGACTATACCCGGACGCTCAATGAAAACCTTAGAGATCTTTTGCAAGCACTAGATCAATCATCAAACCAAGTAGAGAAATAGAATAACAATAAAATTCTGAAGAAATAGAGATATGTGCTACCTCAAGAAAAATTAAAAATGTTACGCTATATCCAACAAACCGAATAAGATACTTGTATTCAGATTATTTTAAGAGAGTTATTGATTTGCGATTTTCAAATCATATATGCGGAAATTAAAACAATGTTACCATAGATTCATGAAGAGGAACACCACCGCAAGTTGAAACCCAACGACTTTGCATTTATTCTAGAAAATATACAAGAGAGCTTGAGAGCTTAGTACATGATTCAATGATCCGATGAAAAAAATAGATCGACACTGACCTCTAATTTATAGATAAATTCTCCAATGACTAGTTCGCTTTATCCCCGTCAAAGTAATCTCGACCATTAAAAAATATTTGATTATCTCGTCTGTCAAAATTACTTTTTTTTTAGAAATTTTGAGTTTTCCATTTAATTTTTTTTTAATTAACTCAAAAATAATAATTTTAAGTTAATTACCTCAAAAAATGACTTTAACTTAACTACCAAAATTTCTTAAACTTTTCAATATTCCCTTGGCCCGGGACCTTTAAAATATTATTTTTTAGAGACCTACGAATTTTTCCTTTGAATAATTTAAATTTACCTAGGACATAAAATTAATTAAAATTTTTGGCTTAGGATTTTTAATTTAATTTGGCCAGAAATTTTAATTAATTGACCTATGAGGGGATTAATTATTTTTCCAACACTCCAATACCCATCCATGGTATCTAATTATGAGGGACCATGCACTAAAGATTTTTTACATCAAGTTTTATACATTAAACCCGTGAGGAGGAACACTCGTTCGTTATAGACCCTCAAATATCTACCCAATTTTGTGACTCAAAATATGATCTAGTAGACCAAGTAATTTGTAATAAAATAATATAGTCAATTAACTACAATCCCAAATTACTTTTACAAAGACTCGATAAAAAACATTAGGACTCACTTAATATCTTGACGACAAAATCCACCCTAGTTTTGGGGTGAAGCTGGAGGGAAAAACTTTGTCGATCATTTGTGTTTAGAGACAAAGATGAATCAGCAAGATGAAAAACCTCCTAGGATAGAAATCGTCACCAAAATAATAAGTTTACCTAGGTTTTTACATACATGATGGTCTTACTAATATCATTTACATTATAAACATGCAGAATGGATTTACATCTTTTACAAATTGTTGACTGATGATGAAATCTGAATGATGCAAAAACTTGAACATGATAAATCCATTTTGCGAAAAAAATGGGTGTACTGTTATGGGGTAGTTGACACTGAGTGATCAAAATCTAGCTCTACTTGGGGACACGTTGCTTCAACGAAGGAATGTGAGAATCCAAAATCTGCATCCAAGAAAGACACAAAATTACATAAGTAGTGTCCATCCAAACATCATCATATAAAATTAAGCACATGAAAAACATAAGCTCTTATATCATTAACTATTCTACAAGCAAGAAGTATAAATATACTCTAACTACAAAAATGAAATGTTGAAATAACAAGGTGTAAGGTTAGAGATACAATACAAAGGGTGCCCTATGCCATCAGATGTGTTCAATATAGTGCATACTAAGCATTTTCCTACTTTCAGGAAAACCCATGGGTTGTTTCTCGGATGTTCCATGTCCAATCCTACATACGGTAGGACTTTGTCTTATCCGAAAATTGAGCTTCTCGCAACCATCAGATGCATGAAATTGCTTCCTTGTTCTTTTACTTTTTCACTTCATGATTTTCTTCATGGCAGGTTGCATTCTTGATGATGTGGAACATTCTACTTGAGAAATTTCAGACAAAGTATTTAATATATTTGTGACATGCCTCTCTTCATTTTGCATCTGTTCTATCAAGGGTGATGGATCAACTTTACATGTATTATCCTGATTTCCTTCAGTTTCCATTTTATTTGGATCACCTTCAATTAGCCACTTTTCAATGGAAGAAATTCCCTCCTCATAATAAGATGGAGCTTGCTTCAGCAAACTGGGAGGATTATGACCCGTTGACGACTCTTTATTACCTAACCTGAGTTGGAAACTATGTATATGTGATCTTTCCATTTTTTCCAACTTATTCTGAATAAAATTCGTTTGATTAGAAATCTCAACTTTTATAGCACGGATTTAATTTGCATGACTTCCTTCAACAATATTTATCACTTTATCATTATCCTCTTTCATAGCCATGTGCATAGAGTTCATTTCTTTGACATGATTTCTCTCTATGGTGATCAAATGATTTTGCATAGTATTCATCATCGTTTCCATTTCCTTAGCATGTTTTTCTTATAAGGCCAATAATTTCTTTTTCATAGAACAAATTTCCCTATTGTGATTAGCTACTAATCTCACTTGGTTAAGTTCCATATTCTTGATTACCTATGCTTGATTCAATTGTATATCTTTAACCATCTGATTTAATTCATTGATGAAATCATTTTCCCTTGTATGGTCGACAGTGTTTTGACGACTTGTCTCTGCTTTTCCACTGTCGTGGATGCCTCTTTCAATAGCACAAATGGACTCATCCTAAGAATGGTCAAAATGCCTGCAATATGGCACATTTTGATCTGGTGCATTTTCCTAAAATATTTCTTCGATAATTGGGTTTAATACAGGGGTACTTTCATCTTTTTTTATAGTACAAGGGGCACAAGGTGAGCCCCTTTTCTCTCCATATTTATCATTAAAAGCATGGATGATATCTTGTAAGGAATCAAAAGAGTTATCACGAAAGTTGAAAAACCAATCTCTAGCATCACCTTCCAAGGAAAGTACAAAGAGTTGCATCTTGACATATTCATGATTATATTGTGAAAATCGACAAAATATTATCATACAACAAGTAAACTTTAAGCTATGTTTTTCAGCAGTGATTGCATCATTACCTGTGAACAAAGGAAATTTATCAATGGCATTTTCTTGGATATCATGAGGATCATTAGTAAAATGACACGGGGAAAGAAAATCATCCACGATTACTTCCTTCAAGGGGAAAGGAGTTGATGGATGTCAGAGAGAGAGATCCTTGTTCAAGAAAAACAATAGGTCCACAAGAAGCGATCTTATAGCATAAATTCTTGTAAGAAATTAAATAAATGGAGTCACCACTTGAACATGAATCTAAGTCTAAAATATAAAAAGTAAGAACTGAAAATTTAGCCAGGGAGAAGCAGATGGATATCGAGGGGTATTCTTGTCTAGGAATTAGTGAATGACATAAGTGGAATTGCCACCCAAACATAAAACCAACCGAAATGTCCAGGTGGTAATGGTGAAAATAGAGAAGATGAAAGGATTAGTCAGATATAGAAGCACCAAAAAATGTGGTTCTTGAAGGATAAGAAATGATGAAATATTAAAGATTGAGAAGATGAAAACGATTAAGACAAATGTCACAAAGTCAAGATCCAATAAATTGGTCCCCAGCAATGGCGCCAAAAAATGTTGTCGCACAGAATGTCTAGGCACCGCGACAACAAATCAAATCGAGGGTTTTCACCCTGATACCCAATATCTTTGTTTTAGTTGTCTCCCTATAGCAGACTAAGGGGGGTAGGCCCTATAGAAATGGAATGAAGGAGAACTAGTTGGGAACCAACCAATTCGAGAGAAACAGTCAAGTGACCAAGTACTTGTTTTAGATTTAACAAGACATGTAGGATTAGATTTAAACGATTGATACCAATGTCTTATGGAGTCAACTATCTTGATATGAAATTTAGGACCAAGTAATTGATGAAAAATTATTGCTAGGTTTAATAACTATCTTATATGAAATGCAAATCCTAAAACTAATGTGGGATGCAGAAATCTTGGTTAATTTTAGTTTAAATTCCTATCTAACTTCAAATCGTTCAATCCTTTCTATATTGAGCCTGATTTGGTAGTAAGTGGTAGAGAGAAGATAATGTTAAGCACACTAAGGTGTGATTAACGATACCTCTGCTGAAAATCTAACGTACCTGGTGCCTCTGGCACTGCAGAGAGTTGTGGCTCTAACAGCTGCAAGGTCACTATTTTAAGTATTATTTGAACCAGGCTTCTCAAGAAAAGATGATGGGTACCTATCTTTCTATTGACCAATATTATGCTTGGAATTGAATTTTAATTATACAAGGCTAACTTAATATGCAAATGCATGAGATGATTGAAATATGGAGCGAGATGAAGCTAGAGTCAAGGATTGAAAGCGCTTATGCCACGACTATCTATGAGATATATGCCAAAGTCTTTAATCGCCCAAATAAATATTCACTTCGCTAGAATGAAAGATAAACTTCTCAAAATTATGCTTAAAATATCACAATATAATGCCCAATTAAATCACAATTTTATCATTCCAATGCAATTATAGCTCAAAGAGAACGAAATTTTTTAATGCCTTAAAAATACTCAATTTAGGAAATGAAATATGCAATTTACCACAATTCCATAACAATTACTTGAAAAAATATAAAAATTTAATATGAAATAAAAATTCATTGAAGTAATTAAAACCATGGTTATAGTTAATTAAACGAAGAGCCATCTCAATAGATATCAAGCGCAAAAATATTCAAAACCCAACTTTGATGATTTTTATCTCTCTGTAATTTCCCAAGGTTGTGACAGAAACCCAGAGGTAATCACAAAACAACTTGTTAGCTTAGAATATAGCCCTTATAAACACAGAGAGGGATCTCTCTATTAGATTTAGATTTATTGTTTTGGGATTTTAGGCTAGATATTGGGTTCAGAGTTTGGTTTTTTGAAATATTTGGTTGAAACTGCAAGGAAATGCCATTGGGTTATGGAGTCAAATTCTTAGGGTGATCAGAAATAGAAATATTAGAAAAAATGTAACAGGGCAAGGTAGGAAAGCTATTGGATCTTTGGAGATTTTTGGAGTGAAAAGGAGGAAAATATTTAGGTTCAATTAAACATAGAGCATTTTAGAATGAATTCTATATTTAATCTCAGTTTGAAAAAACGAATATTGTTTATAATCCAAAGCAGTGTAATCAAACAAATTCATCCCTTTATGTTCTTTAAATAATACAGATAGGAAAAACATATGGAATAACAGATAAATAACAATTACATAAGAGGAAGAACGTCACCAATTTTTCTGACACATGAATCTTGGAACATATTTCTGTATTAATGAAATGATTACTTTTAGATCAATGAACAACTTTACGTCAAGAGTTTTCTTTCTTCATCCAAGTTCGAACCCTTTGTACTCCGATTTATGAAGTATTTATACAAGATTTACCAAAATATCAATATTTTTACAAAATATGCTAAAAAACTTATTACAAAAATAGTACATATAGGAAAATGAAATTGTTGTAATCCTCTGGCACTAATTTCGAGGATTGTTGGTGATTATTTGGCCTAAAAAAAGTGTTGATTTGTTATTGAAGGTGAAAATTTGTTTTACTCAAGTAATTGGCACAGTTTATCCCATATGTCTTCATCCAGGGTGGAGAATTTAATTAGCTTCCTATAGGTTTCACCCACCTTGGTGTATTTTTGGAAAGTAGGTTTGACTATGAACATATGTTTTATCTCATGTTTGATAAGCAATTCGAATTCTAAACCCTCCATTAAATATTTTCCTGTGATGGTTCCTTTGATGGTGGATAACTTTGACTTATCTCTGGCTATGGTGTACAACTTCTGAGATAATATTCCAACTTGACTAATGTATCTCCAATTCCTTTCAAACATGGAAATCCCTTTTGATTCAGTACATTGAATTTCCCATAGAACTTAAGAATTTTGGCCTCTAAGTTGCGACACTTGTTCTCTAATTGTAGCATCAAATTCCTTTTTTTAATGATCCTTCTTACCTCCAAGATTGTCTCTTTCCTATTTGAAATCTCAAATTCTTCTAATTCCTCTTTGGTCTTTGAATTCAGAATTCTGATTAATGTTGTGGCTTCACCTGGCTTATGTCTTAAATCATCTTTCACTTTCTCAATGACTTCTTTTGATATCTGTACTAATTCCTCATGTTCGGAAATAATTTAGATGGAGGGACATATTTCATTCAGAGCTTCATTTATTTCTACCCAAATGTTTTCTTTTTCTTGTGCAATTGTTTGTACAATGGCAGATGCATTTTCCAACTTTTCAATTTTCTGAGTTAACCTATGTGTCTTCTGAAGCTCTGCAAGGTACACATTGTCATTCTTTAACTTCTGTTCTTGGAGATTATTTAGCTGAGCATTCGACTTCTCAATCTCTTGTCCTCTGATAGACAGATCCTCCATGGCTTTGATTATCTCTCTTGATGGTTTTGTGGGCTTTCCTTGTACTGTGATGGTTGTTGAAGTTGATGCTCCTGTTGTTGATGGAGATGCAATAAGAACTGCTATGAGTGGAATGGTTTCCAACTGCACTAACTATTCTTGTTCCTTTAGAAATTTTTCTATTTCAACCTTCGTATTTTAATCTGTCTATTTTGTCCAATTATAATCTTGAACATGTCTTGTTTTTCTTGCTCTAGCTTCCCAACTTCTTTTGTTTGATGATCCTCAATGGATGAATGCTTGAGTTTCTTTCTTAGTTCTGCAATGTCAACATTATTCCTTTTAATAATCTCCTCTGCAACTTTTACATTGTTGGGATCATATCCCAGCTTAATTACTAGATCCTCTATAGATTTAATTTTTTTGTCTTTAGCTAAAGAAGGGATCTTTTATAGTTTTAGTTGGGGTTGAATGTTGTTGACTGAAGCTTTCAGCCTGGAAGTTTCCATTGCTGAATTGGTTAAGGTTGTATATAGCATCTCTCCTATTTGTTTGTGAAAGACCATCCGATCAAATGGATGGATTTGATATACATTGAAAGGAAAAATGGACTTTTCATAATCATCTGGATTTTTGGGGAAAGGAATCATACCCTGGAGGAAATTTATATCCATATTTCCTTCTTCTATGTCAAAGGAAGATAGAATACTATGCTGTGAGGATGTTGTCTATTTCCAAAACTATGTATAAGGTGTAGCCTTTAGCATCTCATTTTTATTTTTAATTTCTATATACTTGGAAAATATATTTGGTTCAGCTTGGTCTTGAACCAATTCCCCTGAATGATATGTATCTAGTGGCTCTTGAGAATCCAAGGATGATGGAGATCCTATGAAAATATCTTCAATCCTAGGGGAAGTGAAAGGCCCTGTCAAAACTATAGTGGATTGTACATTTTCCTCTTGAAAGGATTCTTCTATTGTACGAATCTTATGTTTCTTCTTATAAATCCGAAACTCTTTCCCTAGGATTTATTTAACTGTAGGGGAAACATCTTCCCTTGGCCTCTTGTCTTGCTTCTATTGTGGTGTTAGAGTATGTGATGTTGTTGTTGAGATCACATGTTCTTCCTCTTCCTGCAAATTATTCTCCTGCCATTGCTCTTGATTCATATATTTTTCAATATCTGTCCTGGGAGTGTGAGAATAGGGAGTAGTTTTTTGTTATAATCTCAACTTTGAAATTATTCCCAAAGGGTCATATGACCAGGTGAAGCTGAATTTAAAATTCATCTGCTTGAGGAGAATCTCTGCTTCTTTGCATGTTGTTCTGGTGTTGAAAATAAAAGGACCAACCTATTTTTTAATCTTAAATTGATATTTCTTCTTGGCTGCCACAAAGTGTAGGTCATCCATATTAATCATCTGTCTAATATATTCTAGTGAAAAAAATCTCATGGGGAAAAACTTTGGCAACCTGTATGGAGGAAATTTGCACCCATCCACTTTTATCTCAGTGTAATTATGGTATAAGTACCAGTCACCTATCTTGGTTTTCTCACTGAGATGAAGAAATATTTTTATCTCAAGTCTTATCCCTGGTTAGGCACGAGACTGTATACAAAAATTTATCAACATATTCACTAGAGGTGAATTCATTGGTATGCTTCCATACTAAGGAAGTAGATTGAATTACAGAATGGGCATTTCCTTGCTCATCCAATCTCTGTAATGGAAACTGAAATATGTTTGCCTGATGGAATAAAAATAAATGGACTAAAATTGATGCATGCTTGAAGGTTCCTTTTGTAGAAAACTTTAGGAACTGCTCATGAATGGAATATTCTATAAACTCACTGTAATTGAAGGTGAATGAGGGATTTTCATCTATTGAGAATACTGATAAGAATCCTATTATGGCCTCATCAACACACTGATCTGATTGATAGCCCAGTAAACAAGAAACACTTGAGATAATATGCTTTATCATTTCAGGGAACATGGAGGATGAATAGGGACGATTTTTCTTAGGAAATTGGGCATCTTCAAGGAGAAATGTCTCAAAAATATTTTCTATGTGAGGGAAAGTGAGGTTCTTGTAGAGTTCCATGTGGGAATCTAATGAAAAAGGTTTTAGAGGGGCAGAATTTTGAATCTGCAGCATTTGGGAAATAGATTCATAGGTAATAGTTAGCAAGACATCATTGTTTTGGGCCACAATGGCCCTCTGACTGGGAATGTACCAAAAGTGGAACCATGAGACAAATTTGGAAAAATGGTGGGTCTGAGGAAAGATGAATTGGGGTAGGAATGAATCCCACAAACCCAATTCATCACTGAGATCAATGAATTTTTGTTTTAAACGGTTGTGGAGTTCGTAAAGGTCGAACTCACAATTGGTTTCAATTATTTTGTATTCTTGTGTAGAAATTATATAACATATGCATTATATATCCATATCCTCCTGATCTAAAAATATTTAACTTCTTGCTAAATACAGAATCCTTCCACTATTAATCTTTTGCGGAAATTATAAACTCAATTGCAAAACACATGAAGCAATAAAAACACACATAACACGGTTGTTTAATGGGAAATCCTGAAGCTGAAAACCCCAACGATCATATATTATGTATCATGGATATCATGTAACAATATCATACAAATATTAGTACATCAAGCTCTCAGTACAATCAATCGTCACACACTAACAAGAAGAAATTTGCAAATCCATGCACTGATTTCTGCCCTCCTGATAGCCTGCCTCCACTACGCAATCCCTGCTAAAGAATAGCTTTGAATGAATTCGAATTACCCTTGCCTTGGCTGCGCAATCCTCATTGGCAACTCCAATGTGTGTGTGATGCAATCAATGCATCACTATAGTCACAATGGATAGTCCATCTCACCCTTTCACCTATCTCTCCACTGGGTCTCCACTGGAACTAACATGCACTATAGTTAACTGTTGTATTTGTTCAATTGATTAATGAGTTATTATTTGTTAATTAATTCACTCCACTCTCATTAGTGTATCATTCAGTTAGACTCGATACAACTAGCTCAACTGAGTTTAACTCATTTTAATTGAGTTAAACTGGATACAACTCCATGAACTACTCTTCCAACTCTATCATAACTTTGCCACTTCAGTTCTAACTGAGTCCTCCATGCATGAACCACCAGTTAACCCTATGAATTGCGTAATTCCTTCAGCCCGCTGATTTTCCAAATCTGTATACTGAAATTAAGTGCTCCAAGAGAATAAGTTGTTTTTTATTGTCGGATTATTATTAAGAGCTAATAATAACCGACGTGCATCTATTTTTAGATAAATAGAATTCGCCCAATATTCTAAAAAAAAAAATTCATCTATTTTTCCAACTTAACCAACCATCCACAAATAGCATCCTGCAACTTCTAAAATATGTTCACCATGTCTAAAAATAGACATAGTCTAAAAATAGAATTGCACCTAAAAATAGCATGCTGGCCCACTTAATGAAGGCGACTCATTTTCACTAAGCTCCATCATCTTGTTGAATCTCAACACTCCCTCTCAACAAGATAGGGATTATCCTTCACCCTGATCCTGCCTCTATGGTATTCGAATTTTCTCCTGGTGAGCGCCTTCGTCAGAATATCTGCATCTTGATCTTCCGTAGGAATGTACTGAAGCAACATGATCTTCCACTGCACACAATATCTAATATGATGATACCGGATATCAATGTGTTTAGATCTATCATGAAACATAGGATTAATAGAGAGTTTAATGCAACTCTGATTATCACAATGTATCATTGTAGGATCTAAATGTGAACCGAACAAACCGACTAGGATCTTCCTCATCATATAGCCTCACATGCAGCTTGACTTGCTGCCATGTATTCTACTTCCGCTGTACTGAGTGCCACAGATCTTTGTTTCCTGTTGTACCAAGAAACTGTTGTAGATCCGATACTGAAAATCCCTCTTGATGTGTTCTTTTTTTCTGTTGGGCTACCTGCCCAATCTGCATCAATGAAGCCATGCAACTTCACCTCATCCGTCTATCTGTACCATAAGCCATACTCAGATGTGCCCCTGAGATATCTCAAGACATGCTTGTCTGCCTTCCAAAAGAGCTTGGTAGGCTTAACCATCGCTTGTGAAATTTGTTTCACCGCATAGCATATGTCCGGTCTTGTATTAACTAAATACATGAGCGAACCCACCAACTGTTGATAAACAGTGGCATCCACTACCTCTGCCGATTTAGCACCTTCTTTCCTCCAATTTCCTGGAAGAGGAGTGTCGATAGGCTTGTAGCCTTGCATGTGAAACTTCTCCAGTATCTCCCGGGCATACTTTCCTTGAGACACAAACAGTTCACCTTCTCGCTGCCATATTTCCAATTCAAGGAAATAATGAAGGAGGCCCAAATCATTCATCTCTAACTCCTTTGTAAGATCTGCCTTGCATGAGTGTATCAACTTCTCATCACCCATTAGTATTAAATCATCAATATAAAGAACAATAATTAAAACCTTACCCTTCACCACAATTTGATACGGGTTTGCATCCGCCTCACTCTTGGTGAAGCCAATTCCAGTGAAATAGCTGTCGATCCATGTGTACCAAGCACGTGGTGCTTGCTTCAGCCCATACAGTGCTCTTTTGAGCATACACACATGTGACTCGCTATTGAAGATTTCAAATCCTTCAGGTTACTCAATGTACACCTCTTCCTCAATGATCCCATTAAGGAACGCAGTCTTCACATCCATCTGATGAATGTGCCAACCCATCTGTGCTGAGAGAGCAAGGATGGTCCTTATAGAAGAATACCGTGCGACAGGTGCAAAGTGTTCTTCATAATCAATCCCCTCGATCTGTGAGAAGCCCCAGGCAACAAATCTTGCCTTATACTTCTCGACGCTCCCATCAGCAGCTTTCTTTACCTTGTAGATCCATCTTGATCCTACAATTGATTTACCCACCGTCCTTGGAACAATCTCCCAAGCATTGTTTCTGACAATGGATTCATACTCCTCCACCATGGCATCTACCCGTGTGGACTCCTGCCCTGCTTCTTCAAAAGAAGATGGCTCTGTCATGATACACTTGCTCATAAGAGCCATGTATCCAGTAAAACGGTCAGGTGACTGTCTCTGTCTGTGCTGTGATGTAGGGACTCCTACTTTCTGTGCCGCATCAAGCTTCAGTCTCTCAGCTTCTGTGGTACGCTTTCTACCTTGTCTGATGTTTGGTTTTGCATGAGTGGACTCCTCCACTCCATGAATCTCCTCCTGTGGCTGATCCACATCTAGAGGATCATATTTGGGAACAAGTAGCTCCTCCTCTGCATGTAAGTGTAGCTCCCTCTCAAGCAACAACTTCATGGATTTCACCTCATTGAATTTTATATCTCATCGCACCATAGTCATTCGTCTATTTGGCAAATAAACACGATAATTATGGGGTGTTTCTGTGTACCCCACAAATATCCCAACTTCTACAGTCAGCTCCAGCTTCTTCCTGGCGTCCTTTGTCACATGAATGTAAACAAATGAGCCAAAAATCTTCAAATGATAAATATCAGGCTTCTTACCAGTAAAAGCTTCTTCAGGTGTACTCATGCCAAGTACTCTATGAGGACAATGGTTTTGCACATAAACCACAGTGTTGCATGCTTCCACCCACAAGTGCATCGATAGGCCCTGATCATGCAACATAGCTCGTGCAGCACCCACGATCGTTTTGTTCTTCCTCTCCGTGACCCCATTCTGCTGTGGGTTATGAGGTACCATGAGTTCTCTTTGAATTCCTTCTTTGCTACAAAATTCTTTGAATTCGCCCAAGATATAATCACCACCATTATCGCTCCGTAGAGCCTTCACTTGCTTCCCTGACTCCTTCTCCACCAATGCTTTAAACTCACATAACTTTGAAAATGTTTCGCTCTTCTTCTGCATGAAGAAGATCCAGCATCTACGAGAATAGTCATAAAAAAAAATAACATAATACCTATGTTTTGTTGTTGAAGCAACTGAGAAAGGTCCACACACGTCTGTGTGAATTCTCTCAAGGATCACTGAAGCATGGTTCTCCTTCTCGTGAAAGGTGGTCTTCACAAACTTACCCATAGTACATCCCTTTCATTGATCTGACTGCACAAGAGTACCCTTGGGAATTCCAGTAGAAATTTGCTGCAAAATCTTCAAAGCACCATGGTGAAGATGGCCCAATATCCTGTGCCATAATTCGCCCTCATTCCGGCTCACTACTTCTTCTGCTTTGCCCATAATTGCAGCGCAGCCATATACCTCCAGCTTGTAGAGATTCTTAACTTGAATCCCTATCTTCTTGGTTTGACCCGTTGTTTTATGTCGAAGGAAGGATTTTCCCTCACTGAAAACAACGTCATAACCTTTGTCTTCCAACATTGCGACCGAGACCAAGTTCTTCTTCAGACCTGGAACATGCATAACTTCTTTCAACAAGAATGGATTGCCTGACTCCCTCTCAAAGGTAATGGTCCCAATGCTAGTCGCACTATATCGAGCATCATCGCCCATCTCTATATGCATTTGGAGGTCCTTCTCCTCCAAGTCACTAAACAACTCCTTGTGTCCCGTCATATGGAAAGACGCACCACCATCAAGATACCACACTGATCCCATTACGCTTGAAACCAAGCATGCGATCAAAGAGAAATCAAGTTCAAATTGCGAGGCTAAGGCCTCTCCAGTTGCAGCTCCAGCAGACTTCTTGTTCTTCTTCTTCTATGGGCATTTAGTGGCGAAATGCCCATGTTTGTGACAGTGAAAACACTTCACTTTGGATAAATCCTGCTTCTTGCCTTTAGCTTCGGATTTTGAAGGAAATTTCTTCCCCTTCCCTTTCCTTGCTTTGGCAGTGAAAGCACAATTTTCTTCATCTTCATTCTTCGATGAAGAACCATCCCTGGTACTTCGCCTTATCTCTTCCTGCACAAGATCCGACCAAAGTCGCTCCCATCCCAGCAGTTTCTCCCATCCATTGACAGAGTCTTTGTAGCTATGCCAACTCTTCGGAAGGCCAAGGAGATCCAAGCTCACCAATTATTCATCATCAAAAGTAATCCCCACACTTCCTAGTTCATCCTTACAGTGTACAAACTTCATGAGATATTCTGGAATACTGTCGCCCTTCTCCATTTTTATTTTTTTGAGCTTGTCTTTAAGCGCCAACTTCCTCTAGTCGCTTCTGCTTTGGAAAAAATATGTCAAAGCCTTCCACATTGCAAATGGAGTGGCTTTTCCATGAAGGCTGGACACAATATGGTCCTTCACACCTTCCAACAAAATTCTTCTTGTCTTTGCTACCTTCTTTTTCCATACGTCAAGTCCTGCAACATCACTAGAATCCGGCTTAGGAACATCGCTATCGATGAACTCCTTCAGTCCATTATCCTCCAGCACCACCTCCATCCTGTCCTTCCAGGCTACGTTATTCAAGCTGCCATCAAGGGCATACTCGAATCACAACCCATTGAAAGAAATTTCAATGTATACTCAACTGTCGCACCAAGAATTTTCTGCAGCAAATTCGAATTGTCCATCAGCACAAACTCTGCAATTCTTCACAATTGCAATCTTCAAGAATTAACACTTCTCCAATACCATGTAGAAATTATATAATATATGCATTATATATCTATATTCTCCTAATCTAACAATGCTAAATACAGAATCCTTCCACTGTTAATATTTTGCGGAAATTATAAACTCAATTGCAAAACACATGAAGCAATAAAAACACACATAGCACAGTTGTTTAACGAGAAAGCCTGAAGCTGAAAACCCCAAATATCATATATTATGTATCATGGATATCATGTAAAAATCTCATATAAAGCTTAGTACATCAAGCTCTCATTACAATCAATCGTCACACACTAACAAGAAGAAATTTTCAAATCCATGCACTGATTTCTGCCCTCTTGATAGCCTACCTCCACTACGCAATCCCTGCTGAAGAATAGATCTGAATGAATTCGAATTACCTTTGCCTTGACTCCACCATCCTCATTGGAAACTCCAATGTGTGTGTGATGCAATCAATGCATCACTATAGTCACAACGGATAGTCCATCTCGCCCTTTCACCTATCTCTCCACTGGAACTGACATGCACTGTAGTTAACTATTGTATTTGTTCAGTTGATTAATGAGTTATTATTTGTGAATTAATTAACTAATTAATTCACTCCACTCTCACTAGTGTATCATTCAGGTAGACTAGATACAACTAGCTCAACTGAGTTTAACTCACTTTAACTAAGTTAAACTGAATACAACTCCATGAACTACTCTTCCAACTCTGTCATAACTTTTCCACTTCAGTTCTAACTGAGTCCTCCATGCATGAACCACCAGTAAACCCTAGGAATTTTGTAATTCCTTCAGCCCACTGATTTTCCAAATTTGTATACTGAAATTAAGTGCTCCAAGAGAATAAGTTGTTGTTTATTTTTAGGTTATTATTAACCAACATGCATCTATTTTTAGATCGACGATCTATAAATGGACTTCGCCCAATATTCTAAAAAAATGATTTCATCTATTTTTCCAACTTGACCAACCATCCACAAATAGCACCCTGCAACTTCTGAAATATGATCACCATGTCTAAAAATAGACATAGTCTAAAAATAGACTTGCACCTAAAAATAGCCTGCGGGCCCACTTAGTGAAGGCGACTCATTTTCACTAAGCTCCATCATCTTGTTGAATCTTAACACTCCCTCTCAACAAGATAGGGATTATCCTTCACCCCGATCCTACCTCTATGGTATTCGAATTTGCTCCTGGTGAGCACCTTCGTCAGAATATCTGCATCCTGATCTTTCATAGGAATGTACTGAAGAAACATGATCTTCCGCTGCACACAACCTCTGATATGATGATACCGGATATCAATATGTTTAGATCTATCATGAAACACAGGATTAATCGAGAGTTTAATGCAACTCTGATTATCACAATATATCACTATAGGATCTAAATGTGAACTGAAAAAACCGACCAGGATCTTCCTCATCCATATAGCCTCACATGCAGCTTGACTTGCTGCCATGTATTTTGCTTCCACTAAACTGAGTGCCATAGATCTTTGTTTCCTACTATACCAAGAAACTGCTGTAGATCCGATACTGAAAAACCCTCCTGATGTGCTCTTTCTGTCTGTTGGGCTGCCTACCCAATCTACATCATTGAAGCCATGCAACTTCACCTCATCCATTTTTCTGTACCATAAGCCATACTCAGATGTGCCCCTGAGATATCTCAGGAAATGCTTGAATGTCTTCCAAAAGAGCTTGGTAGGCTTAACCATCGCCTGTGAAAGTTGATTCACCGCATAGCATATGTCTGGTCTTGTATTAACTAAATACATGAGCAAACCCACCAACTGTCGATAGACTTACACCTAAAAATAGCCTGCGGTCCCACTTAGTGAAGGTGACTCATTTTCACTAAGCTCCATCATCTTGTTGAATCTCAACATCTTGATCTACCAGGGACGGGTGGTCCAAGACGATTTCAAGGGGTAGAAGGATATTTTTTATTATGGATTTAGATTTTCCCTTAGGCACCATGCTGGAAAGAATTCAAATTGGACAATGTAATTACTTGGGAATCATGTAGCTGGAGGATGGTGGCTTGGTGACTAGTTACTGTAACAGTTACCTTGCTGACTGGTTGGAGTCTGACGGGTTTTTGCAAAACTTCTGTCACTTAGGGTCCTGGAACGACGAATGGGAAGGCCAATAGAATAGTCTTGGTCTCTTTATAAATTAATTACACATTTTTGTTGGTTTTCCATTTAACGGATCAGGTCTGTTAATCTATGTCAAAACGGTTATATAACGGGTGTAGGGACGTGTGACTTGTCAAGGGGTTTGAAGTGGAGTGGGAAAGGATATGACAGAGATGGGAGAGGCGTAGATGTGGGGTGGGATGTACAGTGCTAATTTTCAAAAGAGTGGTGGATGTAGCAATGGGACGGAAGCATAGTGAAGTGATGGCGCACGAGGTCCATGGTAAAAAAACTGGCAGAAAGAGAAAACCGAATTTCAGAGGGGGGGTAGGCGATAAGGGGTTTTGGGCGTGGGGGGTCCGAAATGGGCTTGGAGACAACACGTCGCAAAAGTGTTAAGGAGGGATCCCGCTTTTCGGACCCCACCCCCCCCCCCCCCCCCCCCCTTGATTAACAGTCGAAGGTGTGGGGGGTCGGGGGGGTGTTGTCTGAAAATATCACCTGTCTTTGATATGGGCGGGTGAGATCACAGCCTTTTAAATTTTCCTGAACTTTATTACAATATGACAAAATGTGTCATTTTAACAAAACTTTATTAAAACTATTAATCACATTTAAATGGTGTGATCAAACTAATTAAGCTAACTTTTTTAAAAACTAATCTAAACTCACTTTATCCAACTAAATTAATCGCGCTTCAATGGTGTGATTAATTATTTAAACCTATTTATTTATTTCTAATGTGGCATTTAGACTAGCTCCACATTATTTTATTTTTTTTCGAAAGGTGTTTCATTTTTTTTGAAGTGGCATTTGAACTCGCTCAATTATTGGGCTTTTTCATTATTTTTCATATTTTTATTTCTTTCATTTTTGCACAAATATATATCTTTTTTTTATGTCCCCTTTTCTTTTTTCTATTTTTCTTTTCTTGGAAGCAATTTGTAGAATAAAACATTATTTAGAATATCTTATGTAAAAATCAACAGATAATCAACAATTCATCCTATAAAATATAGGACCCTAACAATGATCATGCAGAAGACTTAAGCACTTTAAATTTTGGAAGTTATTACATGAAATAACCATGAAATTCAAATATTAAACACTTCAAGAAATTTTGAAATTCAAATAATTTTCTTAAGTACTTCAATCCAGAAAAATAACTTTTTACCTATAGTCAAACTTTAGAGATGTTAAAAAAAATTAAATTCACCTTTGACTATAGTGATTTTAATTTTTTCCCTCAATAATAAATTTCTTAAGCACAAAATATCAATAGCCCAAAAATCCTTATATCGAGAAGCTAACTTCAAAAAATAAATTGACTTTCAAAATTTTCATATACAAAAAGAATATAAACTTTAAAAAAAATTGACTAATGTTATGAGTTAATAAAAAAATAGAAATTTTTCGATTTTTTTTTATTTTAAAAGTTAAATAAAAAATTTTGATTTTTTAATTTTAATCAAGGCCCAAAGGCCAAACTTTACAAACAAACAAAAAATCTAAATTTAAAAGTTAATTAAAAATTTTTATCTTTTTTTAATGAAAACTTCTAAATTTAGTCAAAAGAAAAAATTCAGATTTTTTAATAAAGGCTCAAAGCCCAAATAAAAAGAATTGAACTTTATAAAAAAAATTGAAATGTTATGTGTTTGCTTTGTGCGTAGGTCAATGGGTTTTGAGCGGGAGAATCCGTAGAGGGTCGATGAGGATGTCAGTGGAGCCGCTAGAAAGGATAAAGGAGATCATACGAGCAGCAAAGGGAGAAAGGTTTAGGGCTGCGAGGAGAATGTCACGGAGGGATAAGGAGCAGCGAGCCGAGGTTGAAGGAGCTCACAAGGGGGAAATACTCGCATGGAGGGAAGAAGGAAACGTTGCTTCAAGCAACATGAAAGGAAAGAAAGGGCAAGCGAGGAGGATAGAGGGCTTTGAATGCAAGTCGAGGAGGGAGAAAATGAAAGAAGCATAGAGGCTAGGAGAAGAGCTACGAGGAGGGTCATGGACAGATTTGAAGGACGCTGAGATGGAGAAAAACATAGCAGGCAGACAAGGAGCACGTAGAAGAGAAAATGAAGAAAAATACAGGCACGTTGGTGCACTAAAAAAAATTGAAATTTTCTTTTTCCCAGAAATTAAAAATTTTCAAAGAAAACTGAGATCCGAAATCAAATTCTAATGACTAAAATTCTCCCTGCAAACAAATGTATTTTGTGACAAGATCTTACCCTCTAGGACCTAGATCTGTCTCGGACCTTGAGAACTCCAACTAAAACCTCCATATCTATACATGTATAAACAGCTAACAAACACCCAAAAATCCCATACAAATGCAAAAAAATATGAAAATAAAACCCCATAAACCCAAGTTAGAAAAAACTTCAGATCTATATAAAACATTTATAGATCAATGCACAAGAGTTGTGGATCTATCAGATTTGAGGAGTATGAGTCCAACTTCGCTCCCAGATCTGAATATCTAATGCTCTAACTAGCCAGATCTATCAATTTTTCCGCAAAATATTTAAAATATTTTGGTTTTTTAGAGAGGTACTAGTCCAAAACTTCATGCGTAAAAAATTGAAATTTTAGATAAATCTTGAAGTTATTATGAAGAAGGTTATTCAGAAAATATATGTTGAGATTCGACTGGTCCAACCGACGACTATTCCCAAATTCTCAATGAAAACCTTAGATATATATTAGCAAGCACTAGATCAATCATCAAACCAAGTAGATAAATAGAATAACAATAAAATTCTTAAGAAATAGAGATACCTGCTACTTCAAGAAAAATTAAAAATGTTACCCTAGATCCAACAAACCGAATAAGATACATGTATTCATATTATTCTAAGAGAGATATTGATTTTAGATTTTCAAATAATATCTACACAAATTAAAACAATGTTAGCATAGATTCATGAAGAGGAAAAAAACCGCAATTTGAAACCCCAAAGACTTTGCATTTATTCCAGAAAATATACAAGAGAGCTTGAGAGCTCAGTACACGATTCAATGATCCAATGAAAAAAATAGACCGACATCGACCTCTTATTTATAGACAAATTATCCAACGGCTAGTTCCCTTGATCATTGTCAAAGTAATCTCGACCATTTAAAAATATTTGATTATCTTTTAATCTCGTCCGTTGAAACTATTTATTTTATGAGGAATTTAAAAATTTTCATTCAATTACTTTTAATTAACTCAAAAACAATAACTTTGAGTTAATTGCCTCAAAATTTTAGTTTGACTTAACTACCAAGATCCAAGGGTCCAAAATTGTTTAAAATTTTCAATATTCCCTTGGCCCGGGACCTTTAAAAAATTATTTTTTAGAGACCCACGAACATTGCCTTTGAAGAATTTAAATTTACGTAGGACATAAAATTAATTAAATTTCTGGCTTATTATTTTTAATTTAATTTGGCTAGAAAATTTAATTAATTGACCTATGAGGGGATTAATTATTTTTCCAACCCTATAATACTCAGCCATGGTGTCTAGTTATGAGGGACCATGCACTAAATATTTTTTACATTAAGATTTATACATTAAACCCATGAGGGGGAACACCCATTAGTTATAGACCCTCAAATATATACCCAATTTTGTGACTCAAAATATGATCTAGTAGACCAATTAATTTGTAATAAAATAATCAAGCCAATTAACTATGATTATTCCCAAATTAGTTTTACAAAGACTCGATAAAACACACTAGGACTCACTTAATATATTGACGAAAAAATCCACCCTAGCTTTGGGGTGAGGCTAAAAGGAAAAAATATGTTGATCATTTGTGTCTAGAGACATAGATGAATCAGTGAGACAAAAAATATCCTAGGATAGAAATCGTCACCAAAATAATAATTTTACCTAGGTTTTTACATACATGATGGTCTTACTAAGATCATTTACATTATAAACATGCAGAATGGGTTCAATATTTTACAAACTGCTGACTGATGATGAAATATGAATTATGCGAACACTTGAACATGATAAATCCCTTTTGTGAAAAAAGGGGTGTACTGTTTGGGGTCATTGAAACTTAGTGGTAAACACCTCCCAAGCATGATCATCATGGGAAACCTACTTCTGTTTCTCCATCTCATCATTCTCCCTCTTCTACTAATCATAACCCTATAAATCATGATAATACTGATAAGGACCATGATGGGAATGATATGCCTGAGGCTGCCATCTAGAGGAAATTTATGAGCATGATCATTGATATATCCATCTTTTTATTAGAAAAAAGGTGTATAGTCCATTCTTATTTTCCCTTTGAGACCATTGATACATGGTCATGTCATTCACCCACCTCCCACCCTTATAACACTATCCTTTCATATTTTCATCGCAAGGTTGATTCTAGGGGCTATTCTTCTTACATTGAATAGATGATATATTGGTTGCATTGGATTTATGATTACACTTAGTGCTTCTACAATGTAATATGCATGTTAGGATAGGGTGCATTTCATGTTTATTTTCTCATTAGAACTAACGTCTATGATATTTTCATGATAGATTAGTTTCATTTAGATTAAATTTTTACTTTAATTTCTTGTTGATTTTTACATCCTAATACTAAGCATGGGTGATCATAATACACCACAAAAACATATTGCCCCATTTTTTTGGTCTTTGATATGTGCAGGTAACAGGTCTACGATACCAACAGATTGTTGGTGTTCTCATGACCTTCCGTTCGAGTAGCTTCATGCACTTTTCTAAGAGCTCATGTCCCAGTTGGAGCCAGATGTTACCCAACACCTATGGGTAGTTTATATAGAAGAAATTTTTTCTCCTAAATGGTCCTCAGCTGGCATCCAGTAGCCCCTTGCAACCACCAAATAACCCAATGTTCCATTGTCTCTGACACCTGAGCCAGTCATGTGGTCCCTCGAGCACTTGTCATGAATGTATTTTTATAGGTGGTACCCTCAACCCCAAATTTATGGCTTTTCATTGGTATAGTTGAGTAATTTTCCTTACTTTTCATGAGCACTGTTGGTCATGGATTGGTGCGGGGATTCGATGGAAAGAGTGGGTTAGGCTTGTATTTTTGTCTCTATTTCCTGATTTGTTGTTACCCATGTATCCTAGTCATGTAGGGTCTCTTTTACTAGCCATTAGCTTTAGGGATGACACTACATGAGAAATATTAATTTTGGTTGCATGTTCCTGCTTCCCGATACCACCTTCATCACTTCCCTTCCGCTCATTTTAGCCCCATTCATCTATTCTCCCATATGGGTCCACATGTGTCCACTAGGTCCACATGGGTTTAACCTCCCCCTCCCCTTGTCCACGCCTTGGTTCAGGCATGGAATGATGCCCCATAGGTTGATACAACTAAAAAGAAATTAAAAATCATAATTTGGCCACTCTCAATAGGAAATGTACTAAAAAATGCAAAATATGGTTGGGACACACAAATTTAGCATGTGTGCAAAAGCCAAACATGAGATCTACCCCTTATCCATGGACATCACCCTGGTTTCTATGGGCCCTAGATGATCTTTCTCCATCATTAAGGAACCCATGATTGTCTCAACCCTTGGTGGGCAATGAATTGCCCCACCTTGAGGGGGTATCCATTTTTGTATATTACATAACATTCTCTCATCCCCTGGAGCCCCGAGAAGTTGTGAAGAAAAATAAATAAAATTCAAAATGAATATGAAGAAGGGTGGATAAAAAAAAGGTTGGGGTAACTCATGTACCACAATTTTATCCCTCCTATACTCATATACTGAGGTGTGTTCTTCCCCTATTATAGCTACCCTTGCACCTTGACATGCAGTCTAGATGATTCCCCTGATCCCCACTCCATTCCACCATTATATCATTTGTCTCCTACCACTTAAGGGATGTACCATGGACATGTCACCCCCTTTAGAGGTTGAAACCTTCTAATATGGTCCTTGGTTAACCCCCTATTTATCTTGGAGACACGTGTACATGCCAAATCCCACTATGGAAGGGCATGCCACCATGAAGTGCCCCATTGATACTATGACTTGTAAGCACTTTTACTTGATTATTCTAATTATTTGTTGTATTGGATGGTAAGGGGGCACATTTGATCTTATGCATGATTGTAGGTGGATCTCCATTTGGGGCTTGGTCTCTCTATACGGGGTCCTATCCCTCTATAGGGCTACATTGGCACTTGTAGGGTGAGTGTTGAGAACCATGGACCTCCACCATAACATAGATTACTTCATGGATCCCCAACAACACTCGTTGATTTCTCGTGTTTCACCTTTTGGATGAGGATGATGCACCTGGTTCACCATGCCTAGCCAACCCCACATTTTCACCATACACTTGGAACATGTTCCAGGGTTGAGAGGATGTATCCCGCTACAAAGGGGGGGTTTTTGTCATCATTCTAGCCTTACAGATGGTCTACAGACATTTTCTATCCATTTGGATACCCATGAAGATGTCCTTGCTCCCCTGTTGAAAAGTGTAACTCGGTTCAGTCTTCATAATGACATGTTTCATTGTGAATTTATGTCATTTATATAAATAATAAAAGTAAAATTACTATTTTAATGCTTATCTCATGGGTTTCATGAGCAAGGAATTTTATTTTTAGTGAGGGCTCCCATTGTGAGCCTTTAGTATTTGTCATCTAGTCATAAAATTAAATTTGAGTCTATGTCATGTATGAAGGACCCTTCTTAAGCATGTTACACATTTGTATGAGTCATTAAATAAGTATGAAAACCATCTAAGACGAGCACAATACCTCTCCTTCAAGTCAGATACAATATGGATTAAATAATTTACACAAAGAGACATGTTGGTTCACTCTCTACAATTCGGCTTATTACAGGCTCCAACGATTATAAATAGGGCAATTCAGATTTCATTTGAAGGCGGGATTTTAGAGAAGTAATTATGTAGTTGTTTGCGGTTAGGAGTGCGAAGAGTTAAGGAGAGCAGCACTATAATACGCGAGAAGTAAGAAAGGAAGAATTAATTGTTTAGGTTCTTATTTGGGCTAATTTCTTCACATATATGGAAGAAATCTAGGGTTTTTGCAGTACCATATCAATCCAAGAAAGGGTCTCCAAAAAGGGTCTTCTTATCAGCTCCACTTCTATCCGAATTCACCTAGAAGAGTCCTCAAGAATAGAGAAGGAAGGAACGAAACTCCAAAAAAAATATCTCCTCACATGTGAAACTACAGAAGTACAGACTATAGTTTTGTGGAAACAGACTGAAATTTCAAAAGTGTAGACAATTTGACTTGCATTTCCCAAAGGAGGAGGAAAGATCCATCAGTTTGATTCAAGGAAGGATCTCGTCAATAAAGGCATGTGACTTGGTATTAGAGAGGAAAATAGGTCAGGGTCTTGGTTTTGGTATTCTTTAATTGAAGTCTCTATAAGAATAATAATTTGTTTGGGTTTTCCTCTCAAGTGGGAGAATTTTTGGACCTGGATGATAGCCTATATTTTGTGTCTCTTGTCTCTTTATGATTTATGCATTGGTAGTTGTTTGATGTATAATAACACTAATAATATAAGAAAGAGAAGATTATAATATAAAAAAGTAAAAAACATTCACAAGCAGTTATCATAAGTAGAGAAATCAACTACTAATTGATTCCCTAGATTTTTCAACATGGTATCAGAGCTAATGTGACAAAGTCAAGGAAAGGAATTTTATCAAGAGACAAACAAGGATCAAATCTCGAGAAATACATCAAAGCAAATTGAAATATATCAAAGTGAAGTCAATATCTACAACAAAATATCAAACCCTAGATCGAAGAAGAAGTCTACACCAGCAAAAGTTGTGGATCCTCTAGTCATCATCAAAAGACCTCAAAGACCCCCATCAAGTTGGAAATATATACAAAGAGAGGTATATTGAAGCATATACATCCAAGAGAATGACTTCAAGAAGAAATATCGCATCCTCATATTGAAGAATAAATATATTATAATCAAGGAGAAGGTTTCTATCATCTATATCATCATCAAATTCAAGGAAGCAGTAAGTGGAAGAAGCATATTAACAAGTAAATATATGACCTTATCTGAATTTGTCAAAATTTATTTTTACAAGGACAGAAACAAATTGGTTGGGGATTTAAACTAACTTGCATGGAAGAAAATAATACATCTGAATCTCATTGAAAATGAGGTCATGGATCATGTCAAAGGATCTATCACCAAACCAGGAAAAAAATATGCTTAAGAACTTCCAAATTTTATGAAGGGGGAAGTTAGGGCTAAGAGGATTCTCATTGAATCCATCAAGGATCCCCTTATCCCATATGTATCTAAACTTAAAAATTCAAAATAAATATATGACAAATTGGTAGATTTGTATTCTATAAGCACTGCAAGGGAATTTATCTCTTTAATGCAAGAACTCTACAAGCTGAAGATCTCAAAATAAGAAGGTATAGCTTCATACTTTATGAGTATATCTGAGATTGGGGATCAAATCTAAGTTCTAGGAGAAATAATTTCTGACATGAAAATGACTACAGTGGTACTAAATGCACTACTGGAGGATTAAGGTAACTTTACTTCAAGTATTTATGATAAAAAATAAGCTACTCCATTCCATGAGCTTTGGTCACTATGCAACATTGAATAATCTAGGATAAAGGAAAAATATGATGTGGTATCAGGTGGTACAAATCAGGAATATGTTGCAATGGCAAGAAGAAAGGGAAATTTCGGAAACTTCGGTCCTCAGAAAAAGAAGAAGAACATGGCTAAGATTCAATTCTATGGGTGTCAAGAATACGGTCACAATATGAGAGATTGTCCTAAGCTCAAGAAGGACAATAAAAAAAGAGGAAGAGAATAATCCCATATCACCAAGGAAGTGGAATAAGTTGAAAAGAAGAAGTCCAAGAAAGAGGAAGTAATAGATCTCTGCTATGAATGAGATATTCTTCCTCACCAAAGTTATTTTCATAGTTTATGAGTCTTCTATTGTAATATATGGCTATAATAAATGATGGGATGCATCATGGCATCATAGAATCATTGGAAGCAAGAGATCGTGACATCTTCATAGAGAAGCATGAAAAATGGTTGAAATTGAAATATATGGAATTCATCTATGGAAGGATATAGCTCTTGGGAACCTCATTAGAAGCATAAGTAGTACTTATGGGAAAAAAAGGAAGTCATCTAGTAGAAATATCATCATACATTAGCTAAAAATGGAAACATATGTTGGATGGGGATACTCTAGACCCCCAAGATTATCTGATGGAATATTCATCAAAAGGTTCATCAATCAAGAGAGGAAGCAAGTGTTTCATCATGAATTCCAACTTGTGGAATTCATGGGATGATGGTATGATGACATAAGAGGTGAAGCAGATCAAGGGATTGAAGCTCTTTTCAATCAAGGAAGTTGTTGAAGGAAGTCTAGATGAAATAAAGAAAAATAAGGTATTTCTACTTACATTCGCTATTGTAGATTCATGTAATATGGTTGCAAGTAATATGGATCAATTCTCTATCTTGAGAGCATGATCAAAGGAAAAAGGATCTCCTCCTATGAAAGGATGCAAGGAGGCATGAGTCACACTTTGTCTAGATGAAATCAAAATGATATGTCGTCATCTGAAAAATGAGGTGGTTGACAAAAAATTAGAGGAACTATGATCAAATGTTCCTAGAAGATAATGTGTGAAGAAAGAAAGGAAGAGATCGTGGAATGTGAAACTATGAAGGAAATCAACATCTGAGGACTAAAATACTTTACCATTATATCTCAACGAAAGATATGAAGACTCTAATAGAAATATGAAAAATATGGAGACACTTGACAATGGATATCTTGTGGATATGGGTCAATATGTATGCAAGATGTTGATGCAAACTGGAAGATGTCATGTTGAAAGACCATCACAAAGGTAATTTTTATTTGACGTTCATTTCCTATTTTTTGAATTATATTTGGATGGGTTTATGCATGGTTTCCAAGGGAAGAGCTACGAATGTCTTCCATTGATGATGACCATGTAGTAGGAAGAAATATCCTTAAGGAAACATGGCGTGAAGAAGGCAACATGGCATGAAGTAAGCCCAGATATGGATTGATGGATCACTTTCCAATGAAATGAATAATGAAATGTCTCAAGGATGAAAGTGATGGATGGTTTTTTCCCTATGAAGAAGTCCCAAAAATCAAGACTCCTGAATAACGCAAATAAATTCATGACATTGTGAGGAGGAGTTATTCAAGCAGCTGGTTGTCCCGTCATCTACGCCTGAGGATTTGTTGTAGGTCCCTAATTAAGAGGGAGCCTGGAAACAATTTTATTACTTGGTGGAAACTTGGAAGAAAAATTCCTAAGTCAAGAGGCAGCTTAGGTACATTCCTTTCATAGGAATGAGTACATTCCTTTATTGGAATATATATGTCCTCCCTAATTAAGAGGGAGAGATAGACACATACTTCTTGTCTTCACTTGGGAATACAAAATGGAGGATTGGGTAAACATCTGGCATCTAATTCTCTTTGAGGATGTGTTAGGGCATCCAAGAAAAGATTAGTCATAGAGAACCAATATTCTTTGAGGACTGGGAATCCAAGATAAGAATAGTCCTTGTGGAACACACTCTGAGAACCCGAGTGGAGTATGTTCTGAGAGAGACAATGATGACGGTGTCTATACATCATTGGTATCATCAACATTCTGCTTTGAACTTGTGGAGAGATAGAGTTTTTAGTCAAGGCCTTGCTATGTGACAATGTTTTTTTTTTTGTAAGCTATTATAATTCTTTTGATTAACAAAATATTTTACAATCCATTGTCTGAGCAGAGGAACTTATCCAATTCCTTCTCTCAGTTGTATCCAAAAATTCAAAATGAGGGGTTTCCCATAACAGAGAAACCAGCCCTTTAATTGTCTGGAAAAACTTGAAGCATCTTCATTCGCTAAAACACTATATAAAATTGTAAAAACTATAGATAGCAATATTGTCTAGAACTGGACTGAGGTGAAAAAAACTTCATTATTTGTGTGCTTCCCCATGTTGTTCTGCATCAGGTGCCAGTGGTTCCTCCTCAGTCACTGGACACTCGTAAATATGGATTATTTCCTCCTCCTGCTCTGTGAAGACGTAAGGCTCCAGCTCCATCGGCTCACCTCTTTCATCGCATTTGCGCGAGCCACCTACATTATATTGCCAAATATTGGGGATGTACAAGGAGGAAGCCTTGATAGGTAGTCGTTCGAGCTTCTTGGGCAGAGGAGTTACAGAACGAGAATTGTTGATTTTTGGTATTACCACTTGGTTCTGGGCTGGGGCGACTCGGAGGGCTCAGTGGAAGGTATGAGGGAGGAGGTGGGTGTAATCGTAAGAGTAGAGGGAGTGGAGGAGCCATAAGTGGTCAGGGTTGTGGGAGGAGCAGAGGAGCCATCAGTGTTCAGGGTTCAAGACTGAGCGCAAGGATCAGAGGATGGTTCATCAATGGAGAGAAAAAAATTGTCAATAGAGGCTCTAGTTATCCTAGCATGTAGGGTGCCCCTAGTTCTACATCTGCAAGGCTTCTGTCTCTACCTGGGCGCCATGAAAATGGGAGCACAAAGTTGCAGAGAGCGCACCAGGCTGTGAGGGAGAATTGCTACAAAGTTGCGTTGGTAAGCCGGAGGAAGAATGCGAGGGAGATTGTGGTGCTGATATTTAATGGTTGTGCCTCTCCAATCGAGGCCACAACTATATGTCACCTGCCTCATTAAACCTCTTAACTGTTATCTGCTGCAACATGGTGTTGTCGTCCTGCCATGGCATCGTCGTTCCTCAACTGGTTGTGTCATCATGCACCATGGGGTGGGTTGGAAGTCGCGTCACGCAATTCCAGGAACTATGTGACAATGTTAGTTGATATAATGATACACAGTTGAGTCACCATCTGAGTCTTCTTATGAGAATTATTCATATTGAGAATGACCAAGTACCATTATGAACTCCTCCCTAGTTAAGAGGGAGTGTTGAAAACTGTAACTAGGTTTGGTCTTCATAATGACATGTGTAATTTTTATTTTACATAATTGATATAAAGAAGAAAATAAAATTAGTATTGTAATGCTTGTCTCATGGGTTTCATGAGCAAGGAATTTTATTTTTCATGATGGTTCCCATTGTGAACCTTTAAGATTTTCCATCTAGTCATAAAAGTAAATTTGAGTCTATGTCATGTATCAAGGACCCTTCTTCAATGGGCATGTTACACATTTGTATGAGTCATTAAATAAGTATGAAGTCCCCCCAAGACAAGCACAATACCTCTCCTTCAATTCTGCTACAAAATGGAGTAAATAATATACACAAAGAGACATATCAGTTTACCCTCTTCAAGTTGGCTTGTTACGGGCTCAATGACTATAAATAGGGTAGTTCGTACTTCATTTGAAGGTATAATTTTAGGGAAGCAATTAGGTAATGGTCTACGGTTAGGAGTGCAAAGAGTCAAGGAGAGAAGCACTATATCAGCGATAAGGAAGAAAGGAAGACCAAATTTTTTGGGTTTGTGTTTGGGCTAATATCTTTACATATATGGCATAAAACTAGGGTTTTTTCAGTACCATATCAGTCAAGAAAGGGTCTCCAAAAAGGGTCTTCTTATCAGCTCCACTCCTAGTCGAGTTCATCTAGAAGAGCCCTCAAGAAGAGTGAAGGAAATAAGGCATCTCCAAGTTTTTTTTCTCTCCTCACACGTATGAAACTATAGAAGTACGGACTGTAGTTTTGTGTAAAGAGACCGAAATTTCATAATTGTATACAGTTTCACTTGTGTTGACCAAAGGATGAGGAAAGAGCCATCAGTTTGATTCAAGGAAGGATCTCATAAAGAAATGCATGTGACTTGGTCTTGGAGATTAAAATAGGTCAAGGGTCTTGGTCTTGATATTCATCAATTGAAGTCTCTATAAGAAGAAGAATTTATCGGGTTTTCCTCTTTAGTGGGAGAGGTTTTGGCTGTTAGATCCCTATAATACTAGTGTAGCCACTTATTGTTATTGTTAGTGTAGCCCCCTTATTGTTATTCTTGTGGCCATGTAGTCCCCATATTATTATTATTGTGCTCCATATAATCCCACTATTGTTATTTTTGTGCCCATACATTATTATTGTTATGTCAACTCTAATTATATTATGACCCCTTAGACTCCTATATATAGAAATGAGATTTTTTCATTTGAATCATCTAAGAATTCTTCAGATATGTAATGTAAAGGAGGTTTAACCCTCTAAGAGTATATTTTTTAATTTGTTGATGTATTATTTCTATTTTTTTGTGAGCTAGTTTCATAACATTTGGTAACAGAGCTTTGGATTTTAGGGTTTCACTTCTTCAAACAAGTCATCTTGGAATTTTTGCTATAACCTTTTTATTATGAGGATTTAGAATCTGAAATTTCGGCCACATGGATCAAAACTCTTCTCTAAATTCTTGTAAAATTTTTAAATCTTGGTTCATTATATTATCTAAGATATGATCTGGGGAAGTTATGGTTTTTGCAAGCTCCAAAATTCAGTTTCAAATAGGTGGCCTAGGGAAAATCGTTATAACTTTTGTTTCAGGAATCATATTTTAATTCTAGAAAACGGGGCTGAAAGAGAACATAATTTATTTTTTCTTCTATCAATTTAAGGTCCGATGGTTGAAACGGTGACACATGGCACTACGTACAAGTTCGCTCTACTGAAACAAGATATAAACAGGTCATCGTGGTAGATCGGGAATAACTCTTTCTTGAAAAGTCTAATATCTCTATAACTTATCGAGTTGGAAACAAGACTCAAATGGATAACACTGGATGAAATTTTAGACCTTGAGGATCGTAAATTACATAGCTACAACATATTCAATATCGAGCTCCTACAAAGCAAGAAAAAGGTGTGTATTTTTTTAAATTTGCATAAGTTTTGTTCGAAAAAATCAGTTGAAGTGATTTAAAGGGAATAATGAAGCATAGATATATGTATTTGGTTCTAAAATGTCTCCCAAATGAAATAGTTCTAAACCCATTAAGCCTTCAAAAATCTCTACTATTACACATGAAGAGAAATAATTGCAACATGATATATCGAAGTTAAGGGACCAAGTGAAACAAATTTCGCTCTCACAAAGAGAAACCAAAGATGACATCGATGGATTAAAAGGGGACATGGCTAGATTAAAAGGAAATATGGAGGTTTTTAAATTATACATGGATGTGATGAATGTCAAGTTGGAAGAGTTGAAAAATTTGTTGCAAGAACGTTTTCCCGGTGGTGACAAGATAATCCATGAAAATCATGATGAGGACAAAGGGAATATGGATCATGATTTTAGAGACTCCAATGTGGGGTTTAAGAACCACCACATTCATGTTGGACATTGGGTTCAATGCTCCCCATGTGTTTCGCGACATGGAATAACCGCCTCTCGTGGATCCCAACTCTGGCGATTGTAGCAGAGACTCAGAAGCCTACAGGTTTTGGTCTAATGTCAATCATGATTCCAACAATTGGTATCAGAGCGACAGGTCTGGAGTTCAAAAATCACCTAGCTCATGTTGGGGGGAGATTATTGGACACTAGGTTCAATGCTTTCTGTGTGTTTCATGACATGGACTAACCGCCTCTCGTGGATCCTAAATCTGGTGATTGTAGCGGAGACTAAACCCTATGGGTTTTGGTATAACGGAAATCATGATTCCATCAATTCAAAATATAGATATGAGTAATTTTGATGGCAAGGATCCAGTAACATGGATACTACAGATGGAGCAATATTTTGTTCTCCATAATGTGCAACACACACAAAAGTTATGCATTAAAACTTTATATTTAGAACCCAATCAGTTTGTATGGTCTTTATGGCTTTGTTCTCGTAAACCATTTGTCACTTGGTCAATTTTCAAGGAGGTAATGATAGCACATTATGAAGATACAAAGAGGAATGCCTTCTTTAGCCAATTGATAAATCTCAAGCAAAAGGGTTAAATGGCGGAGCACATTGAGGACTTCCAAAAATTGAATGTAAGGGTAAATGATATCCCAAAGGAGCATAGGATTGTTGTATTCATAGCTACTTTAAAGGATAACATCCAGCATGATTTTCGTCTTTGGGAACCTGATTCATTGGAGAAGGAATTCAGGTTGGCAAGAACAATTAAAGCAAAATTTTGGTGACAAGGAAGCCTACCACTCACAACTATAAATATGGAAGTGTTGCTACTCCTAGCATTCCACAACCTACAAATTTGACACCACAACAGTTCGAAGAAAACATATAAAAAGGGATTTGTTACAGTTGTGATAGAAAATAAACTAAATTTCATAAGTGTATTGAGAATAAATTATTTTACATAGATTTTGAAGAGGAGGAAGAATATGAACAAGAAACTTCAAAAGAAGAGGATCTACACCAGGAACCAACCATAGAGAAAGAATAAATGAATCTAACCATATCTTGTAATGCATTGGCAAGAATTACCACTCCTAAAACACTCAAGATAGAAGGACGTATAAAGAAGAAAAATGTAATAGTGTTGATTGATTCAGGTAGTACCCATAATTTTATTCATTGTAAGATAGTCAAGGAATTGAATTTATTCCTATATCCAACACCAGAGTGTCAAGTGATGGTTGAAAATAGAGGAACTATAAATTTCTCTGGAAAGTGCCATATTATCAAGCTAACCATGGGGGAATATGTATTGAATAGTCCAATTCTTTCCATTCCAATGGGTGGTGTTGATATAGTACTAGGAGTCCAATGGTTACAATTATTGAAATTCAACAAGAAAATGCACCACATACTAGTGTGGGATTCTATGTCACACATGAGTGAGGAATTCAGTGACACATTAGTGCTAATGTGGGTGTTCAATTTTTAAACAAATTATAAAATAAATTGTAATCTTATCTCATAACAACTTGTAATAGTTAACTAAGTCTGATAGACTTAGTTAGCTCAATAATTTAGAGTTGAAGGTCAAAGAGTAGGCATGTAGAGTGATTCTATTATTTAAAGGATCCAGTTGCAGTTGTAGCACTAGTGTGGTGTGAGTGCAATTAGTTAACTCAAATTAATTGAGTTAAAATTAGTTTAACTAGTTCTAACTTAGTTATGAGCTAGTGGAAGATCATTTGAATTAAAATAGATTTAATTCACAAGTAGTGATCTACCAAGTAACTGATGATTCATTATTAATAGTTGCATGCATATCAATTATGATGACGACCCAGTTGAGACAAAGGCTAAAGGCAAGTAAACTATCAGTTGTATTATTAGCAAACTGCCTCGGCACAATTATAAAGCAACGGGAAGCCCATGATGGATTGCGCAGTCAAGAAAGGTTGGAATTCCTATTTAATAGGAATTATTTTTCCTAGGGATTGCGTAAGCAAGGCAGGCTGAAGCTGGGCAGGAAATTGGCTATGTATTGGTCCAATTTTTCCTAGATCAGTGTGAGACAATTGGTAGAGTGTATGAGATTGTGGTGAGCACACATGCATTGTATTGTTTCATGATTCCATGGTTGATTATACAATAAATATGGAGGGGTTTTGAGTAGTTTCTTTCCCTAGGAAAATCTTGTGTTGTGTGATTGATTTACTTCTTTCTCTTACTTGCATGTGATTGAGAGATCGTAATTTTTATTCCGCAAATATTGTAGAAGGATTCAGTATCTTGTTTTATTACATTGCATGATTTGATTGAATCCATTGGTGTAATTTCTTCATGGTATTAGAGTGTCGGGAATCACAATAGTGGAGAAGAAATTGAGTTTGTGTTGAACAGTATTCAAATTTGTAGATACTTTCTTTGGAGCTAGAAGCAGATCAATATGTCTTTCAATGTCTTGTGACTCGAATATGCACTCGAGGGCAGTTCGAATTATATTGCATGGAAGGGCAAGATGGAGGCATTGTTAGAGGACAATGGGTTGAAGGAATTCATAGATAATGATTTTCCCAAGTCCGCAACAGTAGATGCCCAACTTCTTGATGCATGGAAGAAGAAGGTAGCAAAGGCGAGGAGTATATTATTAGAGGGAGTTTGATATTGTATTGTATTGAGTCTCAATAGAAAGGCAACTCCATATGCTATGTAGAAGGCCTTGACAGATCTGTTTCAAAGCAGCAATGACCACAGAAAATTGGCACTCAAGGACAAGCTCAGGAAAATAAAAATGGATAAGGGCGACACAATCCAGAAATACTTGACCAAGTTCACTCAATGTCGAGATGAGCTTGGAAGTGTTGGGATTACTGTAGATGATGATGACTTTATGAGCCTAGCACTTCTAGTCCTTCCCAAGAGCTGGCATAGTTATCAAGACTCTGTGAATGGGAGGGATAAGTTACCAGATTGGGAGCGACTATGGTCATATTTGGTACAAGAAGATTTTTCGCATAATACCAAGGATGGATCCTCATCTAAGGCTAATGATAAGGAAAATTGTGCCTTGGCTGGTAAGGCAAAGAAGGGGAAGGGGAATAAGTCGCATTCCAAATCTGAGACCAGTAAAGAAGGCAAGAAGCGTGACATGTCAAAGGTGAAATTTTTTCATTGTCATGATCATGGACACTATGCCACAAATTGTCCACAAAATAAGAAGAACAACAAGAAGGCTCCGGGAGCTGCAGCGGGTGAAGCTTTGGCCTCACAATTTGAGTTGGACTTCTCCCTCCTTGCATGCATGGCGTCAACTGTGATTGGATCTATGTGGTACTTGGATATTGGAGCATCTTTCCACATGAAGGGAAACAAAGAACTCTTTATTAGCTTGGAGGAGAAGGATCTTCAGATGCACATCAAGATGGGTGATGATGGGAAGTATAGTGCTACCGAGATTGGTACAATTAATTTCTAGAGACAATCGGGTAAACCTTTCATATTAAAAGATGCCATGCATGTACCAGGATAGAAAAATAATTTAGTTTCAGTTGCTATGTTGGAGGATCTTGGATATGATATGGTTTTCAATTAAGGAAAGGTGTTCCTTCGTCACAAAACCATAGGAAAATTAAAGAAGATTGGGGTTCGTGTGAAGAAACTCTACAAACTTGATGTATATGGCTACGTAGCATTGAGCAGTAAAGTAGGGAAGGTGGTGAGCCGGGATATAGGTGAGTTATGGCACAGGATATTGGGCCATCTACACCACAATTATTTGAGGTTCATGCAAGGGATGTACCATGGGGAAGTATACTAAAGGCCATCTACAGATTTCTACAAGTCTTCCAATGGGTATTCTTGCACAGGTAGACACATGCAAGGGATGTACCATGGGGAAGTATACTAAAGCCACTTTTCATGAGAAGGGTAACCAAGAAGCGCCAATCCTTGAGAGAGTTCACTTAGATGTGTGTGGATAATTCTCTACACCTTCCACAGCAAAGCACAGTTATTATGTGATTTTTGTTGATGCTTTTTCTATAAAGTGTTAGATCTTCTTTCTGCAGAAGAAATATCAGATGTTCTCCAAGTTTTGTGAGTTAAAATCATTGGTAGATAAATATACAGGGAATAAGGTGAAGGCTCTAAGGAGTGACAATGGTCGTGAGTATATCTATAATTAATTCAAGAACTTATGTGCCAAAGAATGAATTCGGAGAGAATTTATTGCACCTCATAACCCACAATAGAATGGGGTTGGAGAAAGAAAGAACAGAACAATTGTGGGAGCAACACGAGCTATGTTACATGATCAGGGCCTATCATTGCATCTGTGGGCATAGGCATGCAACACAGTAGTATTTGTGCAAAATCATAGTCCTCATCGGATACTTGGCATGAGTACACCAGAGGAGGATTTTTTAGGTAAGAAACTGGATGTGTCATATTTTAAAATTTAGGGCTCATCTGTATATTTCCACGTGACCAAAGATGCCAGGAAGAAGCTAGAACCAACAATAAAGGTTGGGATATTTGTGGGGTACACTAATACTCCCCACAACTATCGAGTGTATTTGTTGGCTAACAAGATGAGAGTTTTCAGGAGAGATGTTTAATTTGATGAGGAGAAAGCCATGCGATTTTCCCTTGAGAGGGAGCTTGATTCTCATGCAGATGAGGAACTCTTAGTTCCCAAGGTTGAATGTCAGGATGTGGATCAGCCACAAGCAGAGGATCATGGAGTGGCATAAACCACTCATGCAGAGCCATCCACCAGAAATGGTAGGAAGCGCACCAGAGAGGCTGACAGATTGATGCTAGATGCGACAGAGCATGTAGGTGCACCTACATCATAGCGCAAGCAGAGAAGGTCCCCAGACAGGTACATTGGATACATGGATATTATGAGCAATATTATTGTGACAGAACCATACTCTTTTGAGGAATCAGTGCAGCAACCAACATGGGTTGATGCCATGGTTGAGGAGTATGACTCCATTATTAGAAACAATGCATAGGAAGTGGTCCCAAGACCAGTGGGGAAGTCAATGGTTGAATCCATTTGGATCTACAAGGCGAAGCAAGCAGCAAATGGGAGTGTGGAGAAATACAAGGCAATATTTGTGGCCATAGGATTCTCACAGGTAGATGGGATTGACTATGAGGAGGCTTTTGCACCGGTTGCAAGGTACTCATCGATTATATCCATCCTTGAACTCTCAGCGTAGATGGGATGGAAAATACATCAGATGGATTTAAAGACATCCTTTCTCAATAGAGTTATTGAGGAAGAAGTGTACATTGAGCAGCTAGAAGGTTTTGAGACATTTGACATGAATTCACATGTGTGCAGACTCAAGAGAGCACTATATGGGCTGAAGCAAGCACCTCATGCTTATTACACCAGGATCGACGGCTATTTCACCAGTTTGGGCTTCACAAAGAGTGAAGCAGATGTGATCCTATATAATATTGTGGTTGATGGTAAGCTTTTGATTATTGTACTTAATGTTGATGATCTTATACTAACAGGTGATGAGAAGCTCATAACTTCTTGCGAAGAGGATCTTGCAAGAGAGTTTGAGATGAAGGACATGGAGCTCTTACATTATTTACTTGGCTTGGAAATATGGAAAAGATATGGGGAGCTATTTGTATCTCATGGAAATTATGCCAAGAAGATTTTGAGGAAGTTCCACATGGAGGGAAGAAAACCCATGGAGACTCCTCTTGCAAGAAATTGGAGGAAGGAGGATGCTACTTCAGGTGAGGTATTGGATGCTATTGTTTACAGGCAGCTTATGGGTTCACTTATGTATTTGGTGAACACACGACCAGACATATGCTACGCAGTTAAATAGATTAGTCAATCTATGGTTAAGCCTACCAATATCTTTTGGAAGGCGGGGAAGCATGTTTTGAGATATCTCAAGGGCACTACAAAGTATGGATTATGATACAAATGGACAGAGGGAGTGAAGCTTCAAGGCTTCACCGATGCAGATTGGGAAAGTAGTCCATCAAACAGAAAGAGCACATCAGGGGGCATCTTCAGCATAGGATCAGTACCATTTTCTTGGTACAATAGGAAGAATATATCAGTTGCACTCAGTTCAGTCGAGGCATAGAACATGGCAGCTAGTCAGGCTGCATGTGAGGCCATCTGGATGACGAAGATACTTGTTGGTTTGTTTGTTCATCAGATGGATCCGACGGTGATACATTGTGATAACCAGAGTTTCATAAAACTCTATGTTAATCCAGTATTCCATGACAGGTCCAAGAATATTGACATCTAGTACCACCATCTCAGAGATTGTGTTTAGAGGCGCATTATGTTGTTACTGTACATTCCCATGGAGGATCAAGATGTAGATATCTTGAAAAAGGCACTTGCGAAGAGAAAATTCAAATACCACAGGGGGGGATAGGGGTAGCAGATAATCCCTTTCTTGTTGAGAGGGAGTGTTGAAATTCAACAAGAAAATGCACCACATACTAGTGTGGGATTCCAAGTCATGCATGAGTGAGGAATTCAGTGACACATTAGTGTTAATGTGCGTGTCCAAGTTTTAAATAAATTGGAAAAGAAATTGTAATCTTATCTCATAACAACTTGTAATAATTAACTAAGTCTGATAGACTTAGTTAGCTCAATAATTTTGAGTTGAGGGTCAAAGAGTAGGCATGTAGAGTGATTCTATTATTTATAGGGTCCTGTTGCAGTTGTAGCACTAGTGTGGTGTGAGTGCAATCAGTTAACTCAAATTAATTGAGTTAAAATAAATTTAACTAGTTCTAACATATTGATGAGCTAGTGGAAGATCAAGTGAATTAAAATAGATTTTATTCACAAGTAGTGATCTACCAAGTAACTGATGATTCACTATTAACAGTTGCATGAATGTCAATTCTGATGACGACCCAGTTGAGACAAAGGTTAAAGGCAAGTAAACTATCATTTGTATTATTAGCAAACTTCCTAGGCGCAATTATAAAGCCATGGGAAGCCCATGATGGATTGCGCAGTCAAGGAAGGTTTTAATTCCTATTTAATAGGAATTATTTTTCCTAGGGATTGCGTGATAAAGGCAGGCTAAAGGTGGGCAGGAAATTGGCTATGTATTGGTCCAATTTTTCCTAGATTAGTGTGAGACAATTGGTAAAGTGTATGAGGTTATGGTGAGCACACATGCATTGTATTGTTTCATGATTCCTTGGTTGATTATACAATAAATATGGAGGGGTTTTGAGCAGTTTCTTTCCCCAGGAAAATATTGTGTTGTGTGATTGATTTACTTATTTCTCTTACTTGCATGTGATTGAGCGATCGTGATTTTTATTCCACAAATATTGTATAAGGATTCAATATCTTGTTTTAGTAAATTTCATGATCGGATTGAATCCATTGGTGAAATTTCTACAACAATATTTGGGTACGATAGCATTTAATTTTCAAGAAATTTTCTTGAAAAAAATTTGGGAAAGAAAGGAAGTTGAATTAAGGGGTATCATGGGGAAACCAGGAAAGGTAATTGGCTCTAATGGCATGACAAAGCTTCTAAATAAATAACAACGAGGTGTAATTGCAAAATTATTCTCACTAGAGGTTCAAACATCTAAATCATCTATTTCTCCATATCTCCAAAAAGTCTTGTACAATCATTTGAAGGTATTTGAGACTCCCAAAGGCCTCCCACCTATTCGTGATCATGATCATTCTATTCATTTGATTCCAGGAAGTGTTCCTCCAAACATCAAGCCTTACAGATATATCTATAACCAAAAGAGTGAAATTAAATGTATGGTTGCAGAAATTCTACAGGTCAATATAATTCAGCCTATTCAAAGTTATTTCTCTACTCCGGTAGTATTGGTGCAAAATAAGGACGAATAATGGTGTATGTGTCTAGATTATAGGGAGCTCAACAAGCTCACTATTAAAGATAAATTTCCCATTCCTATCATTGATTAACTATTTGATTAACTACATGGATAAATTTACTTCACCAAGTTGGATCTTCATTCGGGATATCATCAAATTAGAATGAAGACAGAAGACATTCCGAAAACAACATCTAGAACTCATGAGGGCCATTGTGAATTTTTCTTCATGCCATTTGGCCATACCAATGCACCTTCTACATTTAAAGGTTTGATGAATTCCATTTTCAAACCATTTCTTAGAAAATTTGTGTTTGTATTTTTTGATGATATACTAATCTACAGAAATTCTTTGAAGAATCATGTTCAACATGTTGACAGGGTGCTCAAACTATTGGAGGAGAAACAACTATATGCAAAAATGTCCAAATGTTTCTTTGGAGTACAGGAGGTGGAATATTTGGGTTATATTATATCTCATGAGGGTGTTAAGGTAGACCCTAACAAGATTAAAGCCATTAAGGAATGGAAAATCCCCACAACCATAAAGAATCTGCGAGGATTTATCGAGATGACAAGGTATTATCGCAAGTTGGTTAAGAATTATGAGACAATAGCAACACCTCTAACAACATTACTAAAGAAATATGCATTTTCTTGGACTCCAAAAGAAACTAAGGCCTTTGAACATCTTAAAGAAGCAATGTGCCAAGCACCAGTCTTAGGTATGCCAGACTTCACAAACAACTTTATTGTGGAATGTGATGCCTTAGGAAATGGACTTGATGTCATTTTAATGCAAGAAGGAAGGCTCGTTGCTTTTGAAAGTCGACCAATTTGTTATGCAACCAGCTCACAAAATAGAATAAAATATAGATCAACGACTTAGAAATTAACATTTGTGAGGGGGCGACCTCCTTTACATTACATAAATGAACAATGCTTGGATGATTCAAATGACCAAAACTTCCTTTCTATATATAGGAGTCTAAGGGGTCACAATATAATCAAAGTTGACATAACAATAATAATGTAACGGCACAATAATAACAATAGTGGGCTTCTATGTGGAACAATAATAACACTATGGGGACTACATGGGTACAAAAATACTAAATAAGTGGGATACACTAACAATAACAATAAGGGGATACACTAGTCTTATAGGGACGTAACATTCCCCTCTCATTCAAAAAAGTGTTGTCCTCAACACTTGAGTAATTATGGATGATTCTGTGTAAAATTCTCATCCTCCCATGATAAGTCTTCAGCATGTAAGTTCTTCCACTTGATGAGATACTCTGAAATTGATCAATTTCGTAGCTGTCGAGTTCTTTTTTCCGTGACTACTTCATGTTCTTATATGATTTTTCCTTCCTCGTCAAGTTCTGGAAATATTGTTTGAACTGGGAACTTGTCACCTATAACCTAGTTTAAGCATGAAACATGGAAAACTAGGTGCACTCGGGAAGATGTTGGAAGCTCCAATTTGTATGCCATAGAACAAATATTTTGCAACACCTTATAAGGACCATAATACTTTGGTGATAGTTTATTATCCTTCTTAGCTTTCTTTAGGGATATTTATTTGTATGGTTGTAGCTGTAAAAATACCCAGTCACCTACATCAAAACTTATTTCATTGCGATGTTGATCTACCTATTGTTTCATTCGATTTTGCACCAACATGAGGTTATCCTTTAAGGGTTGGAGAAATTATTGTTTATGATGGATGTGATATTCCACTGCTTTTATATTAGAATTTTCTCTTAATATGATGTGATTTACGGTGGATGATATCCATAAAGTGCCATAAATGGGTTCATTTTTGCTGCAATATGGAAGGAAGTTCTATACAACCATTCAGCTAGAGGTAACCACTTGACCCAATTTCTCTGCTTATCAAATGAAAATCAACAAAGATATCCTTCCAAACAATTGTTCACTATCTCAATTTTCCCATGAAATTGAGGATGATCTATGAGCAAATTGAGTACCCAGACAAGAAAATAATTATTTCCAAAAATTTCCATTGAAAATGGGATCTATGTCTCTTACAATAATGCTTGGGTTTCCATGTAGCTTTTTAATTGTTTCCATAAATGAATTAGCAACTATATTGGCTTTAAATGGATGTGATAATGAAAAAAAGTGTGCATAATTGGTAAGTCTATCAACTACCACCATGATGACACTCTTTCATTCAGACTTGGGTAAAATTGTGATAAAATCCATTGAAACATCCTCCCAACGTTGACTTGGAATGGATAAAGTTTGTAACAGACTCAGTGTCTTACTTGTCTCAACTTTATTTTGTTGGAAAACCAAACATTCCGCCACAACTTTTGAATATCGTATTTAAGGCCATCCCAAAAAAATTCTTCTTAACCTCGTGGTAAGTTTTTAAAAATTTTGAGTGCCCTCCTACGGGAGAGGTGTGAAATTCCAAAATAATATTTTGTTTGAGTTGGGAATTCTTACAAAGATATAAGCGATCTTTGTACCATAATGAATCATTTTTTTAGCTAAATATATCAAATGTATTGGGATCTTGTTGCAACTTTTGAATGAGTGTCCACACTTCTTTGTCATTCTTCCATTTATCCCTTGCTTCTGTTATCCAATACGGTTGGATAATATAAATGGCACAAAAAAATGATTCTACAACCTCATCCTTTCTTGAGAGTGCATCTGTAACAACATTTTACTTCCCTTTTTTTGTAGTCGATTTCAAAGTCATAACCCAACATCTTTGTGACACATTTTTTTTTCTCTTCTGAAGATAATATTTGCTCCAAAAATTATTTAAGACTATCATGATATTTTTTTACCTTGAAGTGTCTTCCCATTAGGTAAGGTCGCCATTTATTTATTTCATGTAATGTTTCCAACATTTCCTTCTCATAAATAGGTGTGTGCAAATAATTTCCTTTGATTGTGTTAGGTCCCTTAGAATTTTCTCTTAAATATTATGTGATGGACGGTGGATGATATCCATAAAGTGCCATAAATGGGGTCATTTTTTGTTGCAGTATGGAAGGAAGTGTTATACCACCATTCAGCGAGAGGTAACCACTTGACCCAATGTGTTTGTTTATCAAATACAAAGCAACGAAGATACCCTTCCAAAAAAAAAATCACTCTCATTTTTCCCATCAGATTGAGGATGATAATATGAGCTATGAGCTAATTGAGTACCCAGACAAAAAAATAATTATGTCCAAACATTTCCAGTGAAAATGGGATCTATGCTGCGTACAATAATCTTTGGGTTTCCATGTAGCTTTTAAATCGTTTCCATAAATGAAATAGAAATTATACAGGCTTTAAATGGACGTGATAATGCACAAAAGTGTGCATACTTGTTAATCCTATCAACTACCACCATGATGACACTATTTCCTTCGGACTTGGTTAAATCTGTGATAAAATCCATTGAAACCTCCTCTTAACGTTGACTTGGAATGGATAAATTTTGTAACAAACTCGGGATCTTAATTGTCTCAACTTTATTTTGTTGGAAAACCAAACATTCTGCCACAAAATTTTGAATATCATATTTAAGGTCATCCCAAAAAAATCCCTTCTTAACCGTGTGGTATGTTTTTAAAACTCCTAAGTGCCCTCCTAGGGGAGAGGTGTGCAATTCCAAAACAATATTTTGTTTGAGTTGGGAATTCTTACAAATACATAAGCGATCTTTGTACCAAAATGAATCATTTTTCCAGCTAAATGTATCAGATGTACTGGGATCTTGCTGCAATTTTTGAATGAGTGCCCACACTCCTTAGTCATTCTTCCATTCATCCCTTTATTCAGTTATCCAATATGGTTGGATAATAGTAATGGCACAAAGAAATTCTTCTACGTCCTCATCCTTACTTGAGAGTGCATCTGCAACAACATTTTGCTTCCCTTTTTTGTAGATGATTTAAAATGCATAACCCAACATGTTTATGACTCATTTTTGTTTCTCTTTTGAAGATAATATTTGTTCTAAAAAGTATTTAATACTATCATTATCTGTTTTTACCTTGAAGTGTCTTACCATTAGGTAAGGTCTCCATTTCTTAAGTGCATGTAGTATTACCAACATTTCCTTCTGATAAATATGTTTTTGTAAATACTTTCCTTTGATTAGACAGCTTTCAAAAGCAATTGTTCTTCCTTCTTGCATTAAAACAGAACCAATTCCATTTCTTGAGGCATCAAATTCCACAATCAACATTTTTGTGAAGTCCAGCATAGCTAAGATCGGTGCTTGGCACATTGCCTCTTTAAGATGTTCAAAGGCCTTAGTTGCTTCTAGAGTCTAATAAAATGCATCTTTCTTCAGTAATTTTGTTAGAGGTGTTGTTATTCTCCCATAATTCTTAACAAAATTGCAATAATACCCTATCAACTCGAAAAATCCTCACATAAGCTTAATGGCTTTAATTTTGTTAGGGTCTACCTTAACACCCTCATGAGATACAATATGACCCAGATATTCCATCTCCTACATTCCAAAGAAAAATTTGGAGGTTTTTGCATATAATTGTTTCTCCCCAAATATTTTGAGTACCTTGTCAACATGTTGAACATGATCCTTCCAAGACTTGTTGTAGATTAGTATATCATAAAAAAATATTAACACAAATTTTCTAACGTGGGTTTGAAAATGTAATTAATCAAACCTTGAAATGTAGAAGGTGCATTGGTAAACCCAAAAGGCATGACCAAAAATTCATAATGACCCTCATGATTTCTAAATGTTTTTTTCGGAATGTATTCATTCTTCATTATTATTTCATGATATTCTGAAAGAATATCCAACTTGGTGAAGTAAATTTATCCATGTAATTCATCAATGATAGGAATGGGAAATTTATCTTTGATAGTTAGCTTGTTCATATCTCTATAATCCGGACACATGCACCATGATCCATCCTTCTTGTGCACCAATACTACTGGAGTAGAGAAACAACTTTAACTAGGTTGAATTATACCGGCCTATAGCATTTCTACAACCATATGTTCAATCTCACTCTTTTGGGCATAACGATATCTATAAGGCTTGATGTTTGGAGGAACACTTCCTGGAATAAAATAAATAGCATGATCATGATCACGAATAGGTGGGAGACCTTTGGGAGTCTCAAAAACCTTGGAATGATTGTTAAAGAATTTTTGGAGATCTGGAGAAATAGATGGTTTCGATGTTTGAACTTGTAGTGAGCATAATTGTGCAATTATGCCTCATTGTTCCTTATTCATAAGTTTTTTCATGACATTAGAGCTAGTTATATTTCATGGTTTCCTTGTGATACCCCGTAATTCAACTTCCTTTCCTTCCCAAAAAAAATTCAAGAAAATTTCTTGAAAATTAAAAGCTATAGTCCCCAAAGATTATAACCATTAGACTCTTAGTACAACATTAGCACCACCCAATGGAATAGAAAGATTTGGAATATTCAATACATATTCCCCCATGGTTATCTTGATATTATGGCACTTTCCTGAGAAATTTATAGTTCCTCCATTTGCAACCATCACTTGACACTCTGGTGCTGGATATAGGAAGCAATTCAATTCCTTGTATATCTTACAATGAATAAAAGCATGGGTACTACCCGAATCAACCAACACTATTAAATTTTTCTTGATATATCCTTCTATCTTGAGAGTTTGAGGAGTGGTAATTCTTGCCAATGCATTACAAGATACGGTTGGATTCATTTATTCATTCTATGGGGTTGGTTCCTGGTGTATATCCTCCTATTTTTATGTTTCTTGTTCCTTTTCTTCCTCCTATTCACAATATATGTAAAATAATTTCTTCTCGGCGCACTTATGACCTTTAGGGTATTTTATATCACAAATATAAAAAATCCATTTTTCTCTTTTTTCCTCCAATTTTTGTGTGTTGGAAATGTTGTCATTGATGGCAAAGGAGGAGCACCTAAAACAGCAACAAAGCAAAAAGAGAAGCAAGGAGCAGCATCATTCAAGGAGCAGAGGAAGCAGTGAATTGAAGTAGAGACCTGTAGAGAGCTGTGTAGAATAGAAGAGGAACAAGGCCACTGTCATTAAAGATCCAGCCACCCACGAAGTCATAAGTAAGAACTCTGAAACTGATCACAAATATATATATATATAGATATATATATATATATATATATATATATATATATATATATATATATATATATATATATATATATATATATATATATATATATATACTGCTGAGGAAATTTTTTATAAGTTCTGTGTGTATAACATGTATTCTTGGTTGAACTTATGTATGGAATAATTGAGTTCTATGGGAAATTGATGTAAAATCTATTTAAATGAGTTATGTGGGTCATTGAATAAATCGACCTCCCGTCGATGTTGTATTCGGAATTATGTGTGTGTTGGCTGAGTTAAATTCTATATGAAGAAAAATTGAATTTCTGTGGCAGATATGATTTTTTCCTGCATAGACTGCTTGGATAAATTGTGGAAGCGTGAGTTAGTATTCAGGTTTGTGATTATGTACATAATTGGGATACATTTCAGCATAGGAGGTTTTACATATACTTTGAGGGAATGAGGACTTGCAGACATCGATCCCTGCAAATATTGATGACCTGGGAGGAGTTCTCAATTCAATCTCAGGAATTTGGTGTATGACTATATTGTTTTGGAACCCCAGGGGATGTCATGAGGGTTTCTGGTTGTAACCCCAAAAGATTATATGAATACCTATTAGTGCTGGGTTTAACCAAACGCACCAAACGCCCGAGGTCTATTTATGTTCTTAATGCCTGGTATATATGTTGGTATTTGTATTTTATGTTATGGCGAACCTTGCATGAGTTGAGTTGTATGCTGGGCACATATTAAACTAATACTTAGTCCTCGAATGTTAGAATCAAACTATGGGTTGTTAAGGAAACTGCGTTGGAGAAGGCAGAACCAAGGGATGGAACCTTGAGCAAGAGGAGCAGAACAGTGAGGTTGTAATGGAACATGGAGTGGGGAGTAACTAGAACCATGAAGGAATGAACAGTAACGACGGTTTAGAACACCAGACGGTTTTCATCGCACCGCTTTTGTACGATAAGCGGTATTTCCAAATCGAACGCGATCAACGCCATAGGCTGACACGTGGTCTTAAGCTATTTTGAAAATCCGCTCTCATCGTGAGTTAAAGCTCGTGCATCTAACTCATTCGATTGTCATAGGATCGGAGGGATGAAGCGTAATAAGACAGCGACCGTTGGATGAGCAGGGTAAGTTAATGCTAGGACCCATCGTCATCGGGCGTTTTTGAGCGGTTAAAAGGAGGGCAATTTGGTTGCGCGATTATCGTCGGATCATCTGAAGCAGTGCGACGGGCTTATAACCATTGGATCATGATCGAAGTTACATAGAGGTATGTTAAATGCTGGGGCCATTTATTGCAATGGTTGTATTGAGTTTGTCAATGTTCCAGGGTCGGAGTTAATATAAAGTGAACGCCAATTATATTGGGATTTTTTTATGCACAGTCAATATATCATAGACAAGGAACCTTAATATAAGGTTCAAACTATAGAAACCCTTCGACTGTTAAAATTATATCATCGTATATCTAAATGCCCAGGATTGCTATAAGCGAGGGTGTATGAAAATTAAAAGAGTTGGAACCATTTGTAGCTTTAAGACTAAGGTTCGAATAAAGAACATGGCTAAGACTATACTGGGAGCAGAAAAATTAAACGAACCATGGATCCCGAGAGATTATATAAATGTATATATACATTAATGCTGGGTAGAGTTATTTGTGTTGGATTAAAAGACAGTTGTACAAGCAGCAGTTACACACCTGCAACGAAAGAGAGAGACAGCTACAGAAAAATGTACAGTGATCCTAAAATTCTGAAGGGGGTTGATTTGAAAATATATTATATGGACAGAGAGTGTGTAAGCAGGTAGCTTGAGCACAGAGATTGATAATGAACAGACATTGCCCAGATTTATATTTATTTGAAGATAAACTTGGAAAAGCAGTTATATATGCAGCAGGTGCACACAAGTATAGTGAACAAGTGAATAAACACGGGGATGAAAATGTGGGCCTAACAAAGGTAAAAAAAGAATGTAGGAACTGAAAAATTCACAGGGCATTTTACAGGCATGATGTCTATGTGTTGATATGGTATATCTATTCTGCTAATACTTGTTGCTAACATATTAAGACTGTTGGTACATTATCTAATCTTCTTATTAATTGCTGCTCACAAATAAAGATTGCTCACACATTATGTTGATCATGAAATGAAGGTGTTAATAAAGTTTAATGAAAATTTTTAAAATTCCATGAATGTGTTAAACTGATTCACCCCCCCCCCTCAGTTTAACTAAGGGTTCAACAATTGGTATCAGAGTTGGTTCCTTTGGTGTAAGCTTAAAGGATTGAAGGAGATCTGGTTGAGTCATGGACTATCAAAATGTATCTGTGTTAAGTACAACAAACTTCCCTGAATGGAGAGATAAGGTTAAAACAGGATTATTGGCTTGCGAGCCTGAGGTATGGAAACTTGTATGTGATGGTTACTGCACAGACTCTCCCTCGGTGCAAGAACAACATAAGAATGCCAAGGAAAAATGTGTGATATATAACAGTCTTCATAACAAGAAACTTGAGTTGATAATGTATTTAACCTCTGCAAAAGAGATATGGGACAGACTGCATTTCATGCATGGAGTAGACACAGAGGACTACATTGTCAAGAAGGAGAAGAGAATTAAGAAGAAGAAATATTCATGTCAACAAGAAAATGTTCAATCAAATGAGGTACTTGCTAGTGTGAATGGAAGTAAGAACCATGAAGAAATTGCAGCTGAAGAAAAATCCAAACTTGACACTGCTTTGACTGAAATAGAAATATTGAAGAATGAAAACAAAGACCTTAAGACAGTGGTGCAAATATGTGATGAGAGAGAATATGAAGACAAGAAATAAATTATTGACCTGAAGACACAACTTGAAGAAGCAATGAAAGTAGAAGACACTCTGCTGCAACAAATGAGAGAGAAAATTCAGGAATGTGAAAGATTTGAAGAAGAAGTAGTGAGCCTGAGAAAGAATTTAGAAAAATCCCAAAGAGAACTATTAATGAATACACCTCTAATGAAAAGCACTGAACAATTGGACAAAATGCTAAATGCTCAAAGATCTCCTCTCATAAAGGTTGGGATAGGATATGAAGGAGAAACCAGTAAGCTCAAGGTAGAAGATAGCAAGAAAATCATCTTTGTAAAAGCTGTAAAGGAAAATGAAGCAGCTCAGAAGATTCCCACAGAAGAAGAAGCTAGCAAGAACAAGATTTGTAAAGAAACAAACAGAATCAAGAAGCAACATGAAAGAACAAAGAATGAGAGGATGAAAAAATCAATTGCTAAAGGCTCATATGCTCCTAAGAATGAATTGAACAAATTCCGAAGACGTCAAAGGAGGTTCTTCACTCCTATGAAAAATAGCACGTCTCTCTTTTCATAAACCAAGACATATTGCAGCACAATGTAAGACACGGCCTATCAAATTCAACCAGCAAAAGATGCAGCAAATGAGAGGACTACCTCAAGCAAGCAAATGGAAAAGACAATCTTCCACCAGGTACACAAACTATTTCCATGGCTACTGTTATGCATGCAATAATTTTTGACATAAATCTGTTGAATGTAAATTGTATTAAAAAAGGGGAACAAAGTATTGTACAACAGCTCAAACATACCTTGGTAGAATAAGATGTTATGTATGCCTCAAGCTTGGTCACAAAGAAAAAGACTGTAAACTGCCATATACATTAAAGAGCTCTAGACAGAGGATGGAATCAAAACAGATCAATCAAAACTATGAATCAAAAGGAAGTGCAGACATTATGATGAACTCCAATAAAGTATGGAAAGAAAAGATAAAGGGGGAGCCTATTATCTCAATAACATAATGAATCCTCCATAGTCTCAGGGGGAGTTGCTGTAGGAAGCAAAGAAAAAATCCACCCAGTAATAAATATGAAGCAACATCCCAGGGGGAGAGCAGTTCATAAATAGTCCCCATGAAATCATTTTAAGAAGAGCTCCTTGGAATGAAATCAGTTATAATATCAGGAAGGGAAAGTAAAATTCCTCTAATAGAGAACTACAGAGGAGGAAGATTATCAAAAGCATTCAATCGATGACAGATTGTTGGAAGAAGAGAAGGCAACAAGAAGCCATGGTAATATAAAGAAGACATCAGCACCTTAAATGATGATCACATTGTGCATCATACTACTAGAATTGACAATGAATCACATTAAGAAGAATGATTAAGAAAAGTGCCTGCCATCATTAATATCATTACATCACTCATCTATGAAAAGTCCCATTGGAGGAGTACAGTTAAGTGAGTGGTTAATCTCTGAGTGATCAGCCCATGAAGATTCATAGTATAGAAATTGAAGATGTCTTCCTAAAAGATCATTATGTTAGACAATTGAATTGTACTTAAAGCAATAATGATTCTGGAGCAGTCCTAGAAAGGAAATGCAGTGACATTCTTTTAAATCAGAATGACAGACTAAGCAAAAGGTTAATGATGACAAGATTAGATTCAGTATATTGATGATTGTGGGTGTGAACAGTGGAAAGCTCAATAGTAGAATTTATAAAGGATGTCTTAATTATGGGTTAATGTGCAAGCTAAAGTGAAATCTCTGCATAATTTACCAAGGGATTATCAACTGGTACTTGGTAATTTACCAAGAAGCATGCCTATCAACATAATGTCAAGTGTTTTCATGGATCATAAGTATGATACAGGTCCTCAGGATCAAAGGATTAAGGCAAAAGAACGCCAAGTTAGTATCCCAAAGTTATCTTCATTATTCAAGCATGAAAAGGTCAATTACAGAGCAAAAGGATCAGTATTGTGTTCTGAAACATTATATTGAGTATTGAAGCAGTATCTTTTTCTATATATTTTCATGCCTTCCTGAAGTCAGTACATATCTATCAGGCCTCTCTCTTGAAATCATTCACAACACCTTGTGAAGTTTGTTTGCAGAGATATCAATTAAACATCATGAGAATGTTTTGTGGAAGATCATCCTGATAGAACAGTCAAAGTATCTGAAACATAAAGGACTAGTTGTGATTATCATTTAAAGCTCAAAATTATTTTATTAATTCATCTAAATCCTTCTTCATCACAAGGGATTTGCTGGTAATTCACCTTTAAAGAGAGATTGATCATTGACATACATACCTCCTCATGTCATAAAGAAAACTGCATGATTGATAAATGAGACTGACCAATACATTGAAGGGTTTGTTTTGAAAGTACAGTGTGCAAGCAGTAAAATTCATTTGGTCTCTTATATTGAAATATATTGCCTAATCTCACAATAAGTTGTAAACTCTGGTTTGATTCATTGTTCACAACAGCAACAAAGACCTTTTAGTCTTTAAGAGTAATATCTCTGTCAGCAGTCTAGCACATATCACCAACAACAGGCATTACAGGTGAACCACAGCTATAAATATTGGCATCATCATCATATTTGAACAAATGTTGTACTGCAGATGTGTATTGCAAAATAAGACATATTCCACCTATAATCTTCCTCAACAGATATGTATTTCTGATGAAGATCATACTAGAGACTGAAGTATATTTGAAGCCTTATCATTATTTTAGTTTTGATCCAGTGATGCATCTCTGATTAGATAAGGCTAGTACAATGTGTTCTATGAAGTGTCATTATCTTCATTTCAGCATTATACAACTGAAAGGATTCAGTGCTTTGGGATTGTATCAACTTGCAATGTACATTCAAGATCAATAATCCTCAAAGTATTCTCTCAACAACTCTTATACACCAGTCTGGAGTAGCATGGTACAAAGTCAGAAGAAGAGGGCCTAAACACAACTCAGAAAGAGGAAATGTAAAGATAGAATCTACACTGAGAGATGTGCAACCCTTTGCCATTGATGTCAAAGGGTGAGGAAAAGCAAGTAATATAAGAAAGGGTCTTCTAAAAGGAAAGCAGAGGAAGACTTGGAGGAAGCATTGGATTATTGGTGAAGGTGTTGCCATCAATGCCAAAGGGGGAGACTGTTGGAAATGTTTTCATTGATGGCAAAGAAGGAGCACCTGAAACAGCAACAAATCAAAAAGAGAAGCGAGGAGCAGCATCAGTCAAGGAGCAAAGGAAGCAGTGAATTGAAGTAGAGACCTGTAGAGAGTTGTGCAGAATAGAAGAGGAACAAGGCCACTGTCATTAAAGATCTGGCCACCCACGAAGTCATAAGTAAGAACTCTGAAACTGATCACAAATATATATATATATATATATATATATATACTGCAGAGGAAATTGTTTATAAGTTTTGTGTGCATAACATGTATTCTTGGTTGAACTTATGTATGGAATAATTGAGTTCTGTGGGCAATTGATGTAAACTCTATGTAAATGAGTTCTGCAGGTCGTTGAAGAAATCGACCTCCCGTCAATGTTGTATTCGAAATTATGTGTGTGTTGGCTAAGTTAAATTCTATATGAAGAAAAATTGAATTCCTGTGGCAGATATGAATTTTTCCTGCATAGACTGCTTGGATAAATTGTGGAAGCATGAGTTAGTATTCAAGTTTGCGATTATGTACATAATTGGGATACATTCCAGCATAGGAGGTTTTACATATACTTCAAGGGAATGAGGACTTGCAGACATCGATCCCTGCAAATATTGATGACCTGGGAGGAGTTCTGAATTCAATCTCTGGAATTTGGTGTATGACTATATTGTTTTGGAACCCCAGGGAATGTCGTGAGGGTTTCTGGTTGTAACCCCGAAAGATTATATGAATACCTATTAGTGCTGGGTTTAACCAAACGCACCAAACGCCCGAGATCTATTTATGTTCTTAACGCCTGGTATATATGTTGGTTTTTGTATTTTATGTTATGGTGAACCTTGCATGAGTTGAGTTGTATGTTGGGCACATATTAAACTAATACTTAGTCCTCGAATGTTAGAATCAAATTAAGGGTTGTTAAGGAAACTGCGTTGGAGAAGGCAGAACCAAGGGATGAAACCTTGAGCAAGAGGAGCGGAACAGTGTGGTTGTAATGGAACCTGGAGTGGGGAGTAACCGAAACCACGAAGGAATGAACAGTAACGACGATTTGGAACACCAGACGGTTTTCATCGCACCGCTTTTGTACGATAAGCGGTATTTCCAAATCGAACGCGATCAACGCCATAGGCTGACATGTGGTCTTAAGTTGTTTTGAAAATCTGCTCTCATCGCGAGTTAAAGCCCATGCATCTAACTCATGCGATTTTCGTAGGATCGGAGGGATGAAGCGCAATAAGACAGCGACCGTTGGATGAGCAGGGTAAGTTAATGCTGGGACCCATCGTCATCGCGCGTTTTTGAGTGGTTAAAAGGAGGGAAGTTTGGTTGCGCGATTATCATCGGATCATCTGAAGCAACGCAACGGGCTTATAACCGTTGGATCGTGATCGAAGTTACATAGAGGTATGTTAAATGCTGGGGCCATTTATTGCAATGGTTGTATTGAGTTTTTCAATGTTCCGGGGTCGGATTTAATATAAAGTGAACGCCAATTATATTGGGATTGTTTTATGCGCAGTCAATATATCATAGACAGGGAACCTTAATATAAGGTCCGAACTATAGAAACCCTTTGACTGTTAAAATTCTATCATCGTATATCTAAATGCCTAGAATTTCTATAAGCGCGGGTGTGTGAAAATTAAAAGAGCTGGAACCATTTGTAGCTTTAAGACTAAGGTTCGAATAAAGAACATGGCTAAGTCTATGCTGGGAGCAGAAACATTAAATGAACCACGGAGCCCAAGAGATTATATAAATGTATATATACATTAATGTTGGGTAGAGTTATTTGTGTTGGAATTAAAGACAGTTGTGTAGGCAGCAGTTACACAACTGCAACGAAAGAGAAAGACAGCTGCAGAAAAATGTACAGTGATCCAAAAAGTATGAAGGGGGTTGATTTGAAAATATATTATATGGACAGAGAGTGTGTAAGCAGGTAGCCCGAGCATAGAGATTGATAATGAACAGACATTTCCCAGATTTATATTTATTTGAAGATAAACTTGGAAAAGCAGTTATATATGTAGCAGGTGCACACAAGTACATTGAACAGGTGAATAAACACAGAGATGAAAATGTGGGCCTAACAGAGGTAAACAAAGAATGTAGGAACTGAAAAAGTCACAGGGAATTTTACAGGCATGATGTCTATGTGTTGATATGGTATATCTATTCTGCTAATACTTGCTGCTAACATATTAATACTGCTGGTACATTATCTAATCTACTTATTAATTGCTGCTCACAAATAAAGATTGCTCACAGATTATGTTGATCATGAAATGAAGGTGTTAATAAATTTTAATGAAAATTTTTAAAAGTCCATGAATGTGTTAAACTGATTCACCCTCCCCCCTCTCAGTTTAACTAAGGGTTCAACATTGTGGTGTAAACCGTGTAGATTGTGGAAGGCTAGGAACAACAACATTTCCATCTTTATAGTTGTGATTGGTATACTTCCTTGTTTCCATAATTTTGCTTTAAAATTTTCTTGCCACCCTGAATGCCTTATCCACTGAATCAAGTTCCAAAATGAGAACCTTATGTTGGATTTTATCCTTTAAATTCCCTATGAATACATCAATCGTATGCTCCTATGGAATATCTTCTACCCTAATATTCAATTTTTGGAAGTAATCAATGTGCTTTGCCATTAAACCCTTTTGGTTGAGATTTATCAATTGGCTAAAGAAGGTATTTCTCTTTGTATCCTTATAATGTGCTATAATTTCCTTCGTAAAAATTGACCAAGTTACAAGTGGTTTATGAGAACAAATCCATCGATACCATACAAAATTATTAGGTACCTTTTGTGAGTGTTGCACATCATGGAGATCAAAATATTGTTCCATTTGTAGTATCCATGTTATCGGATCCTTGCCATAAAATTTCCTCATATCTATCTTTGGAATGCGGTGGTTCTTAAACCCAACATTTTACTTTCTAAAATCATAATTCATATTCCTTTTTCCCTCATCAATTTTTTCATGGATTACCTTGTCACAATCAGGAAGCCTTTCTTGCAACAAATTTGTCAAACATTTCTTCAAACCTTCCATGTCTACTTTCAAACCATCCATCCTAGATTCCATGCCCGATTTTAAACCATCCATGTCCACTTTTAATCCATCCTTAAAATATTCCATCTTTGCTTCTATTTCATTTTTTGTTTCTCTTTGCGAGAGTGAAATTTGTTGTGCTTGGTCTCGTAATTTTGATATATCATGTTGCAATTATTCCTCTTCATGTGTCATAGTAGAGATTTCTGAGGGATTGATGGGTGTGGAATTATTTTTTGGAATCATTTTAGAACCCAATATTCGCTTCGAATCACTTCAAACTCATTTTTCAAACTAAATTTATGCAATTTAAAAAAAAAAAAAAACACACCTTTTTCTTTCTTTTGAGGAGCTCGATATTGAACATGATGTATCTTTCAGATTTCAGATCCCCAATATTTTAACTTTGGTCCTATATAAGCGCTATGAGTCTTCTTTCTAATTTCATAGGTCGGAACTAATTTGGATTCTTCAAGACAGTTATTGTCCGATTTCACTAAAGGACCATTTGAGATCGTATTTTTGGAGAATGCAAAAACTCGATTAATCATATTTTAAACTATAGCGTAACTATGTTTGGTCGATTCCCTGCTCGTAAATTGCTACATTAATTTATCAATCCGGGATTCGTAAGATGATGAAGTGTGGCGCACTATATGTGCAAGATAACCTATCTCTTACTTTTTGTCGTTTTTGGATTTTTATGAAATTCTGAAAGACAAGTATGGAGACAAATTTTCAAGACAACGATGTCTTTCTAATGATTTTCCAAACTTCAAAGAAATTTTAAAACACACAGTGACAAAATTAATTCTTCAAAGAAAATGAAATTGCATCACTACTCTAGTCAAACAAACAATGAACTGTTGATCATGAAACTCATTATCCTTGCTGTTTTCTAAATACAAAAGAAACTATGCTTAAAGAAATCAAGAGTTGCAACAAAGTAAATCTAAATCAAATTACTTCAACTTATATTCTGATCCCTCACCATTAGTCCAACTATGGTTTTCGGAGGTAACCATAAACAACTTGAGCAACCTGATATCTAACTTGCAGAAAGTAAACTAATATCAAACTACACATTCATAATTCAATCCCTCGCCATTAGTCCAGCTATGGCTTTCGGAGGTAACTGAAAATTTCATGAGCAATTTAATATTTCTAACTTGCAGAAAGTAAACTAATATTAAACTACACTTTCATAATTCAATCCCTCGCCATTAGTCCAAATGGTATGGCTTTTGAGAATTTAAAATGCCATGAGAAATTTAATACATTCAACTCAATTACTAAAGCAAATGAGTGAAGATCGAAATAAACAAAGCAGTACTGGAATTAAACAAAAACTAAGAAAAGGCAATTAACGCAAAGCAGAATAATAATTCCACAAATATTAGTCAAAAGGTTATGGAAATGCCCGGGCTTCCTATTTGTAATCTGAAACAAGAACACTGATCAGTTAACATAAAACATGAAAGATTATGGACAAAAGTAAGATGTAAAGCATGAAATATTATAAACAGAGATGAAGCATAAATACCATGAAAGATGTAATGTATAAACACATGAATGACTTATGGCATAATGAGCTTAAAGAAATAAAACAAGAAACTATACAATAATGCACAAAACCTCAGCGTGTGCAGGGGCCCTCTGCACCAGCCTCGGGCAACAGCCTTCAAATACGAATTACGCTTGGAAACAGAGTCTTCTTATATATTAAAATGCAGTCATAACAGAGAGATGATATTACAGCGTAGTGGCAACGCAATTACATTACAGAGCTATCTGGAGGCTAACTATTATGCGTATGAAAACGTGTTATTTATAACAAAGGTGATATAACTAATTCCCTAAAGTTTGTGCTGATAGAGACACGTGAACCATCACGTCCAGAGATCCAGTATCATGGCCGCGGTGAGGAGTAAATCTATGAAGAGTGGATGTTGGATTTGGCTTATGGAGCCGTGTACAGGTGTTGATGTGTCCTCTCAGTTAGAAACTACTACAAAATCACGTGATGAGTAGTAGAGTCTGCCATCATGGAACTTTGGTCATGACTTCATCAGTTGTACTCGACTACAGCCTTCCATGAATTTGTTTTGTTTAATAGATTATTTATCTATGTCCACATCATTTCGATTGCCTATGTGGCTCGCTTGCTCAAGACACCTGCAATGACAGATTACAAATGGTCATGAAATAAAAGAAATTGCTGTATCGTACAAGATTCCGCAGCTAAATGAACAAAAATTTAAATCAAACAGCAGACACAAAATATAGTTAAAAACCATTTTAGATGCTCTTTTACAATTAATATACAATGATATTGACAGCTTGGAAGGTTCAGGTGAATGAAAAAGGTCTAGGAAGATGTATAGAAAAAATGCAGATTTGAGACTCAACACCAAGATCTAAACTTTTGGCACGAATTTCACCAATATTTCGACTCCATTTTTTATTTTTGTAGCATTGGATGTACTCTAGCCTCAGTATTTTGCAGAGAGGCTAAGACACATGCATTCTCCAATACCCATAAATAATTTGGGGAAATTCCAATCGGAGAGGATTTAATTAAAATAATTAAGTATTTTAATGTACTCCTAATTATAAACTTAGGAAATGAGAATAAATAAATTGTATTAATTAAATCAGGTGTAAATCTTCTAGATAAAGGCTTGGATCCACTCCTAGATAATCTGAACCATTGATTAAGATCTAATCTTGGTCGTTGATATGTCAACAAGATATTATAAGAAGGAGCTCAATGGGAACTTGGAGATCCACTTTAGATTTGCAGAGATCAATTTTTTTAGGTGATCAAATTCTCAGAGAGGCAGTGTTTAGTTTCTAGAGAGATATCGAGTGACATCGTTGCAATGGCAGGTAGACATAGTAGACTGGAGGAAGTTTTCCAGATCCGAGGAGTGCAAGGCAAAGAAGACATTGAGAGCCACAGTGAGGTAGCACAGAGCTTCAGAGGGAGTTTTCTATTTTTTGGGGAGACAGACAAGATCTAGTGATGGAATTTCGGGTGTGATTTCAAAGGGCCAAAGGGTTGAGTTTCCAGTTAGCATAAGATCAAAAGGTAGAGGTAACGCAGTTTCTAGAGATGTGACGCAATGACAGCGTAAGCTGATGCAATCATTGCATAGAGACAACATAGAGCAACTCTTGTCCAGTCCAGATCAGTGTCGAATTTCCCGTGACAGTGTGAGATTTTCTCACTATCTCTTTCGTCAATATTTCTCTGTATCGGATAGCCAATTTGGGCATCCAACGAATTGTACTCGAATTTCTCTTGCATAATTTTAAAACCCTCAGTTGTTGCACCAGTTTTTCTAGGGACGATTGTCCAAAAATAACGGTGTACTTGTGTATGTGTGTTTCTATCTTTCCTGCGTTGTATTTTCCATAGTACTTTATGTTGTGTAGGTTTCAGTGTATTTAATTTGATATTTGTCGTAGGAAACTGCAAGTAAAATGTTTGTTTAATTAAAAGAATTAGAAGAATTAACATCAGTTTCTACAGTATGATTTGGGTAAGCAAATTTTCACATGGTATCAGAGCGCAGATAAAGTCAGAGAGCTCAGTGAAAAAAGGGAAGAAGGGTTATTTGAGGCACTGCTTAGGCAGTTGCTTGAAACCCTAAAATTTGTACATTTTGGAAGCGATAAAGTCATATTTTCTAGGGAATTTATGTCTCTGAGTGAGCCGACAGAGCACAAAATTTCCAGATCGAGATTTTTCAGAGGCAAAGGGAGAAGCGCAGCAGTTTCCATGTAGATCATATCTTCATCTGGGACACATATTTTCTGCAGCATTTTGCTAGAATAGAAAATTTGCAGGAGGAAACAAGAGAACACTGAGGTAATTTTGTCCTCAAAGTATTTATAGCCAAGAAATTCTGATTTTCCACGCAGAGCAACAAAAGCCGAGAGTAGTTTTACTCACTCCAGCAGGGAGTGCGTAGAGGTAGCCAACATTTGCATGGAGAGATAGAGGCAGAATTCGACTTTGTTTGGTGAGATGGCATCAGCTGGGTTGAGAGATCATGATCGGTTATACAGGGTGTCTAACTATAGATTATGGAAGGTAAGAATCTCCTTCCTTCTAGATGAGTATAATCTCAAAACCTACATCAATAGTGTGGTGGTTGTCCCCGCAGATCCAGATCCATTGAAGATGTACAAGAAGGATATGGCTAAGGCAAAGAGGATGAGCCTTGATGGAGTTTGGGACCATGTTGTATCTCACATAGTGGCCCTGGAAACATCCAAAGAGATGTGGGACTCCCTTTCCACATTGTACAAGGGATATTCTGAGAAAGGGAAGATGTATTTGGAAGAGAAGTTGAGGAGCACATGTATGTAGAAGCGAGAACACATAGACCGCTTTCTCCAGAGGCTTTGAGATGTTTTATATCAGTTAGAAGCTATATGGTCAGTGCCTCAGGCTACAGAGATAGTGTGCATAGCTCAAAATGTTGTCTCAAAATAATGGCAAGTGTTCGTCCGAAGTATTTTGGGGAGAGAATCATTACCAAAGTGGGATAGGATATGGGAAGATCTGCAACAAGAAGAGCTAAGGCGAGACTTGGTTAATTGTAACTTAGAAGGCAGCAGCAGCAGTGGAAAGAAAGCATAGGTGAAGGAAGAGGAGAATGCATCCCTCCCATCAAAGGGGTAGCAGGATTAGCGCAGAAGAAATAAGGATGTTCCGAAGACCAAGTGCTTCAAGTGTGGTGAACTTGGTCACTATGATACCCAGTGTCCACTTAGAAAGAGGAAAAAAGAGGAGAGGCAGGATCAGTTGGCTGCATCCGCAGAGATGGATAGGTTGTCCTCCACACTGGAGGAGGAGTTTTCCATGATCACTGAGATACCTCTAGGGGTGATGTGGGGTGATTTGGTTTTGTATCCCCAAAGAGCTACAGGATGGGCAGGATCCTTGAGGATTCCACCTCTTGGATAAATACCTTGCTATGGAATCCCATATTAACAGTAGAACGATGGACTAATGATAGTTTGTGCAGTCAAGTGCCAGAGTGACAGATGCAGTGGTTAGTAGCAGTATGAGACTGAGTAGCGCGGTTCAAAGTTGGTATCAGTGCAGAGGCTTTAGTTATATTGGGGAGACTAGAAGAAGTCAGAACTCGAGTGACAGATGCATCAGAATGAACACATTTGGTTTACTATGATGGACATATCTCAGTTTCAGCAACAGTAGATGAGAGACAATTGCAGATGTTGTAGTGGCAGCAACAAAAAATTTGTAGTGCAAATGTAGTAGTTGGAAGCAGTATGCAGATTCTGTATTAGCATAGATGTAGCACAAAATAGAGCAACGTAGTATTTGATGGGCAGCGAGGTCAGACATCAGTAGTGCAACAGGAGGTGATACAGAGTCAGAGTGATGCTTCAATGGGTTGCAACACTTGATTACATTCCTTGCTAAGAGGGAGTGTTGATTTTTGTGGCATCGGATGTGCTCTAGCATCGATACTTTGTAGAGAGGCTAAGACACATGCATTCTCCAATACCCAGAAATTGTTTCGTAAAATTCGACCTGAAGAGGATTTAATTATAACAATTAATTATTTTTTAATGTATTCCTAAGTCTAAACTTAGGAAATGAGAATAATTAAAGGGTATTAATTAAATCGGGTGTGAATATTCTAGATAAAGGAGTGGATCGAGTCCTAGATAATTTGAGTCATTGATTAAGATATAATATTGATCCTTGATATGTCAACAAGATATTACAAGAAGTAGCTTAATGGGAACTTGGAGAACACACCTGAGATTTGTAGAGATTGATTTTACTTAGTGATCGAATTCTTAGAGAGCATTGAGTTTCTAGAGAGAGATCATGTGATATCGTTCCAGTGATGGGGAGAGATAGTGTACTGGAGGAATTTTTCCAGATACAGGGAGTGAAAGGTAGAGAAGACATTGAGAGCCACAGAGAGGCAGTGCAGTGCCACACAGAGGCAGCGCAGAGCTTCAAAGGGGGTCTTTTGTTTCACTGGGAGACATTCAAGATCTAGTGTTGAAAGCCAGGGTGTGAGTCTGAAGGGCAAGAGGGTTGAGTTTCCAGTTAGAAGAAGATCAGAATGAGGAGGTGATGCAGTTGCTAGAGTTGTGACGCAGGGACAACGTAGGCTAATGCAGTCACTACGCAGAGACAGCGTAAAGCAACTCCTCTCCAGTCCAAATCAGTGCCAACTTTCCCGTGACAGTGCGATATTTTCTCACTATCTCTTTCATTAGTAATTCTCTATATCAGATATCTAGTTTGGGCATCCAATGAATTGACCTAGATTACTACTGCATAATATTAAAACCCTCAGTTGTTGCACAAGTTTTCCCAAGTGGAGTTTTTTCGGGGAGAATTGTCCGGAAATAATGATGTACTTGTGTGTGTTTGTTTCTATCTTTCTTGCGTTGTATTTTCTGCAATATTTTATGTTGTGTAGGTTTCAATGAATTTAATTTTATATTTGTCGTAGGAAACCGCAAGTAAATTGTTCGTTTAATTAAAACAATTACAAGAATTAACATCAGTTGTTGTAGTAGGATTTGGGTAATAAAATTTTCACATCCATGTGGTTTCAATTTCATTCTCTGAAGTTTCGTAGAAAAAAAAATTATAGTGAAAAATCCAAGATGACCTATTTTAAGAAGTGAAACCCTAGAATCCAAATCTCTAATACCAAATGTTATGCAACCAGCTCACAAAATAGAAGAAAATATAGATCAACAACTTAGAAATCAGCCTCTTCAAGGGGGCAACATCCTTTACATTACATAAATGAACAATTCTTGGATGATTCAAATGACAAAAACCTCCTTTCTATATATAGGAGTCTAAGGGGTTACAATATAATCAGAGCCAACATAACAATAATAATGTAAGGGCACAACAATAATAATAGTGGGATTCTATGGGGCACAATAATAACACTATGGGGAATATATGGGTACAACAATAACAATAAGTGGGATACACTAACAATAACAATAAGGGGATACACTAGTCTTATAGGGACCTAACACAATCAAAGGAAATTATTTACACAAACCTATTTCTGAGAAGCAAATGTTGGAAATACTACATGAACTAAAGAAATGGCGACCTTACCTAATGGGAAGACACTTCAAGGTAAAAATAGATCATGATAGTCTTAAATAATTTTTTGGAAAAAGGTTATCTTCAAAAGAGCAGCAAAAATGGGTCACAAAGATGTTGGGTTATGACTTTGAAATTGTCTACAAAAAAGGTAAAGCAAAATTTTGTTACATATGCACTCTCAAGAAAGGATGAGGATGTGAAAGCATTACTTTGTGTTATTTCTATTATCCAAGTAGATTGGATAGCTGAAGCAAGGTATGAATGGAAGAATGACGAAGAAGTGTGGACACTCATTCAAGAGTTGCAGCAAGATCCCAGTAAATATGATACATTTAGCTAGAAAAATTATTCATTATGGTACAAAGATCACTTATATATTTGTAATAATTCCTAACTCAAAGAAAATATTATTTTGGAATTGCACACCTCTCCCTTAGGAGGGAATTCGGGATTTTTAAAAAATTACCACAGGGCCAAGAAGGAATTTTTTTGGGATGGCCTTAAATGTGATATTCAAAATTTTTTGGCGGAATGTTTTGTTTTCCAACAAAAAAAAATTGAGACAATTAAGACCTCGGGTCTGTTACAACCTTTATCCATTCCAATTCAATGTTGGGAGGAGGTTTCAATGGATTTTATCACAGATTTACCCAAGTCCAAAGGAAAGTGTGTCATCATGGTGATAGTTGATATACTTACCAAGTATGCACACTTTTGTGCATTATCCCATCCATTTAAAGCCATCACATTTGCTACTAAATTTATGGAAACAATTCAAAAGAGACATGGAAACCCAAAGATTATTTTAAGCGACAGAGATCCCATTTTTACTGGAAATTTTTGGATGAAATTATTTTATTGTATGGGTACTCAATTAGATCATAGCTCATCTTATCATCCTCAATTTGATGGGAAAATCGAGATAGTGAATAAATTTTTGGAAGGATATCTTCGTTGCTTTGTATCTGATAAAAAAAAACAATGGTTCAAGTGGTTACCTCTAGTTGAATGTTGGTACAACACTTCCCTCCATAATGCAGCAAAAATGACCCCATTTATGACACTTTATGGATATCATCCACCTTCCATCACATCATATTTAAGATAAAATTCTAAGGTTCAAGCAGTGGAATATCACATCGAGCATCAACAACAAGCTCTCCAAATTTTAAAGGCTAACCTCACTTTAGTGCAGAATCGAATTAAACACAACCATATCAGCATCGTAGCGAAAGAAGATTTGATATAGGCGACTGGGTATTTTTACGACTACAACCATACAAACAAATGTCCCTCAAGCAAGCTAAGAAGGATAATAAATTATCACCAAAATACTATGGTCCTTACAAGGTGTTGCAAAATATTAGTACAATGGCATACAAATTGGAGCTTCATGCATATTCCCGAGTGCACTAGATTCTAGTTCAAACAATATTTCCAGAACTTGACGAGGAAGGAAAAATCATATTAGAACCTGAACCAGTCACAGAAACAAGAACTCGACGGCTACGAAATCGATCAATTTCAGAGTATCTCATCAAGTGGAAGAACTTACCTGCTAAAGATTCGACATGGGAGGATGATAATTTTATACATAAGCATCCATAACTACTTGAGTGTTGAGGACAACACTCTTTTGAAGGAGAGGGGGCTTTTAGGTCCCTATAATACTAGTGTAGCCTCTTATTGTTATTATTAGTTTAGCCCCCTTATTGTTATTTTTGTGCCCATGTAGTCCCCATATTGTTATTATTGTGCCCCATAGAAGCCCATTATTATTATTGTTGTGCCCTTACATTATTATTGTTATGTCGGCTCTAATTATGTTGTGACCCCTTAGACCCCTATATATAGAAAGGAGGTTTTTTCATTTGAATCATCCAATAATTGTTCATTTACGTAAAGTAAAGGCAGTTTCCCCTCGAGGGGATATTTTTTAAGTCGTTGATCTATTATTTTTATTGTTTTGTGAGTTGGTTTCATAAGATTGGCCCTGGATGATAGCCTATATTATGTGTCTCTTGTCTCTTTCTGGTTTATGTATTGGTATTTTTTTGATGAATAAGAACACTAATAATCTAAGAAATAGCAAAGCATTCACAATAAGTTATCATAAGTAGATAAATCACCTAATACTTGATGCCCTCGATTTATTAACGGCCCCCACACCCACTTGGGAGCACCATAGGTTCTGACTTGGAAAACAAGGGGCCAACCCCTTGTCCACTATATTTCGAGTCCATTTCTACATCATGGCACCCCTTGGACATAATTAGGCTTCCTTAAAGGCCCAACAACTCATTTTTTTTATCATTCGACCCTCTTGATAGGCTTCTATTTACATTATTGAGCTATTTGGTGGAATTTTCACCAAAATTATTGCTATTATGCACATTATTCTATTTTAGGGGCTAATTTAGGCCAATTTAGCTAAATCGAATTCATTAGAGAGTGTATGAATAGAAGTGAGATGATTCTTTTTCATCATCATCACTTGGGTTGGGTTATTTTCTCTTGTGAAATTTTCGCTAACCCTTTTGGAGCACGAGTTTGGATGTTATAGATAATATTTTATGTTTGGATATCTCTCTCTTGTCTTGGAGCTTCATTATTGGAATAATTTTATGATTGGATATACTATTTTATACATCTAAGTACTCGTTTAGTGCTTATTCTTGTCTTTTACTTTTTGTCACATGAATGTTGCTCGGATTTTCGCTATATGAGTCTGAAATTTATTGTTACTCTATATGAAATTGTGGGAATTTTTTTATTTATAGTGTTTCATCATGTCACGTTCCATGTATGAATGGTTGAATGTTCCTAGATATAATTTATGTTAAATACATCTCAATAAGTCATCATTTATTGCAAACTGAAGTATAAATTCCTTGCAACATTTGTTCTTGTGCTTTATATGCCATGCGAAGTTGTGGAATGCCTCCTTGATTGGGTGGAATTATTCCCAAACCATCAATTCTCCTTAAATCCATCTCTTCCAAAGGACAAGGCACTAATCCCCATTGGTGATCATTTTCAACACTTATTATCTCCACCTCCCTCTTTTTCTAGGCCTAGCCTACATAGGTCACCTAGGTAATCAATTATCTCACAATCTAGCCACCAAAAATTTCTTATTTTGTTCCACAACTATGTTTGGGTTTTCTCTAGAGGCCCTCCAAATTTGAAGCAAATCCGATGGTGGGATCTCGAGATATAGGACCCCTAAGTCAGGGACCATTTCTTGCCCTAGTTTTTCCTTGGTTAGTGTCCTCATTAGCATCATTGTATTAAATCATCAAAAGAATATTATTTCCTTGATCCTCTTCCCTTCCCTAATTATGTCAAGTACATCCTTAGTTGATCAAATCCATACACTTGGCCTAATTTTGGGTCCACTTGGCCCTTTGTTGTCTCGCAACTTTTTGACTCCAATTCCATAAAGATCACTTAGAATCCAAGAATTCATAAGGCCTTTTGATTCTGTGGGATTCCTTTCTAAGATATACTCCCAAACCCTAACCTCAAAGACCCTCTTATCCCTTCCTATAGATCATATCACCTTGCTTCCCAAGCAAGCGAACAATAAAATTGAGACTCTTGTGAATAGGCCTTAGGAATCACTCCATATCCTTTCATTGACCTACTTATCTTATGATTCCCTCTATACCGGGTCTCCTCCCATCGATGAAATTTCATAAATATAAGGGAGCCTTAGCTAAAGTGATAGTGGGATATCTCTCCATTTTTGCCCTTAACCTAGTAGTTTCCCTTTTAGGATCCAATCCTAAGATTCCTTCTAGTTTGAGTTGTAACAGACCTATCAATGAATAAGAAGGGTTTTTATTTGTTAATAATAGGTTCTATCACCTACCTAGGGACTTTCACCTTAATATAAAATCAAATCCATTTATAAATATATTAAAGTACTAGCTTACTTGAAAAGGAGGGGTTTCCCTATTTCGAAAATGGAAATCAGATCTTTCTAGACACACAACCTAGGAAATAACCAATGGAAAAGCCCTATGATCCTTAGTTGTCTCATCAAACTTGGTTTTCATTCATTCAAGGGTGATATCCTTCCTACAATCCCTTCCCACTTTCTAAGGCAATTAACTAAACCCATACCTCTTTAATATAGGGGCACTGCACCAGTTGGTGGCCAATGGAGTTTTCTCATTTTTGCACCTTTCACTACAAAAGTTTCCAAGTCAAAATTATTTAATTAACCAAAGCATGCCACATAAATATCCTAGGTTTTAATTGTTTTTTATCTTCAAAATATTTTTTCACCACCATTCTCTTCCTAGAGCATAGCATTATCTACAATTTTAGGAAAGTAATTTCCAAAGGACAACTTTGTGGACCAAACCAAGCAGTCTTCTTTTACAAGTCCAACTGAGTTGTGTGTTTTCTGTGAAGGGAAAGCTACCATCCCTAGGAGGTCTACATGATAGGATATTATCTAGACGGTAGAGAAAATCCTTGATATTTTTGTAGTTATCCTTGTGCTCTGAACGCTCTTAGTTACATGGATAACTCAATCTGCTCATCAAAGCCTGGATCGAGATGTGGATCATCCAATTTCTCATGTTTGTTAGATTCAGGGTTTGGATCTACACTTATCCTTATGAGGGTAAATGAGGTGATTCAGGTGATATTGGATACAGATCTAACTCAAGACTATTTATTTGTGGATTTGGGCAGTCCAAGGGGTCGATGGTTATCCACTATGGATTATATTTTCTTGACAATCGATGAATCCCTTATTAGTGTATGGATGGCTATCTATCATGCAAGTTGAATTTTAGCATATATGTGAACATTGGAACACCCAACAATGTATTTTGACATTGTTTGCAAAGCAAATACAACCTCCTTATGAATTTACACATATTTTTAATGGTCGCTAATCTAATAAGGATAGGTTATGTTATCACCAAATTGAGTCCTATTGGGCTGCTTCAATGGTCAACTTGGAGTAACTATTTCATACCAGCTTTTGACTAATATTCAATTAAAAGTTGGTTGAAATAGTTACCCTAAATTGTCTAGTGGAGCAGCCCATCAATACCAATTTAGAGATAACAGGTTCAATACCTAGAGATAGTCCTTAGAGTTTGGAAACTGAACTAATGATTTATAACCATTCTACCGAAAGTACATAGTTTCTACCACACAACCTATTTTTCATGCAAGGCGGAATTGAAGGCAATGTTTGTGTATGCATGGTGATTTTGGTGAATAAACCATCGTTTGAAGAGCCCTTTTAAGGTTTCTTTCCGCCATCAGTCGAACCTATCCACATAACTAATGACATAAGTAGTGTTTGAGTAAATATTATTAATAATATGTGGATCTATTTGAAATTTTAACTCCATGCAAACTAGCATATGATATGGAAACATGTGACAACCAAAATTTTACTACATTTGGTGAATTTACCCTAGTGACGACTTAGGAGAAGTAGTGACATTAAGTAAATTGAGGGTGAAATAAGTTGAGAGTGAATACTAATTCCCAAATGCAAGTTGATTCATCACTATTTAAAGATAATAATAATACATATTGAATAATAATGATAGTTTTATTTATATATAAAAGACATTAATTTAAAATTTCATTTTTTGTCATAATTTTTCCAAATTTATTTATAAGATCTAAAATATTGATTATGTTGATCACTACCCTCACCTCCCCCCCCCCCCCGATCACTTGGAAAGCTCGTGACAATGCAAATTAAATGCGAGTTAATGGTCCCATGTTCAAATCCCCAGGATTCTGACCCATTGTCACATGTAGGGGGCAGTGTAGTTCACTTGGGTGATTGTAGTTGTAGCAGTCAAAATCAACCCATGTCATAGAGAGAGAGAGAGAGAAATTAATCTATGGGAACAAAATCCCAAAGAAATGCATTCCATGAATCATAGTTCTTTTAATAAATTTAGTAAATTTAGATATAACCATCTACAATTTTAGTAAATTTGTGCATTATTATAGTATCTTTTTTTATATCACCATTTATAATATTTTTGAAGTAATTGCATGATTAGTTTCCTTGTGGATTGTTTATAATATTAACTAAACTAATCTATGGGAACAAAATCTCAAAGAAATGCATTCCATGAATCATAGTTCTTTTAATGTTTTTCATTAAACAATAAGTTGTGAAAATGAGGTTCATAATTTCTAGAAAAAATATATGGCTTCCTATGAGATGAAAAATGCAATATATCTTAACATAAGAAAATGCAACAACATTATCATATACACGTCTACATCTATGCTCCTTGACCAACAAGATAATTCATACAAATTTTATAAACCCTAAATACTGTTATACAAATTTCCATTCCATTTAAATGCATAATATAATTAAATATAAAACAAATCGTATGTTATTCATTCAATGCATACATAATAATTAAGTCAACAACCCATGAAATAATTATCTTACTAAATCATTCAATTTTCATTCTTATCCAAGTCATTACTCTTGCTCTCTCCAACATTATTTACATGTTATTACTCCTGGAAATAAAGGAATTTCATAGGATTCCAATGTTGCTACAATGGTCTTGTTCCTAGAATTTTTGCTTCATAGCCTTTATATATCCTTCCTGGATATATTCATCATCTCACTTGTGTCACAAACATATAGTTCTCATGAGGTATATCATAAATTTTTCAATCATAAATGTTTTACTTTTCAAACTTGCTTATTATAGAGGCTAGGTCTCACAAACATGAGTCTCTTCTCATATTGTTTTCTCTTTTGCAAGTGTTAATATTCTCAATCTTCATTAACAGATTACATTTCATGCCATACTCAAGGCCTTTTACCTGCAATCTGCATTTTCACTTAGCCAAGAAATGTTATTCTTTCATCATAACATTATAACATACACTAAATTGGTTTCAGAACCATCACATTAGTCAATTTATTTAATCATCGCAGTTGCATCCCATACAATTGAAAGGAAAGATTCATTGCATAATATTAATACATATCATCATAATCATTTTAGAGAATTCATACAACAATAATTATTTCCATGCCAGCAAATAAAATTATCTCAAGATAAAGAGTTTCATATTAACCTTCTTTCTACTAATATACACATCAAAAATTCTCAAAACTCAATTTTCCACTTTACTTTTTAAGGGACTGAGAGATCACACACACACCAAATTTTTCAAAAATCATGATCATGCCAAATGTATAATATCACATGTTGAGAGCTTCACACTCCTAACATCCTTTATTATGCATTCACATATTATCCATTCCATGACTATTCATATACACTGTGAAAATTTGTTTGAAATGCAGAAACTGGAAATAATTCTTCTAACTGATAAATTAATTATACAATTTAATTTGTTTACAGCAAAATAACAAATTATTCACACTGCAATACTTCATCAATTAAAATATTGAGGAAGCAAAAATAGGAACTAAGAAATACTAGCACACATACCTAAAAATTGACACAATTATTTTTAGACAATTGTCCCCAGAAAAACCCAATGTGGGAAAATCGGTACAGTAGTTGAGGGTTTTTATTATTATACAGCAGTGAATATTGAGTACAATAAATATGTATTCCCAATTGGTTATCTACACTGAGAGAAATACTGACAAAATCAACTGAGGGAATTTACCCTCTTCTCCAAGCAATTCATCCAAACCCTCTGCGTCACCTTTGCGCATCCTGTCACATGCTTGGCCCATAATAGTTGCTACTCAAGCCATCCTACCTATTGTTTACTAATGAAGTGTCTCTCCAGCCTATTTTAAAATATTCTCGACGTATGGAACCTGAAACGACCTCCACTCCTGCTAAATTGAACTGCCTCTTTGAGGCTCTTCGTAGGCCCTGTGTTGCCTCCTAGAGAAAATAACTCGGCCTCCTCTCTTGACTCTCCAGAACTGGAATCCTCCTCTAGAATCACTTTCTTTTCCCCTCTCTATCCCTTCCGAATTGAACTCTCTTCCTCTGCTCGACCTATGAATCTGGATAGCTTGACCTTCCAAGGAACTCACCCTATTGGCTCTCACTTTGTGTGTTTCTATGTATTTCTCCATCTAACCATCGACCTCCTCTTATAATATCTATTTGGGACTCCAACAGCCAAGAATAAAACTTAATCGATGGTCGAAATCATCTACAAGTCAATCTGTGTGAGTTTCTATAGAATTCTCACCTTTCTCAATTAATTACTATTAATTGACCATTTTTCCTAAGTTAGACTTAGGAAAATTTTAAATGATAGTCAATTAATTTAATTGAGTTATCTCTTGGTGGAATTTCCATAACCTATTTCTAGGTTTTAGAGAACTCTTGTGTTTTACCCTCTCCACAAATTTTTGAGACTAGAACATCATTTGATGCTACAAAAATTAACAATCCCTATTAGCAAGGAAGGTGTTCTCCAACTCTATCTCCATAACATCTTCCCACGTTGTTGATGTACGGTAATTGTAACTATTTTCAATTGTCCACCAACCATTGCGCTAACTATAATTCGTCAACCACTAACTGTAGTTGAACAATGTTGAATTTTTGTTGTTGTTGGCATTGTATTGTACATCTTATACTGCTGCCAACTCTGCATATGCACTGCAACCCAACTAACACTCCCTCTCATTGTAGTTGTTTCCACTGCAACTACTAAAAATGAGAAGCATCCAAAATAATGAATCAATTGTGTCTCTATGTTGCAATTGTCTCCTAAGTTTATGATTGTTACTAGCCTTTTTTCTATCCACTGGGTAATTTGTGTTGTTTTTTATTCTACATTGTTCCTCTTGTACTACTATCAACAATGCTCTGTGCTCCATACTATCTGACTGCCAATAGTCTACAATAATCACTCTGGAATTTATTTCACCAACTGACATTGACCCTCCTACTACTATGATATTGTGGGATCATGTAGCAAAGATGATGGTATCGTTGCAACAAACTGGAACTAATTAAACCGGTCTCCATGTTGCAATTGTGCTATGCCCTTCCCATCTAGCAACTAGAGTCTCATACTCCTCCACATGGATATGGTGCCTCACAATCCCCTATTGAGATTGGTCCTTGTCTGGGATCTAAATTTTCTTTGAAAATCGCACTAGACAACTCGCACCTCCTCTGGCAACTGGAAGTCGATTTTTTGCTTAGATATCCATTCTGGCTAGCTCACTCGGCCTCCTCTGGAAATCTCATACGACCATTTCTGGAAAGATACAAAATATGTGAAACTCAAATAATTTGGAGACTGCTACTGGAAATTTCCCTCTTTCACTTGCTCAGCAACTAGCACAACTACTCGCATTCCTTCCTATAGTGATAAAATATGTAAGTTGTTGCTACATGCTACAACTGGAAATTTTGGATTTTTGAATTAAAAACCTTCTAAGATAAAATCTCTGTGTTTGTGCACTTTCTGTTCCACCCAAAATTGAATCTACTCTAGCAAATTGTTGTAAACCCTCTATACACAAACAAGAAACTTGCTCTGCAAAAATATTGAGTTGCTTCTCCCTCTGCCTGCTAGAATCACTTCCCTGGACATATCAAATTTTCTTGCCAGCTGCAACTAGAAAATCGAACCATGTCCAATAATTCACACTTCTTGGCTAGGCACTGCACAACGTCTGAAAATTTTGGCTTACTGCTCCCTTTGAACATCGAAATTTTCCTCTTCTGACTCTGACCCTCCTGTCTGTAAAATAAGCCCTGATACCATGTGAAAATTTGCTTGAAATGCAGCAACTGGAAATAATTCTTCTAACTAATAAAATAATTATGCAGTTTATTTTTTTTACGAAAAAATAATTAAGTATTCACGTTGCAATTTTTTCACCAATTAGAATATTGTGAAATCAAAAATAGGAACAGAGAAATATTAGCACACACATAAAAATTTACAATTTTTTTTGGACAATTTTCCCCGAAAAACCCAATGTGGGAAAACTGATGTAGCAGTGAGGGATTTTATTATTATGCAGCAATGAATTCTGAGTACAATAAATATTGATGCCCAACTGGCTATCCAACCTCAGAGAAATATTCGCAAAATAAAATGAGGAAATTTTCCATCTTCTCCAAGAAATCTCGGCTGAAACTAAAAACTCCAAACCAGTTATCCAAACCCTCTGTGCAGGCTCTATGTCACCTATATGTGACTTGTCACATGCTCAGGCTGGAATAGATGTTACTCAAGTCATCCTACCTATTGTTGACTGAGGAAGTGTCTCTCCGGCCTACTGGATAATATTTGTGATCTATGGAACCTAAAACGACCTCCACTCCAACTAAATTTAACTGCCTCTTTGAGGCTCTGCGCTGCCTCCTAAATAAAATAACTCAGCCTCCTCTCCTGACTCTATGAAACTTGGAATCCTCCTTCAGAATCACTATCCTTACCCCTCTGCATCCCTTCTGGCTCTAACTATCTTCCTTTGCTCGACCTCTGAAGTTGGATAGCTTGATCTTCCAAGGAACTCACCCTATTGGCTCTAACTCTATGTCTTTATGTGTATTTCTCCATCTACCCATTGACCTCCTCTTATAATCTCCAGTTGGGACTCCAACAGCCAAGATTAAAACCTAATTTATGGTTGAGATCATCTTCAAGTCAATTCGTGTGAGTTTCTAGAAAATTTTCACCTTTCTCAATTAATTACTATTAATTAACCAATTTTCCTAAGTTAGACTTAGGAAAAATTCAAATGATGGTCAATTAATTTAATTGAGCTATCTCTAGGTGGAATTTCTAGAAATGATTTCTGGGTTTTGAATAATTCCTATGGTTTAGCCTCTCCTAAAAATTTTGATGCTACAAAAACTAACATACACTATGAAAAATCAAGCATTGATGCTTGTCATAGCTCATCACTAGATGATAAAATCATTTGCTTTAGTTCTAGAAGCTCTCAATGGGCCAATGCATCTAGCCTCAAGTATTCAATGCATCACACATATCCATGTCTTCTCTTAATTCATTACCAAACATAAATTCTCCTTGACCTGTGAGTGTTTTACTGACTTATCTAACTTTTTTCCATCATGACAACTTACACATGCATTGATTTATAATATTTATACCAAATTGTATGTGCTCAGCTTTCTACCTTAACCATACCCCTCTTAGGTATTTAGACAATATATGCATTCAAGTGAAAACATAATAGAAAACATATACACTCATCTTGAAGGAATTCTTACTCAATTCCTTTAACTTACTCATTGTTGCATCATAGTTGATTTTCCATACCTGCATGGCTACCATCCCATCTATACTCAACTGATGATTTCTCAAGGAGTCCATATGAATCATTCTTTAGCCTTCCTTGACAAATAATCTCTTTTCATTGTCCCAAAGGTTATTTTCATGACTAAAGGCACTTCCTTTGCTTAAATTCACACTTCTAATAAGTGACCTTTAATATAAAATTCCTAAGAACAATCTACACATTTTCTTATGCAATAATTCATCATGCCTTCATTGTTAGTCAACCAATTTAACAGAACGTGTGCTATAATTTTCAATTTCAACAACTAATTCGTTCTATTTACATGCACTCTTCATTCAATTTCAACATTAATCAAGCATTCTTAATATTAGGCTATTTCATGATTCATCTTATTAGCCTAATCAATCCACCTTGATTGATTCTTAAATATTCAAATATGTGCTCTTAATGCAACTCTACATTTACTTAGCAAGGGCGCCTTGAAATTCATCCAGAAATAAGCATATTAACCATACACAAAAAAAGTATTAAAATAACTATTAGTTTTTAATGGGGTTATATGTGTTAAATGACTCTTAACAACTCAAGGAAACCCTCCCCCTTGCACTCCCATGCATATAAGTTGTCCCAAAATCCATTATATATACACCATTACCTTAGATTCCTCTCACATAGAGGATAACACTAACATGTCCCTATCATCCTTTCCTTAATTAAAATCAATTTTCAGGACCCTATAATGTGTTTTATTTTAAATCTATAAGCATCTTATAAATATTTTCCATTGCTCCATCATTTTTTGAAATCTCGCCACCAATGGTAGGTGACTTTTCCTTTTTGAATTCCTTAGGCATGAAACTCTTTGAAGGCCTTTTCTTCTGCAAACCTAACCTAGTTGCATATTTGGATAGTCTATTTGAGTTGTAATTCCCCTCACCAAAGATATATTCTAAGGTATTATCATTAGATGTGTCTTTCTTGGCACTTGTGTGCCTCTTCCTTGAAATTTTTTTTTCCTATATTGTTGGTAATTAGCCCATGTTACTTAGTTTCTAATGGGATTAATACCCTCTAACTTCAGAAGTTTGTCCATATTGTTGGGATGGTCCATGTTGCAATTGTCTCTCTATATCCAATACACCTTGTAGCAACATTGCATTGATCTCATCTTTCTCTTGTTGAGCTCTAATGATCCTCTCACGATTAGCCTTACCACTCTCAAGTCCAACCTTCAAGCTTATCAATATTTTAACCAAATATGGATGGATTTCACCATATTTCTCTTATTTGATCTATCGTCCCTAATGTGTGAAGTATCCCCCATTTTTTACTTTTCCATTCTATTGAAAATTCCTTCCTTCCTTATTTTTGTATGTCTTCTTATGTGCTAAAACAACACACCATTTTCATATTATTAAAAAGAAACCATTTTAGCATGACTAGTTTCCTTGACAATACATGCATCAACCTATAATGTCTTGAAATTGAAGCTCTACTTTAGGTGCACTTCACACTTATATCTTAGTTAGCATTCCAATTAGTAAATAAATTCTCCATAACTAATTAAATCTAAATTTAAAATTTCATTACAACAACCATTTTTTTTCATTAACCACATACATTCACTTTAAGGCATAATGCCTTTCCATCCAAGACAAGTTTTCAACATACACATATCCATGTGCATTTAACATGAATACAAGTGCATTTACTACAATTTTCACATTTAATTATACCTTGTTTATTTTCAAATTAACATCATTCACGGGAAATAGACTTCTTGAGATAGCCTTATATTTTGTTAGCATGACTCCATTTTCTTAGAGAGCACTCTTCCCGCTCCAAACCAAGCAATATAATCCTTTTTCCATAGTCAATATAGGCAGCCCTACTGCTACTAAACATAACCAGTAAGCTCTTTTCCTTTCTCTAAATCCATCTCTATGGTATATCTTTGGACTTTCAGGGCCTAGTGCTTGAACTATAACTTTGATACCATTCTATAACCCACCCACTCCCCTCGAGGCCTTATTGAGGATATGGAGTGTATATACCCGACCTCCACATTCAATTTATGGAGATGGCATATCAAAATTCCTCTTCCTTCAACCACCTTAAACTATTTTCTAAGAGCACCTTCTTCTTCTATTCCTTAAGATCATTCCAATGATATAAATGTCATCAAAATTTGATCTCTAGATCCAAATTTATGGCCATTAGAATATTTTCCCTTTTGTGCCATGTCAACGTATATATCATCCACATGTCATCACAACATTAGGTCACATCCACACTCCGAACACATCAGCCTATCTAGCTCACATCCAATGAGAAGATTTTAATTAATCCAAATTATAAGAATCCCTAAATCTCTAGTCTTCCAAATTTACTACCTCTTTGGATCCATATGGATCCTCAAACTTCCAGATACATCCATATTTGGGCCTAATGCTCAGTGAACTCTATTTGACCCTTTAGATATTCTAAAATATCAAAAATCCACATAAATAAAAGATCCAGATCTAGATATCCATATTCATGGATATTTGACATATGCTCATATGGAATAAACCCATGGATTTATCTTGTTCATGGGTTTCCTTCCTAGGTTTTTTTGTCCACGAGTTTTGTCTCTAGTTCACATGCACACACTCACTTATCTTTATATTTCCTTTCAATTTTATTTCATGATTTGTTCTCTCAGATTTCCTTCAAAATTTTATTCTCAAGTTGCTTGTCTGAAAAATATTTTCATTCACAAATTTCTCTTCTTTTCATTTTAGGTCAAGTCTATCTAATTCGTGTTCAAATCAAAATCTTCTAGTTATTCCCCTAGAAGTCTCTTCATGTACTCTTCTCATTCCTTAGATGAGACAGTTGGTTATAGGCCCAACTACTTCCATAATTATAGGAGGTTTGGCTCAACTACAAACTCCATTCCCATTGATTGTTCTCTTGCATAAATTGACAATATTCGATATTGAATATTTAACTCAACCAAATAATTTATTGGCAAGGATATTCCAAAGGTTAGATTTGTGACTAGATCTCCCTTCCTCACTTCCCTCCTTTGATGGCTTCTCATGGTCTATATCAAGGCTCCACCTCTTCGTCAATTGTTATTAAAATATAACTACAATTGTTTTCAGGTCTTTTAACCCTTTTACATTTACATACCCATACACATTGCATCATTAACATAATTATTTATAGTATTAGTGGGGAATTAACGTTGGGTGTTATAAAATATTTCTAGGATGAAGATGTAATAATGCTTCAAACCACTCGTTGGAAGGTCTTATGTTTGTTATACTCAAAAACAAGTGGTTCATCAATCCAAGCTTCAATGGAAGAGTCACATGTTTACAAATGCTGAAAACCAAGGGATCTCGCTAGCAATAATTTTAAAATTTTAATGACTCACTAGGATTGATCAAGGTTGATTGTCACCTCATTATCACTTCCGAAGATTGGTGATGGTTTTAAGGTGCCTATTATTGAGTTTCAAACTCATTTCAAAGAACAAAGTGTTATGAAACCACCAAATCCCAAATCATTCCTAAAGCATGTTGATGAGTCGAATAAGCAATGAAATCTCCAAAAAACGATAAATATTGAATGTTTTATCTAGATGAATATGTGTTTAGTGGAATAAAGGAAAATTATGGTATGTAGATTAGTTTTAATATTTCCTTAGTTCGAAATCCAATTTCATCACTTTAGAAGAAAAATCACTCACTTGGAAGGATAATTGGCTTCCCAAGTCAAGGATTTTTCTCATGAGGGTAAACCACTACGTATGGAAGCTAGTAGGCCCTCAAGGTGAAAACTCCACCCTTGCACATTAAGGTGGTTGAAAGTTAAATTCCTCAAGTAAAGAAAAAGTTAAAATTTTGTTATTCCTTAGCTAAGTTAGGGCAAACCATTGATATAAGAGGCCAACTTGTCCCCATGGCTGAATTGTTTTCCATTCATCATCCTGACGTTAATAATTTTCCATCAAGACCAAATCACTGACCTCAAATTTCAATTTCATCTCCTCTTCATTGATTTGGCTCCTTAACTCTTGTACTTAATCAATGATGGTTTTGAAATAAATATACTCACCTATAAAGCTTGTACATGCTTCATACTCAAAAAATTGATCTTAACACTCTTCCTCAACAATTTCAAGTGTATGTTGAGCTTATGGCAACTTGGGAGATGAATCATTGCATCTATTTAGTCAAAATTGTTATAATTTCTTCCCCGTTTCATCATTCTTTACTTGCAACTTCATTCTTCTTCATCATTGGTTGTTTTCTCACCATTTCTCTTGTGTATTGTAGGTATACATATTTCTAGCCATCAACAAAATGATTAACCCATTTTCCAAACATTGTGCAAACCCAACAGGCTTGGTGAGTAGCATGAATCATCTACAAATTGTTTTTTATATTTATGGAATGTTGGAATTGTGTTTTGAGATTTTAGATATGGAATCCCACAATATGTGGTATGAAAATGGGAGTAAGAAAGCCTACCATCATTGGGCTCTCTTTAAAAGGAAAGCATTGAGAATTTGAGTTCATATTTCTAGTTCTTGGTCATAGAAACCAATTTCCCTTTGATTCAATTGCCAAAGTATTTCCAAATCATGAAGGAATTGAGTTGCACATGAAATCAATGAGTTTTGAATCTTTTGGACACCTAATCCTCAACGGGTAGGTGTGGAAGGCGAATGGACAAAAGGAGTCCAAGAGACCACTTGGAAGATGAATCCAAGGGTCACCTAATGTACTATAAAATCACATATATGGTTAATAGTAAAACAAATCACGCCCATCTTTCCTATGTGTGTGTTTACCCATGAGTGTGTTTAACATGGTATCGGAGCCTAGGTCAAGTCTAAGCATTTTCAGATTCTGTCAATTCCTTTCCAGAACTTGATCGCTATTTCTCTGTTTGGCCTGTCGGCTATATCTGCTCCACCTAGGTGCTCTTTTGATTCTTCAAACCAAAAACGCATTTCACCAAATCCTGTTATTTTCTATCATTATCCTCTGTTCGTTGTCCCTTTGCATGGATTATTGAAGCATTAGATTGGAGTGTCATAAAACTCCTTCTCTACAAAGGTTGAACGTTGTCTTTGGTTCATCATCGGACGGTGCCTTCGTGACAGGACGGTCCTTTGTTTATTCATATATATGGAATCCCTGCTATCCTTGTTGTTGTTCGCCTTTTAATTCTGTCTTCGCTCAGCTCTGCAACACCTCTGTTTGTTTTTTTGAATATTGCGATAAAACTTGGACTCTTCCTTCCAAAGTTGTGACCAGAGAAGGAGTATGTTGTGTGGCCGTCGAATGTCCTAGTTTTTTGAATGGTCGGCTATTGAATAGAGCAAATTATGGTTCATTCTGTGAGTTAATTAGTCCGCATAATGTTTTGGTTATTTCACCCATGAAAGTTTATTGTTTCTCAAATTATCAATTTGTGTTTTAAAAGCAAATGGAAGTGAATGATTGTTTGGGCTCCCACTTGAATAAAGTCGTTGCTTGCTTTCAATAAAAGTCTTTCTTTCTGTCAAAGAGAAATTATTTCTGTCAAAGATAAACAGATAGAATGTGTGCAACTGGAAGGTTGTGAAGAATAGATGCAATGAGGAGCATGGACTGGATTGACTCCCTTGATTCAAAATCTAGTTCTGATGGTAAATCTGTTCCGCACTGAAAGGTTTTGAGATTTCTTGCAGTGGCAGCATCCTCGAACTGTTCTATACAAATGAGAGTTTGAAGTTATGTGAAGATGATAAACTCTCTCATCGCAAATTCTGTTAGGCAAAAATGCAGAAGGAAAATGCGTTAATGAGAATAGCGACTGGATTGTAGAGATTTTTCATGGCCTCCTCGTGCGTTCTTGATTTACTGTAGATACCGCTACTTTTGTTGCATTCTCTCCATCAAGAACACCCTCCAAGTAATAGATTTTCTGGCATATTTGTTCTCCCTCTGTTTGGTTTGCCACCTCTCTTGGCATTCCCTACAAACTACGACTCCTCACAAAGGCTCCCATCACTGCAACATCGTGTTCTGACGAAATACCTCTGCCCATCGTGGCTTGGTACCCCTGGCCTCCTCCATAAGCACTGCTCGGCCTCACGTCGTGGCTTGGCCTTCCCACAGTCGACCTCCGCTCCATTTTTTTCTGGCCTCACATAACGCTACTCGGTGCTCCGCTCAAATGTGAATCGAACACGCAACGTCGTCCACCTCTTCTCCAGCCCGCGGCTCACACTCCAGCCTCCCCGTCCCTTCGACTCCCCGGCTGTGAAACGCATGATATATCAGTGCCACTTCTCCCACATTCACCGAGCTAGAGCACGAAGAGCGGAAGCATGGTGGTGGTATCATTTAGCTGTGTACGTGGTGGCACAGTCAGAGTACCCTTAGGAAAATCACCATCCTTCCGTGGTAGTTGATGCAAGATCTGATCCCAGCTCTGGCTTGGTCTGGTGCTGTTTGTGTGAAGCTCTGGATCTGGTGCGCGGGAATGTTATCTAGATACTGAGCCTCTAATTTCGGCAAATAAATTCACAAATCTGAGTATTTTAGTCCTACAGTGGGACGAGTGAGAATATGACAAATGGAGGTTGATTCGTAGTGGTGTCACTTAAAGGAAGGGGAGAACTTCATAACTTTTCGTGCTTGTTTGGAATTGTTCTTTCTCGTCATAACACTTCGTCCTTGGTGCTTGGCGTTGTGGAGGCTTGGCCCTGTCAGCCCTCCTACTTTCGGCATCCTTATATCTGCCAAATAATTCCAGTCCTAGCCATGATAATGTTCTTAGACTTCTCCATCTAGAGTTAATGGAGTTTAAAATTTGTACATTAATATTCTTTGATTCATGTGCCGGTTGGTTTTGAATGTTGTGTTTGAAATTTCAGAGGAGTTGGTCAATATATCCAAGGTGAGTTGGCCTCCTTTGATTGTAAACAATGCTGATAAGTTTGGTGTTGTAATAAAAGTGTTAATAACACATTATACTGTACAGTGAAGGTAAAAAGTATAATAACAGTTTATAAATAAGGTTGAAAGGTGAATTTTTTGGAATTTGACACCTTTATTTGTTGAGCTTGATTGGTTGACAAAATGGTTCAAATTAATAATGTATTAGAGTCACTAAATAATTTAATACAGTCAATTGTTTATGACAAAGTAAATATCAACAAAACCACTCTTATCGACATTCAGACATGTCTACAAAATGCACAGGAAATGATAGAGTTTTTGCAGCTTGAATCTCAAATCCAAAGAATTACAGCAGTGGAGTCATCATTTTGAACTTGTTTTTGTTCAAAAATTTGAAACAGACTCCTATAAGCAGCAAGTCAATAATTCGGCTGATTCACATTCAGTACCCATTTCAGGAGCATATGTGCAGAAAGATGTAGAAATACAGCATGCACCTCCCAAGCCCATCATCAAGCCTTGAGAAGAATTTGTCCACAACAAGCACAGAATTGGTCTTGGATATGACAAGGAATTGTCCTTTCATATTCCGGACTACTCCAGGCCCATTCAATTTCAGAGTGCCGGATTTCTTTATGACAATTCACCTTCAGTTGTTCCAGATCCTGCTCCTCTTCCATAGCAACAACAACAGATTGAAAAATGTTGACACTATGATCGCGTTGGCCATATGAAATATCATTGTTTTAATCTTCACCCATGCAACCACTGTGGTTGAAACACCCATTATTCACACAGATGCTTCAGAAACAAGCCTCCTGCAAGAACAAAGATTCATCTTGGATGGATCGCTTCTTGGCAATGGGCATCAACAGCCAAGAAGATGTTTAAGTCACATGTCAGAACTTTTTCTAGAATACTAAACAAACTTGCAGTTGATTTTTTTCCATCATCTCACCTTGTACCTGACAAGGGGAAAATGGTGGTCATCTACAAGCTTCGACACCACATCAAGCGAGCCTGAGCCACAATCTCTCATTCCAGATTCAGATTTGTAGCCAAAGACATAGATTCCCATGAGCATGCCTTTGTTTGATGGACAATCTTAAACCATCTATGTGAGGTTGATATTCTTCCTCTTCAAAGAATTCGGAGCACTTCCTCTAACAGAAGACTTCAACTTCTTTCCAGCTTTGGTAGAGTTCCAGGAAATTCATTAAGCATTCCAGTGTTGGTGGTCATCCTTAAACCATCGCAGGTTATAGACCTCCCTTATTCTAGGTTGAAGGTCTCCCTCTTAAAAATATGAGGGACACTTCCTCTAGCAGAAGACCTCAGTTTCTTTACAGATTTGGAAGAGTTCCGAGAACTACACTAAGCATTCCAGTGTTGGTGGTCATCCTTAAACCATCTCTTTATGCCAACATTTTAGAGATTTGATTTAGCCTAAGTGCTTATGTCATAATTTGCAGATTTGTATTACAACTCTCTTCTTGGACTCACACATACCCCTTCGGATTAAGGGGGGGGAATGTTGGACACCTAATCCTCAACGGGTAGGTGTGGAAGGCAAATGGAAAAAAGGATTCCAAGAGACCACTTGGAAGATGAATCCAAGGGTCAACTAATGTACTATAAAATCACATCTATGGTTAGTAGTAAAACAACTCACGCCTATCTTTCCTATGTGTGTGTTTACCCATGTGTGTGTTTAACAAAATCCATGAGCAATACCCCATTAAGAAGAAATCTTCTTTAATGTCTATGCTTCAAAGAAAGAAGAGATTTTCTTGTTTCATGGTTTTTCTTATCGTTTTTCTTTGATTTTAACTTTCAACCCATAGGCATATGGTTTTCATTCATGAAATTGTTGGATTTTAAAACAAGCATGGGATCTAAGTGTGAAAAAATACTAGGCTGTCTATTGGAAAACAAGAGAGAAGAGATAATAAAATTGTTGAGAAAACTTTGAAACCAAAGAGACAATTAAAATTACTCATGAAACTATGATATTATATTTGTTTTTACATTATATCATTAAATAACCTCTTCAAGAGGAAAGAGTTTGAACTAGGTTTGGGTTCTCTTCTACATGCACTCAACTTAAACTAACTAGTTAGTATTCCTTGAACAGCGAGTAGGTCAAAAATGGAGTGGAAGCCCCTAAATTTGGAAAATTTCTAATGATAGTGTAAGCTAAAAGTAAATAGAGTTAAAAATCGTTCATAACTAATGTAATAACCCTCATATGCAAACTCCAAAAAAATACTAAAAGTCAACATATATGGTAGGTAGGTGAGTCAATAAGGTCGTGGACAAGGTATTCTCCCAAAATAAGAGAGGGAATCCATGTTAGGGATAAGGTAATGTGAAATAATGGAGAGGATACTTCCATGTTGTCATATTAGGTCTCACCCCTACTAAAAATAGACTTACTAAAAATAGAAAATAGTAAAAATGGGTAATGATCCCAAATGGTATGGAAGGTCTAGTGGCGAATGAAAAGTGGTCATATATGCCATTAATGATGTATGAAAGAGAGTCAAATGATGGCATAATTGTAGGTTCTTATGAGGTCCTAATGAACTCCTGAGTGAAATGGACCCCAACATAAATTTCTTGATAGCTGCAACAATGAGTTTATGAATGAATCTATTCTTGGAAGAGTCACATCTTGGTTATGCTTACAAATATTTTTATTTATTTTTATTAGATATATTTAATGGCTTGATTTCATACCGAATATTTTCTAATAACATGAAGGAATGAAGTTAAGGTTATTTTTACATTACAAGGATTGAAAATCCAAAGCAAGAGCAGACAAAGAATCATACAAGACAGACAATAAAATCCTTCAGTTGTTGAAATTGAAAGATAAAGAATCAATTAGCAAGTTTTCACATCAATGAATGTTCATGATTCACCCATTCCTTGAGTTGAATACCAAAACTCAAAAATATTGCAACCATATTTGTGATTAATTTTCCTCGAAGAATTAATGGCATGTTCACATTTTTATTTACAAATTGCAATGGAAAAAATATAGAAACTAGCTTATATAAATGAGTCATTATTGGTTTATATTGGTTTTAAAGAGTTTGATGCAACAAACATTAATTCAAAATATTACGCTTTTATTGAGAATTTTCATAGCTTAACCATTTGAAACAAATTTCGTTCATCACTTCCACTATGCACATTTTTGCAGAAATTCAAGTTACTAATTGCATAACAAAAGTATCCATGTTATTCAAAACATCCTCAAATGTTTTAATGGTGTTTCACTTGTGTTGTATTGCATATTTTTAGCCAATGGAGTAGAGAAATTTTTAAATAGGAAGCATGCTATATTGACAAACATTTAGGCTCTTACTTCAAAGCTTCCTATTGCAAATTTGTATCCATGGTTTGGAAGCATCAAAAATCATGGAGAGGAAACAAATGTTGATTTCAAAGTAAAATGGAGGATCCCATACATCCACATGGAAATAAATACATCAAGAATGAATATGAAAAACCAAAGAAGGGAAGAGAGACAATGTTTCTCCATCTAATAGGACAAGCAAAGGACAAAAGGTGTACATGTGCAAGTCCTCAATTATAACCATATGAGACAACCAGTGTCAAACCCATGGTCAAGTTTTCAACCACTGAAAGATAAATTAGGGAGAAGTAATACCTAAGTTGGAGGGGCATGTAAATTTTTAATTTTTTTTGTTGTTAATATGTCCACACCATCCTATTTGGGATGAGGAAAACACTTTTTAATGTAGATTTACCAATTTACAGAATAGAAGGGCCAAGAGTCATATAGGAAGGCTAGAGGCAAAGAGTCAAGTACGTTGAAGGTTGAGCCTTAATTAGGACTTGTTATTAAGGATACTTTTAAAAACTCACAAAAGGTCCCTCATTTTGCATTATAAGTTATCTTCAAATATTGTTGAATATAGTGACATTGTCAGTTTGTGATTTATACTCTTGGAAAGTTGTTGATGCTTGTAGGTTATTCCCGCTATTTATTTCTCGGTGCTTATAAGTATGGATGTCATGGCTTATGAATATTGTAGTATATGTACTTTATCCTACTCATTATGTATATTCTTATAATATACATGCTAAAAATTGGATTAACTCTCAATATTTTTAAACTATCGTCAGTCCTCAAAACAATCTTTAGGCTATCGTGGAAGTCATAGATGGTGCACTATTCCCCCTACTTTTTACATGTCTCTCTTTGATTTATGACTAAAATTTTGATGTGAAACAAGTATCATCAAGTATTTTTTGGTTTTCCTTTGCCCCTATATCATAACCTAGGTTTTGTGTCAACAATAGTTCGTGGAGTATTCTCCTTTCTCTTTGTAGCTTCCTTTTGCTTTATGTCAAATTGGTTTCTTAAATGTGTTCCCCTAGCTAGGAAATATATATAAGTTAGGTAAGTTGGATTAGAACTAGATTATTTGAATTCTACATTTGCATACTAACTACATATAATTTAGATCATAAGGAACCAAAGGTGAACTACTCCATAACTAGTAAATCATTAAGAACTAGTGGAAATTCAAGGTGCAACTAAAGAGTTTTCCATTTCAATGAAAGAATCTGTAATTGTGCCCTTTGTATTTGTGAACTTGTGTAGTTTATAGGGAAATTAACCAGCATCAAAATTTTAGTGCTAGAAGAAGGACATTTCCCTTGTATGGTTGATCATTTAAGTAAATTGCATGGATATTTTTCAAACAAGAATAACATCAAGTTACCATCCACCCAACCAATGAAAAAATAGGACTCTCAAGCATGCATTCATACTCCAAGTCCATAACCAAATTTTCAAGATGCCAATTTATAGTTTGAGAATGAAATACCTGTATAATATAGGTTTGAATTTTAATATGATTTGTATCCTCTTCTAGAACCCAAAGGTAAATTTTTTATTCTCATCAAAAAGTACCAAACCTTTCATCATCTTACTCAAAGTTACACTTGTTAAATTGGTGTCTTACCGATTATGCAAACTAAATTTTTCAAGAAGCTTAAATAAACATGTATATTCACCTATGTGTTTAGACAAGCAAGCGAATGTACATTGCAAGTGAGAATACCTTGGCAACCAAGAGCCTCGGGTATATCCTCAGACTGTGTATCATGGTTTTCTTCTTATTGTAATCAGCAATATCCACCACAATTACAAATTCTAGTATGTCTTGGAAAAAATGTCCTCCACATCATGTTCCAAGTTATCCTTGGAACCAAGGATGGTGAGGACCTAGTTTTGGAAACATGTTCACTTATCAGTACCTTATGTAGTTCCAAAAATCATAGCTTGCATAACTACCCCAACAAAAGTATCCACCATTATATCAACAATCACATCCTGCATAAGCACAAACTCAACCAACGGCACAGCCACCACCATTTACACAAATCCAACAATTACAATTGTTTCCTACTCAACCCCCAAATTCGACCCAACTACCTACCCATCCATTTCAAAACCCAAATAATAAAGTAACTCCACTTATTTATCACATTGAGTTACCACCCTTTCCTACATATCTAATCATCCTTGTGGAATTACAAGATATGCATCTTTGGTTTGGGAGGGTGCTTCATAAAATATTTGCTATAATTATTGAAGAATAATCAAAGAAAGAAACCCCAAGGAAAATAAATAATGATAAAATAAAGCAGATCCCTTCAACATCATAGCTTCCCCAATAATCTAGGTTACCTCATTGCCCAAAGAGGTTGAACTTGGAAAAACCTATTGATCATTATAGACATGATTTGGTGAAAAAATTAAATAATGTTTGCATCAAATTTCCCCTATTACAATCCATTAGGGACATCCCAATTATGTTAAAACCATCAGGGAACTTTGTCTACAAAAACTAGGAAGTAAAATAATGGAATTAGAAACTACCCAGATTATTAAAAAAACAACAGATTTGTGACATGATAGCTCTCCATAGAAAATATGTAGATCTTGGTAGTCTCATTATTTCGATCCATAATAACGGAATCCTTATCCCAAATTTATAATTGATTTAGGATCATCCATCAACATAATGTCCAAGCAAACCATGGAGCAACAGCAGTTGCTATATCTATGCCCTATATCAATTGCCTTGGAGTTAGCTAATAGATCTAAATATAGACTTGAAGGTCTGTTGGATGACATAATAGTCTCCTTATACTCCCAGGAGTATCCTATAGAATATATGGTATTACAACCTAAATGTTTTTTAGGAGGACATCCTATGATCATAGGTAGACCATGGTTAGATAACGCAAATGCATTTATTGGTTGTCGATTTAGAAACATGATTATATCACGTGTTGATTCCATGAAAAATGTGACTTTATACCTACCTACAAAAACCACCCATGAATATACCTCGTGGATTGATAACATTAATGGCGATGAAGAAGATATTGAGCCTATCTTCATAATTGATCAAATTGTGCAGTTCAAAGAATATACCAAAGAAAATCATATCCAAAACTTTCTTGTTAATTTGGAACCTTTATAGAATCTTGATGTTTTTTATTTTATATTTAATACAATTTTTAAAGAAGTTGTGATGCATGTGATCCATCATCACTATATATTGTTGCATCATCCACAAATATTTCATAATCTTGTATTTTTCTCATTGAAATTAACCGAGGTAAAACCTTACATATAAACTTACAACTTGATCATTCTCAACAAGAAAATTTTGAAAAAAACATATTGGTACATTTTCTTGGAGCTACCACAACATGAAATGAATTCATCTCAACGCTTTTGCATGTCATATCTATATTAGGGAAGATTCCATCCATGTCAGACAACCTCAAATATGAATGAATATAGCCTTAAAATAAATTGCTAAAGAGGAGTTGCAAAAATTGTTAGATGCTAATTTTATTTATCCTATTTCAAATAGCCAGTGGGTTTTACCCCTAGTAATAATGTCTAACGATAAGTGGTGAATTTGCATTAACTACAAAAAATTTAATAAGCCACTTTAAAATATTATTTCCGCCTTCATTTTATTGATCAAAGTTTAGATACACTAGTTGGTAAAAAGTACTTCAATTATGATTCTTGATTGTTTCAGTGGTTATAACCAAATACAGATAAGACCTAAAGATTAGTATAAGAATACATTTACATGCCTCTAGGGAAAATTTTCTTACCAAGTATTTCCCTTCAGATTTTGCAATTCTCTAGCTACCTTCGAAAGAGAAATATTACCCATCTTTTTTAATATTATTCATGATTGTGTTGAGATTTATATGGATGAATTTTTGTGTATGGTAACTCTTTTGATGAAGCACTAAAGTATTTAGAGAATTTTTTTATTATATATCAAGAAGCTAACATTTCTTCGAGCAATGTTAAGGGTCGAAAGATGCAAATTGCAGAGATTGTTCTTGGACATCTCATATCTTGTGCAGGGATTCAAGTTGATCCATCAAATATTGAAGTAATTACTAAGATACATGTTCCAAAGTTTCCAAAGGATGTAAAAATGTTTTAAGGTCATGATGGTTTTTGTATGATATTTATAGATAATTTCACAAAACAGCCACTCTTTTGTTTAAATTCTTTAATAAAGATACTAAATTTTCTTGGGATGAAGGATTAAAACACAACTTACTAGGAATCGAGGGGACCTAATTGGTTTCTTTGATTCCATATTTCAACAAATGCCTCAAATATAGCCCTCAGAGCAATTTTAGGAAAACAAGAAAACAAATTGTCTTATGCCATTTATTTCATTAGAAAGAATCTAACATCTATCAAAATGAACTATATAGTCAGAGACAAAGAACTTTTATCAGTCGTGCATGCACTCGATATGTTCAAACATTATATCACTACGTATTAGTTCTTCATTCATGTTGACCATTCTGCCATAAGGTATTTCATGAATAAGCCTATTAATAATGGTGAAATCAATAGGAGGATTTTGTTGTCACAAGCTTTCAATATTAGTATTTTAGATAGACTTGGAAAAGCTAAACTAGTATCGTATTTAATCTCTAGGATCCATAATGAAGGATTAGAGACTCTTGTAGATGATGATATTTTTGACGACCACTTGTTTCGCTGTGTCTGCTAATTTTTTCTTTTTTTGAAAATCTAGCAAATTATTTGGTTATATGGAAATTACAGAGAAAAGTCTCAATTAGGAAAAATAAAGAATCATCGGACTCATTGCTTCCTATTCATGGATTGGAAGAGATATCTTTTGCACAAGACCTAACATGATCATTAAAAAATTTGAATGTAGAATGAGATGTTCTACATGCTAAAAGCATGTCATGATGAATCATGTGGATAACACTTCACTCATAAAAGGAAAACATATATATTTCTTTTCTAATGATACTATTGTCCTACCCATTTTAGGGATTCCAAAAATTATATTTCAGAGATGTGACAAATATCAACAAATAGGCCACCCAGTACAATTTTATGAGATGTCCCTCCAACCACAGATACCCATTGAGCCATGTGAAAAGTGGGCTCTGTACTTTGTGGGACCCATTTCTCCAACATCAAAGAAAAAGAGATATATTTTAGTTTGTACTAATTATGTAAAAAAAGGGTAAAATATAAAGGTAATTTCCCTGCTACTAAACAAACAATTGTTGAATTTCTATTTGAAAGTAATTTCACCCGTTTTGGTGTGCAAAGAGAAATTGTGACCAATTAGGGAGTGTAGTTCACATAAAATTTGGTGGAAGATATAATCCTAAAATACAAGATCAAGCATCAGAAATAACAAGGTCCTTGAAGCAATTCTAACCGAGACAATATAATTACATCATAAGAATTGGAAAAATCAGCGTCCAAAATAATTTTGGGCCTACAAAAACACATCGATGGACAATCCATATTTACACCATTTGAGATGGTTTATGGAAAACAAGTTCTTCTTCCGATATATTTCTAGGTGAATACTTTTAGAACCACAATTTAGATGGCCAAGGATATTTTTGAGGCCCGACGGTAAAGAATAGCTCAATTGAATGAGTCAAATAAGATGCACCAAGAAGCCATGCAGCACACCACTCTGATCCAGCACCAAAGGAGTACATGGCATGATAATTAGTCACAGCCTGGAAAACTACATCATTAGGCTTCTCCTTTTTACTGGATTCAGCGACGAAGGTTTTTCCATCTTGCACGATAGATCCTTATGAAATTGATACATTAATAATGATTAAAACATAATTAATTTATTTTCTAATTAATGGACATAGATTGAAAGTGTATCAAAATCCTCTTAACCAAGAAAAGGGATCTCTGTACTGAATGGCTCATAAGGCACAATACTTACAATACTGCAAATGGAGAGTGCTCGCGTTTGATTGTAAAACTGCTACGCTATAATTATTGATTAAAGCGGAGTTCACGATGGGTGACTTCTGAAGTTGTATTTTCGCAAGCTCCAAGTGATGATCATTACAGATTTAATCTTACTACTAATCCCACTTTTCGACTGCGGAGAATACCCGATGCAATGATACATAACGATCAAAAAACCGCGAGAGTCAGCGCCATTTACTCACTTTCAGAAATGGTCATAGTTGAATGACTTACTTAACACAATGAATCCAAAAAATGATATTCAATATATAATGTAATCGCAATCTGTATACTTAATTTGTCATAAAGAGTAAAAGGGATCTAACAGTTCGTCATGAGGGCACAATATTTTCTAAGGTTTCAAATGGGGCAGTGTTTGGTGTAATGACGGGGAGAATCTACGCTAAGCGCGCTTGAGCCAGAGGAGTTCTGGGATGGGTGACCTCCCAGGAAGTCCTGGTTACCGGGTGCAAGCCCCGGAAGTGATGATTGATGCTATGTGATTAATTTCACTAGTTTCAATCCCACTTCTTCACCCCTGTGAGCATCACCTGATGCAATGAGTGCTAAGTGGACTATTCAAAAACCATGAGAAATGAGTCAATTACGACTACCTCTCATGGAAATGGTCATGGTTGAATGACTTACTTAACGCGGTTGAATCCCAAAAAATGATATCTAATATAATGCACTGTGGAAACCCTTCATACTCAAGAATAATTTTGTCAGCATGTCTAATAGAAATCCGATGTAGAGATAGTGAGAAGTGAAGACTTTCAACCTACTACAACTTCTTCTTGATCCATTCTTTTCCTTGAAAAACAACACACACACACACACACACATTATACAAAGAGGGAAACAAAAATAACAAAAAAATAAAGATAAAAATAAGGGTCCAATTGTGAAAACTAATCCTTTGGTGCAATTGGACAGGAATTTTTCTTGAAAACTAGGTAACAAACAAGCAAATATTCCCCAAATATTTTTCTAATAAAAGGGTGGTTGTTAAAAGTAAGAACAACAAATTAGTTTATTTCAAAAAGAGGGGGATTTTCTATGTTTAATTTCTTTAACATCAATATTGATTCAATGATGAATCAGGTTCATGAAAAACTTCATCATTAGAGAGCTTGAAGCAACCATTTTAGTTGATCTTATGACTATAGTTAGGGTATACCTCTGATGTAACTACTTTCATGAATCATTCCTCTTCAGTATATTTTTCATTTTTCAGTTCTTCATGAGTTTAAAGAAATTCTCAGCATCAACGATCAAAATTTGTGTTGTTCTGATCAAAAGGAAAAGCAAAGATATAGAGTTTTCATTTTCCGGCATTAAAGCTTTAATGTGATCGCTCTCATCACTCAATTTTCAATTCTCTCTTTTTCTAACAGTGTTGTGGAGCCAAAAAAAATCAATTATCAACCTCAAGTAACATCAAAAGAAGCTTCAATAATCTTATTTATGCACCTATAGGCTTACTTGTAACCACCACACGGTCTCGTAACTAGTGTTAAAAGATTACTATAGTGGTTAAAGGATGACTTATAACATGTCTTTTCCAAACTATCTTGCAAGTTAAAATCTACTAAGAAACAAATGGCTTTCAAAGTAAGGGCTTGGAGCTACCAAACACCTCCATCCTCTTCTCTTTCTTCCTCATTCCTCCAACATTCACCAACAACAATTCATTTTGGTTCCAAGATTCAGAAAAATAATTAGCCTTCAATAAAGAAATCACCAGAATTTGTCTCAAATCTCAGCGTGATCAATCACGGTACCATCCTTAGTATGCCATTAGTGTATAGATACTAGGTTCTATTTTGGAGTTTTTTTACTATCATAATTCAATTTTGAAGGTAAAAACTCGAGGTAAGCACATTAATTTAGGTTCTTTTGGTATATTGAAACATGGAGACGATGATTACAAAACCTTGGTGCTACCATATTACACAATTTTTTTTCCCTTTACAAGTTATCATTCTAATCCTAACATATATCACTCTAATCATTCTGTTACCTCATCATCGTCTTGTCATTCCAAATTGTGTTCCTATTGTTATGACTCCACTCTTCCACCTTGTCAAATGATTGGTATTCATTAATCATCGCGATCTACATTTATGATTATTCAACAGCATTCTTCCCAAATTTTCTAATCGTTATACCTTGAGACGAATTATTTGATCACAGTCCCACTCAAATTTCACTCATGTTTCTAAATTTCTAAATTAGCAGTAGAATTACCAAGAGACAAAGCATCCTAGCTACTCCACTGTGACAATATGGGAAATCTTGGAATGGAAAGGAAATGTTTGTGATAGATAAATGGGAAATAGTCATGTACAGACAAGTGGATGAATCCTTAGAACATCTCCTCGACACTTCCCCTTCATTGCATCCTTAGATTAAGGAGTTATACATGTTCCCTAATCACACCACAACAAAGAATGAATTAACCTAACTTCATCTTCATGGCAGCATGAGGTCTTCCAAAATCCTCTTCTTAATTGCATCTAGATTATTTTCCTGGGTTTTGTCCTTTAGGAAACTTGGAAGGAGCAAAATCAACTAGTTTTCAAAAATGATGAGCAATTTTTCTATCTAATCAAGGAAAAAATTAGGAGTAATATCCTTGAAACTTTATAGATCTTCTAGTGGGTTGAAGTATATCTCAAATGTAACCCTAAATAACATATTATTATCTACATTTTGGATTTCAATCTCACCTCTTCCCTTAACACTTTTAAGTTGCCTCCTGAATACTTTTTTCCCTCAATTTGGACTCTCCTCCTCAAGATTTTGCCAAACTCAATTTTGATGAGGATTCAAAAGGGAATCCTGACCTAGCAAGAATTTGTGGGCTCTTATAGGACTCAAGAGGTTTGATACTCGAGTATTTGTAGCCAACTTGGGAAATAATTATAACAATGTTGTAGAAATCTAGGGTCTCATTTATGGATTAAAGGTCAAAAAACTACAAAAATACTCTAATCTAATTGTTAAGGGAGACTCCCAACTCCTCATCAATATGGCCACAAGATTTCATAATGCCTCCCTTACAAGTAAAGATAGTCGGTGGTTAGAGGAAAATCTTGAAATTTTTCACTCCTCCATCCAATGCATCCCAATTGTAATGTCCCCAAAGTTTTCTTTACTAGGCGAGGTGGTTAGGAGGGTTTTCCAAAGCTTGTGTCAGCCTGGTCATAGGAGCAGGATTTATCCATTGGTGGACCCAGAGGATTTTAGAGGAGTTGTATGGGTCTGACTGAGATCGCTTACCATATTTCATCATCGAGATCAATTCTGCATAGTTTTCACTTGGTTCTATTGTGTTCCGACAATTTTCGTAAAATGGCATTAATAACAGGCATATTTTAATTATTTATGCTTAAGGTGTCGTTTCAAGTTGATTACTTGGAGAAACACCTTAGTGTAATAGCTCGTTAGAATCGAGGTGAAAATTTTTACATGATAGAATGATAAAAATGGGCTTTGGGTGGCCAATGTGACCACGAAGGCGAATTAAGCATTTTTCGGCATTAAAATTCACTTTAATTAGTTTATAAAAGTCACATTATTAAATAAAGAAAGGAAAAGATATTTTAAATATTTAATTGGAGGGAAAAGGTAAGTGAGTTATAAAAAAACAAAAAGAAAAGAAAAAAGGGGAAATTGAAGGTGAAAATACAACCCTAAACTCATTAAATAAGGAAAATGATGAGACTCTCCTCATTCATGCATTATGTGTGAGTTTGGAGAAAGAGTTCTTGCAGAGAGTTTGAAAAAAGGCAGAGGTTTTGGAACCTTCGTTGAGTTTGGAATGGCAGCTGCCATAGCAAACTTTGGTGTTGCAATGAGACACCCTAGTTTGGGATTTGTAGACTTCGGTGTTGCAATGAGACACCCTAGTTTGGGATTTGTGAGTGGAATCACTCAAATTTCATAATTTGAATACAAAGAAGAAGAATATTTTCTAAATATTTGAGCTACAAGACATGTTATCAATGGAATCTCTGATTTATTGTTCTTCATTTAACCTCTTTCAGGTTGAAGACAAAATCGTGGATCCAAATATTCAAGCCCTGGTTAAAAGCTAAGTCACTATTGAAAGGAGGGAATGATTTTCCCTTCACTCTGTTATTCAAATTCACTAATAAAATGGTTAGGTTTGAGGAAACAAACAAGGGGACGAATTCTTGACACTGGTAGCATGATTTTCATTTTTATGAAGACTGAAATCTCATTTTGTTGTTGGTCCAACTATTGGGAATTTCAGAAATGTGACTTACAATTGAGAAAGAAGTCGATTTTCCCTGTTGGGTGCTAAGGATCCCACATCACATTTCTGGGCGTGTTTCCCTACAAGAGATAAGTTTGCTCCAGTAAAAAAATGAAGTTTTTAGTGGCTGAGGTTTGAGATTGTAGCAGATTCTCCTTTTGCATGTTTATGTAAGTTGAATTATTTTTTTTCCTTGTTGGTACGAATTGGCGAAGAGGCCAAGATCATCGTTTACCAGTTGTATGTGTGACTCTAGTGGAAAAAATTTTGTACTGAGATTTCCTACTCCTTCAAAGGTCACAAACTCCAACTTTTTGGGTTATTAAAGGATTGTTATGAAGTTATGGAAATGTGCCTTGTCTCTTGGGTAGTGTGTTTCTCAAACAAGTGTTAGAATATTGCTCCAAGTGGATTGAACTTTATGTATGAGCCTATTTCTGTTGGTTGTCATTAAATATCAGGTGCTACACTTCTGTTATATTCATATTTTTAAATGTGATAAGATTTTTTTGTGGGTTATATTGTTATTTATTAGTTGTGTTTTAATTTCTGAGTTGTCATAAGAAGTATAGATGTGTTTTGAGAAATTTGTTGGTACATATGAGGCATTAAATGTCTTGTCCATCAAACAAAAATTACAATGTACACCTACATGAGAGTGTAGTCCAGCTGTTTGAAGAAATACCTCACTTAAACTCAAACTAAAAACTCAGAAAATTTAAAGAAAAATCAGAAGTTTGTCAAGGCGGAATCTTACACTAGCTTTCATACCCTCTCATGTCAAAAGAGATATTATTAAGTGATCTGAATCTGAATTTTAGTTTTGTAGTGCTAATTTCATCTTCAGAATTATAAATAATTTGTTGATCACTTGCTTCATGTGCATAGGTTTCTTGAGGTGTTTATGAGTGTCAAACAGATAAGTAAACTGAATTTTACGTTAAATTCATGAGCATTAAAACATTAAAAACAAATGTTGAACAGCAGCAATAACGTACAACAAACCATCACAATGATCCATTAACAGAGTGTTTTGATGAAGGAGTTCACCCCTCTTAGGCTACATTCCTTGGTCCAGCTTCCATGGAGTGGGCCTCTGCATTAGCTAAAATGTGAAAAAAGTGATGTTTACATTCACCTACTACTCCTAAAACTTGCTTCAATGTGTTCAGAATGTCCAAATCATTCATAAATGACTTTTCTTGCTCCCAATTTGGTCGAACTTTGCAAAAGACACGGCCAAAATATTTTGACCTAGGAAATCTCTGCTAAATCTGGAGATGACTCCAGTTAAGGCCGCTAAATCTGGGGGTAGCTCTGAGTTTGGTGGCTCCGCCAAATATGCTGCCAAATTAAACTCCAGTTTAATTAAATTCTAAATTTGATTAACTAACGGATAATCCGCAGTTAAATGCGCTAAGTGTGTTTACAACAATCGAGATTATGAAATGGATTAGCGTGGATTTAAATATGGATTAGGGGTTTAAACTTGCATTTAAACATTAATCTTTGCCATTAAAAATCTTCGCTCCGCATTTGGTTATGGAGTATGGTCTGGTGGGGAGGGGGCTAGCCTGCGTGGCTCGCCCCCTCCATTCCCCCGCTAGTTCAAACCTTTGAACATAAGTATAAGTTGCGACCTATAATAATTAAGACTCAAAGCAATGGCCTATTGGTATGGAGGGCACGTTGTAGGCTGGAGGTTCTGGGGTCGAACCCCGACCTCTGCCCAGCTTGTGTATTGAGCTTTTTCTACCCACCATATAAATTGCTCCACCATATATATTAATAAAACCTTTGGATATGACCTTTTATAATATATGTTATCTCGACCTTTGGTATAACAATTAAACCATTAATATAATTAAAATTTCAGAAATTGAACTTGGTTTTCCGACCTTTGAAATAATTAAAATGCAGCCTTCAGCCTTGGTCTACCAGGGCATGTGGCGGCCCTCAGACCTTTGGTATCATAATTCGACCATTAATATAATTAAAAATTCGGAAATTAAACTTGGTTTGCCAAACTTTGAGATAATTAAAATGCGGCCTTCAACCTTGGTCCACCAGAGGGGGCACGTGGTGGCCCCTGGTTGCACCACGTGTCAGCCTCTGGTTGGATTGTCCCAACCATATAAAAAAAATTCAAATTCGACCTTAGGAGACACATAAAAAAAAATTCACCTTCCAAACTCTCCAACGAATTTTGCAGTAACACTTGTCACAGTGTCATTGGGAAAAAATGATAGAATATTCCCAGAATATTCCTTTTCTGCTAACTGGGCTGCCATGTCACCATTCTGTCATGTTCTGCAATGTTTTTAGTTGTTTAGGAAAACGAACAACGTGCTCTATCTTCTTCATCTGGACTCTGTTTTCGATGAAACGAATTGTGTCAAATTCCTAGCAACAATCTCTTTGCTGTCATTCACGTTCCAATCAATTCTTAGCACTTTCATTTTTGAGCTTTAATACTGAGCACCTAATCATTCCTCCCCACTAGAATCCTTTTGGACCCCAAAATCTCTTTGATTACTGATCATGTGGGTGAGGGTACAATTCCCTCACCCTTCCAGTGTCAATCCATTGAAATTTTCCCATTTTCATCAACTGGAGCTTTTCACAAAAACTAAGCTTTTTCCTTGACTCTTGCGACCTTCTCTTGTTGTTGTTGACACCGTCATGCTGCAATTTCCCTGAATTTGTAGAGTAGCAAGTTGTTCTTGCAGAAATAAACTTTTTCCTACCTTGGTCATCAATCAAAGGAAACTTAAAAACTGTCTCACCTTGCACACTATCATCATGGTGATTGTTAACTGATCTTGCTTTGTACTTGCGTCGACTCTTGACAAAGTATTTTCGTTGTTGTCATGTAGCCTTTGGAAACCAAAAACAAGCACTTGTGGAACCCGTGCCTTCTTTTTCAAATTTTTTTGTCGCTTTCTCTTTGACCTTTGCACTCTCTTACACCGACATCTTGTTTCCAACGCTGCTCAACACTAATGTTGACTGCTGCAAATCTATCACATGTTATTTACCTCCTTTCAAAGGCAACATGTTAGAGTCCTAAAACATCTCATTACAAGCATAATCAACTTTAATGAAACCAACTAGTTCATTCAATGCATCTTTTTGAAAGGCCTCATTCAAAACATCTCTATGTTTGATCATTAACAATGTCAAAATATGACTTGCATTCACTATCCTCTTCATTTATCCTGTATGTATAAGAGACAAAATTGTCTTCTTCTTATGTGCTCTAAATATGTACTCAATTACATATTTAAACAAGTGATACTTATTCTCATGACGATGAAATATTGCTTTCCTATCATAAATATAAGGACTTCCCAAAACAATACCTGATATCTCAAGCGGCACCACATCAAGTTCAACTTCATCAAGAAAGTTTGAATTGATGGCGAATCTTAGCATGCACTTCCTTGTAGCCTACAAGTTTTCATTCTTGTGCATCCACCCTAAAGGATAAGGTCTTGGATGTATAATAGTTTCAAGGTTTAGCTCCTTAACTAATTCTTCTGAAATCATATTAGCTTGAGACCCACTATCAAAAAGTGTGTCTATCTTGGTATGTTTAGAAATGACTCTAATATGGAAAAGTTCAATTCTTGTATCTTCATCTCGAGTGACATTGGAACATCTTGAAGAACTAGTGCTTGCTATGTGCTTACCTTTCAAACCCATGGCTGTAATATTTGTTTCATCTCCTGAATTTGAACCTAAGTCATGTTCAATTATTGCAACATTTTTCCCCTTTTCTTTGGCTTTCAGTTTATTTGGCTTCAACTCTGGATGAAGCTTCCAAAAATGTTCTTCATCATGGCCATTATTCAAACAATGTTTATATGTGAGTTTCTCTTTCTCTCTTTTGACAAAGCTATTTCTCTTTCCTCTTGCATAAAACTTGCCCTTTCCTTTACCCTCACTATCACTTTTCTCATCTACATTGTGTTTCCCTTTTTGTGTCTAAATGTGTGGCTTGAAAGCAAACCTCGTCTAAGTTTGTGGGATTGAACATGAGAATAATGTGTCTAAGGTAATTTTGCAAACCCCCAATATACTTTAACAAAGTTTCTTGATAATACAAAATAATACCGAAAATAAGAGCTCTTCTCCTAAATTCATGAGTATAATCTTGCACACTTTGCCCTTTCAATTGTCTAAACTTTTTCCAGCCCATAATGGCCTTTTGCATGTAATATAGAGGAAAAAATTTCCTTTTAATGGCAGCAATAAAACTTGACCAAGACATTGAGATCTTACCGTGGTTTTTAATCTCTTCTTGAGTCCTTGCTTCCCACCATACAAGTGTTGATCCTTCCATCCTCAAGGAAGCCAATTGAATCTTTATGTCATCTTCATGAAGGTTCTGAATTCTACAATACACCTCCAATTGCATAATCCAATTGTCCAATTTCGCTGCATTTACATCGTTATTATACATTGGAAGCTCAAATTTGACATAAAGTTCGAGTAAGGGAGTTTTTCCTTTTATGGTTTTTGAATGAGTATGGGTAGTTTTGGTTGTGGAAGTGGAAGATGATGTTGATGGTGATGATGAGGATGATGATGAAGATGGTGGAGATGGAGGAGGATTTCCTCCACTTCCCTTTGAATCCTGCTCTTCATCCTTCTTTCCTTCTGAGGTTCCTTCTCCGTGTGGAGACTTAGAACCCTATCCAACCATCCTGGTGTCCCTCTCTTCAGAGAGGATCCTAACCCTTTCAATCAATTCATAGAAATCCTTCTTGTATGCTTCCTCTTCTGAAAGACCTTCAGTCTTTCCAAAACATGACATGATGGCTATGGATTCAAGCTCAACTTCTAGTGCAACTCGTACCTCTTCAATCAACTCAGCTTCTAGTGCAACTTGTACCTCTTCAATCAACTCAATTTCTAGTGCAACTTGTTCCTCCTCAATCTCTGATTCTGGAGATAAAACTTGAGGTGCTTCAAGTGCAGCTGTGAGTGAAAATTTGGGTGGATATGGTGCTCTTGTGGCTCTCCCTCTTCTGGTCCTAACCTCAAGACTTGCAACCAATAGTTTCCCTTCTCCTCTCTGCAACTTTAACCTTGTAAACATCACAAATTTGCAACCATTAAAACCCTACTTGCACAAACTTAAGCAAATAAAGCAAATAAGCTTTTACAACCTTTGCTCTAATTTTTCTTCATCTGAATCTGAATGTTAGTTTTTTTGTGCTAATTTCATCTTCAGAATTATAAATAATTGGTTGATCACTTGCTTCATGTGCATAGGTTTCTTGAGGTGTTTAGAGTGTCAAACAGATAAATAAACTGAATTTTATGTTAAATTCATGAGCATAAAAACATCACAAACAAATTTTGAACAACAGCAATAACATGTACAACATACCATCACAATGATCCATTAACACAGTGTTTTGATGAAAGGTTTCACCCCTCTTGGGCTACATCTCCTTGGTCTTACTTCCATGGCTTAGGCCTTTGTATTAGCTCAAATGTGCAAAAAGTGTTGTTTGCGCTCACTTATTGCTCCTAAAACATGCTTCAATGTGTTCAGAATGTCCAAATCATTTAGAAATGACTCTTCTTGCTCCCAATTTGGTCGAATTTTGCAAAAGATATGGCCAAAACAGTTTGGCCTAGGAAATCTCCACTAAATCTGGAGATGACTCCAGTTAAGGCCGCTAAGTCTGGGAGAAGCTCCGAATTGGGTGGCTCCGCCGAATATACTGCCAAATTGAACTCTAGTTTAATTAAATGCTAAACTGATTAACTAAAGGATAATCCGCAGTTAAATGCGCTAAGCGCGTTTACAACAATTCAGATTATGAAATGGATTAGCGCGAATTTAAATATGGATTAGGGGTTTAAACCCACATTTAAGCATTAATCTTTGCCTCTGATCCGCCTTTGTTTATGGAGTATGGTCATGTGAGGAGGGGGTTGGCCCCCTCCATTCCCCCGCCAGTTCAAACCTTTGAACATAGGTATAAGCCGCAGCCTATAGTAATTAAGACTCAAAGTGGTGGCCTATTGGTATGGAGGGCACGTTGTAGGTGAGAGGTCGTGGGGTCAAGCCCTGACCTCTGCCCAGGTTGTGTGTTAAGATTTTTCCGCCCACCATGTATATTAATAAAACCTTTGGATACGACCTTTGATAATATATGTTATCCCAACATTTGGTATAATAATTTGACCATTAATACAATTAAAATTTTGGAAATTGAACTTGGTTTTCCAACCTTTGAAATAATTAAAATGCAGCTTTCAACCTTGGTCCACCAGAGGGGGCACGTGGCGGCCCCTTGCTGCACCACGTGTCAGCCTCTGGTTGGATTGTCCCAACCATATAAAAAAAATTCAAATTCGACCTTAGGAGACACAAAAAAAAAATTCACCTTCCAAAATCTCTGGTGAGTCCTGCAATGACACTTGTCACAGTGTCATTGGACGAAAATGAGGGCTGCGTTGTCACCATTACGTCCTGTTCTACAATTTTTTTAGTTGTTTAGGAAAACGAACAGCAGGCTTTATCTTCTTCATCTGGACTTTGTTTTTGACAAAACGAATTGCATAGGATTCCTAGCGACGAGCTCTTCGTTTTCGTTCAGTTTCCAATCAATTATGAGCACTTTCATTTTTGAGCTTTAACATTGAGCACCTAATCAATAAGGTAGTTTATTGTCTTGCTAATGAAGGTGTCAATGAACAAGGAGAAATATTGACTCTGAATGGAGCAATCTCCTTAATCAATCATTGAAAAACAATTGTTAGTATCTAGCACGACCTTAACTTAACTCCATGTATCAAGGATCTTATGGACAACAAGGACAAGTTGCATGTGAGAGGTGGAATTTTCCTACTGCTAACCACATGTTGGTCAGTTAACACCTATGCTCATGTGGTTCAAGAGGGAAATGGTTATAGTTAACACAACGTTAATTGGGAGATGGATCTTTTACCGACATAGAGTTACTCAAATGATGCACTCAATCCCAGCACTAATCATGTTACAAACTAGCAAAATGAAAGTTATGAGCATGCGACCCATCCTATGGATTTTGACTCCAATGCAATGAAATGGTAATATGTTGACTCCTCCATCAACCACCATGCATATCTTGGATATTGTTGATTTTGGTCCAATTCTCCCGTTGGGCATCCTCGATTGTTGTTCATTTCTCACTCTAATTATTATGGCTTCGTGTTCATCACATTCAAGAAAATCCTTTGTCAAAGCAGAGTGTCATTGTTATCTGTTATCATCGCCTTTCAGTGCTCATTCCCATCCACAACAAGAATAAGATCAAAGCCCGGGAGGAAGATGTTAAAGTGGAAAGAGCTTACAAATAAGACAAATAAGACATGGATGTTAACCAATTGGTAAAGGAATTCATTCTAAATCTGGGCACTAGACTCACAAGAGACACCAACTTTTTTTGGACCACAAAACTCTATTAGCACACAAAAACGTTCATTGTTCATGTTAGAGACTTTGGAGAAGCAAAGTCGAGCACTTATTACCCTCTAATCCTAGTTGATAAAGAAAACAACACTGTCTCCTCTAAAAATTTGACTAGATGCTCAAAACATAACCCCATAGTGTTGTAATTCTACTCAGAGTGCTTAGGAGAAACAACTTGCCTCTAACTCCAAATATTCATGCTACATATTTCATCTGTGTTCTCAATTCTAGGTTTACTTTGAGTTCAAACTATATCATCAACTATAAAGTTAAAGCAGGTTAAGTTTCCTATATGGGAACTCATTCAATTTTCTCTTAGAATTTCAATTGTTTCTATGTCTTTAACACTTGGTATGACCTAGTTTCCCAATGGGTAGGTCAATAAGTGTTTTTGTCCTTTTATGCGAGGTATTTTAAGGACATCCCTTAACATTTATAGGCTAATCAATTTCCTCTAAGAAGACAAACTTTATGGTCTCTCTATTTTTATGTAATCATGTATTTTACTATTTAAATACAATAGAATAAATGAACAAAACAACAACCATTTTTACATTTTTAAATTGCAATTCTAATAAATATTTTATCATTAAATTTAATAATGAAATTTTGAAAAAACAACAAAACAAAATAATAAAAGATTTAATCTTTCTTCATGGGGGGAAGCTCAGTTAGTGATCAAAGTGATATGAAATCATGAAAACTAAGAGATCCAAGGTTCAATCCCCCTATTGTAACCAAGTCTATGGAGAGGAGGAAAGATCGTAGGCTCAAAGGTATAGTGGTAGCGGTCAAAATCGACTTTGTGTCAAGTGAGTACGAGACTATAGTGGTAGTGGTCAAAATTGACTATGCGTCAAGTGAGTACAAGACTGACCCAGTTGTCAAAATTGACTCTATGTCAAGTGAGTACAAGACTGAGGCTCAAAGGTATAGTGGTAGCAGTCAAAATCGACTTTGTGTCAAGTGAGTACGAGACTATAGTGGTAGCGGTCAAAATTGACTATGTGTCAAGTGAGTACAAGACTGACCCAGTTGTCAATTCCTTTGATTAATAATATTAATAATAAATAAGTAAAACTAATTTTTCTTATACCCCACCTTATTTGTCTATCTCATTATAATGAACACTTCATTTGTCTATCTCATTATAATGAGATATATTAATTATACTCATATTTACAATTTTCAAATAATAATAACTTTATGTACAAATTTTACATTTAAACTTTGGGATTAATGATTTAGCTTATTTTTCATAGGAGGATTTTCCATTAGTTTCATAATGATTTTACGAAGCTTCTAGATACATTTATAAATATTTAATTTTAGGGTTTATAGTCCAACTTATTAAATTTCATGTAACAAACATGATGATAAATCTCATTTTAAGTCTTTTAGGATATATATATTTCAAAATTTTAAAAGAATAATAAGTAAACATTTATTATCAAAATAAGATGACTAAATGAGTATAATCATTATTTTTATGGTCATGAGTATGTTTATTTCTGCATAAATCTTTCACAATTTAATTCTAGTTTTACTTTGAGTTCAAACTATATCATCAACTATAAAGTTAAAGCAGGTTAAGTTTCCTATATGGGAACTCATTCAATTTTCTCTTAGAATTTCAATTGTTTCTATGTCTTTAACACTTGGTATGACCTAGTTTATGCGAGGTATTTTAAGGACATCCCTTAACATTTATAGGCTAATCAATTTCCTCTAAGAAGACTTTATGATCTCTCTATTTTTATGTGACCATGTATTTTACTATTTAAATACAATAGAATAAATGAACAAAACAACAACCATTTTTACATTTTTAAATTGCAGTTCTAATAAATATTTTATCATTAAATTTAATAATGAAATTTTCAAAAAACAACAAAACAAAATAATAAAATATTTAATCTTTCTTCATGGGGGGAAGCTCAATTAGTGATTAAAGTGATATGAAATCATGAAAACTAAGAGATCCAAGGTTCAATCCCCCTATTGTAACCAAGTCTATGGAGAGGAGGAAAGATCGTAGGCTCAAAGGTATAGTGGTAGCGGTCAAAATCGACTTTGTGTCAAGTGAGTACGAGACTATAGTGGTAGTGGTCAAAATTGACTATGCGTCAAGTGAGTACAAGACTGACCTAGTTGTCAAAATTGACTCTGTGTCAAGTGAGTACAAGACTGAGGCTCAAAGGTATAGTGGTAGCAGTCAAAATCGACTTTGTGTCAAGTGAGTATAAGACTATAGTGGTAGCGGTCAAAATTGACTGTGTCAAGTGAGTACAAGACTGACCCAGTTGTCGATTCCTCTGATTAATAATAATAATAATAAATAAATAAAACTAATCTTTCTTACGACCCCACCTTATTTGTCTATCTCATTATAATGAGCACTTCATTTGTCTATCTCATTATAATGAGATATATTAATTATACTCATATTTACAATTTTCAAATAATAATAACTTTATGTACAAATTTTACATTTAAACTTTGGGATTAATGATTTAGCTTATTTTTCATAGGAGGATTTTCCATTAGTTTCATAATGATTTTACGAAGCTTCTAGATACATTTATAAATATTTAATTTTAGGGTTTATAGTCCAACTTATTAAATTTCATGTAACAAACATGATGATAAATCTCATTTTAAGTCTTTTAGGATATATATATTTCAAAATTTTAAAAGAATAATAAGTAAACATTTATTATCAAAATAAGATGACTAAATGAGTATAATCATTATTTTTATGGTCATGAGTATGTTTATTTCTGCATAAATCTTTCACAATTTAAATTTAATTATCAATAATTATTGAGTGGAAGATAGAGATTTATGTATAAACCTTTTACAATTTTAATTTAATTATCAATAGTTATTAGGTGGACGATAAAGATTTAACCTCCAGCGAATATGTGGGAATACTCATAGTAGCATTCACAAATCAAGGGTTAAGGTTTATCTTGAAGTTAGTTATACTCTTTTAATTAATTTATCTGAAAATAATTAATTAAAGAAAATATAAACACCTCATATTGGGCATGTGGTATTGATAAGATATGGTATTGGCCCATGTAGTATTGGTAAGAGTTGTCTACAAGTTAAGAATTTCCATAATAAAGTGAGGTGAATCTTCATAGTTAAGAATATTGTTACATGTTTTTTAAAATGTATATATGTCTAACCCATATATTAATACTTTTTGTAATTAATAATAATAATAATAATTTAAAATAAAGATAATTTAATTGATTTTATGATTTGTATCATGTTGAGTCAAAGTAAGATATATTATGTTGTAAGTGTTTTGACACATATAATGACTTATTGACCATTCAACTCAACTTATATAATTGTGCTAGTTTACTTAAAATGAGAATTATAATAAATTTAAAGAATAATTTTACTTCTTTTTTCCCTAATAAATATTTTTTTTAACAAATTCAAATTCCCTATCCCAACACTCCAACTTGCCTTTCACTAACAATAACCAGCATACATGACAACCATCTACTTCCTACAGGAAAAATGTTATTGCTTTGATATATTATGCATTTTCCAAAAGATTCCTTGGAACTGCAAGCATCTAAAGAATGGTAGTTTAAATGATGTAAAATGAACTTCATGCAGTGTTTGCCTTTGACCATGTTTGGACTCCCTCAACTCATTCCGCAACTCTGGAAATCCGAATGTATTCACAGGACTGACTTCTTCCATGCTTGTTATCATGAACAAAATTGTGTCATAAGTTGCAAGTAATACTGGTTTCACATCTTCCGAGAAATATCCAACCCTTGAAACATCTTCCGAGAAATATCCAACCCTTGAAAATGTAGAAAATGGAGTTAATCCAACTGATCGCATTATTTCATTGTGTAAACATGGCAGATTGCAGGAGGCTATGAATAATTTTAAAGGTATGGAGTGCGGGGTAAAACCCTATACATATTCTGTGTTGATGTATGAATGCGCCAATTTAAAAGCACCCACAGAAGGCAAGATGATCCATACTCACATGGAAAAAACAGGATTTGAAATCGATGTATTTATGGGAAACAATCTTATCAACTTATATTCAAAATATCGGTAGTCTAATCATGTTGCTTTTTTTGCTCTTAAAATTATGGAAAATTTAGCTAGATTTTAATAAAATTTGGCAATATTTTTTTTTTTATTTTTTCTTAAATCTAAGTTTTTTTGGATATTTGAGGTACTGAATCTATTTCCACTATCAAAAACATGATTCAAACAGTGCCACTACTAAATTTTGAAAATATTTGCCCAGATTCCAGCCACATTTGACGATCAAGATAATTCCTCTGCCTAAATAAACTTGTCCTTCAGAATGTGCAGATTTTGGAAATCCATAGCAAGTGTTTGACAAAATATCCGAACAAAATACGGTTTCATGGAATGTCTTAATTGTTGGGTATAATTTCATGAAATGTCTTAATTGTTGGGTAGACGCAGTAGCAGGGGTATGAGAAAGAGGTAATTATTGGGTATATGCAGTAGCAGGGATATGAAAAAGAGGTAATGGAGCTCTTTGGTTGAATGACGTCCAGGTTTGTCGGGTATGTTCTAGACTACCATTCGAGACATCCGATAAAATTTGCCGGATATGTTTTAGACTACCATCCTAGACATTTGATAATATTGGAACGATACAGAGAACATTAGCATAGCCCCGGATGACACGCACAAATCGAGAAATGGTCCCAATGTTCTAGACTACCAGATATCGAACTAGTAAAGCAGATTTAATGGACATTTCCAGTGTACTTGGTCTGCTGGATCGAAAGAATAAAAAATCCCATCTCCGCTCACTCCTTCGCCTCCTTCAACAATGATGGTCCTCTTAAAAAAAAAATCCAAAGAACAAGGATTCAGAGCCTTCATCTCGTCCTTGATTTGATAAATCAAATAGGAAAGTGCATTTCCCTTCCTCCTCTCCCCACTGCTTCAATTATTGATAGAATCTCAAAGCAGCATAGGAAGGGGCGTGCCACCAAATCCCACCCCGCTGCTCCTCCTGCTTTTCCAACTTCCATGGTTGATACAATCACAACAAAAACGTCATAGGAATGGAATCTCTGAAAGAAATAGTTTGTCAAAACCTAGACGAGATGAAACATCTGAAATCAATGATTCATCGAATTCCAATAAAGAAAACATGGTTGGAGATAACAAAGCTAATAGGTACCAGAAAATCATTTCCGGTCCCTCTTCCATCTCCTCAACCTCCATTTCCCATGTCTAATTACTAGTGGACACTCTCCGACACAAAACTTGAGAAGAAGAGAAGTTCCCCTGTAGCATCAATTGAATCTGAGGCTCCCAGTCCGAACCTGAGCCTGAGCCTGAGCCTGAGCCTGGGTCTGAGCGGGGCTGGGGGTTCGGCATTTTTTTTTCAGAAAGTAGTTTTCTGGGAAAAGGCGTGGCACAATTTTGTGTAAACCCAAACCCAGATGAGGTAAACAGGCAAACAAATGCATTTATTGCTAACTTTTATCGCGTAGTCTAAAAAAAGCAGCGAAATGGCCCTGAACCTGCAATGATTTTGAAAAAATCTGGCAAAGTTTTGCTCAGAATCTTGTTTACAGTTGTTAAACTTTAATATTTTTGAGTGCCTTAAGGGTTTTTGATAACGCTGAATCCATTTCCACTATCAAAAATGGATTCCAAACACTCCAGCTTATCTGATTTTTTGAATTTTAGTTTCCCAGATTCCGGCAAAAACTGCCGTCCTAGTCCGGGCTATTCCCGGACTATTCCACATACTGAGTAGACAACTTCAATTTTTATCAACAAATTAGGCTCCAAACACTTAATATTTCAATAAAAAGATTGAGAGAGAGCATACGTCAAAATATCAGAGCAGTTATGGTGGCTGAATCAGCAACATTGCCATCATTTTTTTCATGATTTATCAAGGTTTGTTCCAACTGTTGTAAAGACATCATGCTCTACCCTCAATGATTTATGATTTTTATGAGAAATCTTTTATGGTGTAAGTGCAGTCAATTATCCAAGTGTCAAAATTAAAGAAACGGGTTTGTTTGAATCACATAGCCAATGGAGTTTAAATTAGGCACACACCATATTGAAGTTTGAATCACGCAGAGAACTGTAGTTTGAGTGCACATATAACAGGTAGTCTATAGTGCTGACTTTTTGAAGGCTTTTACGGTAGTTTTTTCTGGTCTAATTTCTCTAAATTCTGGCAGGAATTTATTGAAAATAGAAGTTTGATAGGTAACCTTGCACAATTGAAGTGCCCTAAAGGTTTTTTAGGGTGCTGAATCCATATATATAGTCAAAAAACCAGTTTAAATAACTGAAATCAAGATTTTACCTCAATTTTTTCACCGGATTCCGGCACCTGAAACTCTAAAAAGTCGCACTAAAGACAACTCCCACATAAAATACGTGGAGGTGGCATGCATTAACGGAGAATAACGGCGGAGGTAAACAGAGACAAGATGGAAACGGAAACAGTTGTCAGGAAAGATGTGAATGTGCTGGAGAATTAAAAAAAAATAGTAACCAAAAAAGCGAATTCGTAGCATGGTTAGACTACGTCTTATTTAGAAAATTAGAAAACCTAAGAGAGCCCAGCTTTTGTTGAGATCCCAACTTTTGTTGCAAGTTTCAAATTCCCATCTTTTTTTTAAGAGGGCCCAGCTTTTGTTGAGAGCCCAACTTTTGTTGCAAGTTCCAAATTCCCATCTTTGTTCTAAGAGGGCCCAGCGTTTATCGAGAGCCCAACTTTTGTTGCAAGTTCCAAATTCTCATCTTTGTCGTGAGACAAACTTCTTCAGATAGTGACACCGCTTATGTCGCCTGGAGTTCGATGTTGAATTCAGAATTGTCTCTCTTGGAACCAGGATCACTTGCTATCAGCATATCTCCATTGGCATGCAATTTCAAAATAAGCAATTCAGAGTCTATGCTTGCAAACTTTTTGTCCATTTGCTCAACCACTCGCATTTCTTCTCGAGGAAATTAAACCTCACTTCCTTCTCACTTTCCACAAGCTCCAACCAACTTTTGGTTGAGATTTCAACCATACCCATTAAAATTTTGAAATAAATTTGACAGATTGCTTCTAGCGATCCAGCTCATTCTCAAGGGTTTGACCCTAAGAGGCGGCCATATTCACACTTCCCAGACTCGATATATGAAACCAATGAGCAAACCGCAGAGAAAGAGGGAGAGGCGAGGATTTAGAAAGAAGCCCCTGTATATTTAACATGGCTCCTGTCAAGACGAAACCCCATGAGAGACATTAATTCTAGATCTACTCGTATCTAGAAGCCTGCAACAGGAATGTACTCTACCGTTAAGGTAGGCATATATTACTCAAGAGTATTAATTCGTTTAAATTTAACGGCAAGTATATATTACTTAATAATATAATTTGTTTAAATTTGAGTGTAACCGTATATTTAATGAGCAAGTTCAAAATAAAAAGTTAGGTGTTCTATGAGATAATGTTGAGTGAAATACGAGTAACTCTCATCAAAGCAATTGCCATGGTGCATTTTATAAAATATCTAAAAAGAATTGAGCAAATAGGATATTACTTAATAATATAATTTGTTTAAATTTAAGTGTAAGCATATATTTAATGAGCAAGTTCAAAATAAAAAATTATGTGCTCTATGAGATAATGTTGAGTGAAATATGAGTAGCTCTCATCAAAGCAATTGCCATGGTGCATTTTATAAAGTATCTAAAAAGAATTGAGCAAATAGGAGGAGGTAGATGGCCGAAAGTTATCTTCAATAAAAGTATGAGTGAAAGAAAGAAATCATGGATGAGACGAAACAACAAATGGATGCAAAAATGGAATATTTACCTTATTGCATGTCCCACAAATAGCAAGGAGTTAAAGAATTTTGTGCTGGAGAAGTTCCGTAAAGGTATATGGGGAAAAGATTTGAGTAAAAAGAAGAAGTATTATGTTCAGGAATTCAACCCCACTTGTGATCTCCAACAAAAAGGGTACATTGGAGCTAGCATTTTGTGGAGAGCAAAGGTTCTTATTGTTCAATTAAGAACTAACTCACATCAACTTCGGTGTGAAATGGGACGGGGACGGTGGAAGAGACTAAAGAAATTTGAGAAGAAAGGGTATGTACATTTTGCACTTCTGGGGCAGTGGAATCAGAAAAACATTTCATTTTGGAACGTGATGCTTTCAGAGACATCAGGGACAATTACCGCAGTATGTTAGCATCAATTCCGTGGCATTGTCTTTTCAGTGAAGAGAAGGTTGGGTCAGCTCATCATCAATTTGCTTAAGAAAAAGATTGAATTACAAAAGGCAAAAAAAAAAAAGTTGCTAGTCCTATAAACTATTTTTAATCTTATAAACATTAAAATATCATTCATTTATCCATTTATCAATTCCGTGCCATACACTGCCCAATAACATTAATTAAACTATAACCTCAACACCCACATCATATCCATATTCATCTCTCCGTACTACAATTACCAAGGACCGGAGGAGGAAACGTGAAGTATTCTTCACCTCCACACAACGAAGGCAACTTGCTGCCTATGGCAGGTGCAACACCATATTCCAAATATCACTTAAAACCATACCCTTGCGATCCATGCAATCTGCCAATTCGTTATAAAACATAAGCATTTGAGTAATGGGATTGGTAAAAAACACTTTGCCATGGTTTAATTCTAGTATCCTTGCCCAAGCTCTGCCCCGTGATTGGTAAGTTAGTTTGCTTTTTATTTCAATATTTGAGGATACGGAGGAGAAAAATCTCCTGAAAAAATATTATTTGCAAGGCTAAGGCTATCATGTTCACAATTACGAGATTAGGGGGATTTCTTTTAAATTTCAATTTGGAAATCAGTTTTATTGTTATCATTAAATAAGGACTTCTAATTTTTTTTTATCTTGGTTTATGATGATATATAAATGTTTCTATAGTGTCAAAAAAAAATTAGTTTGATTTTTGGAATCTATGCTTTTGTGATTCATCATATAAATTGTAAAAAATCTTTCGGTAATAATCACATGCAATGGAACATTGTCGACGCGTTTCGAACCTAGTCCTGATGATGAACCACACTGGTTGGTTCGAAACGCATCGACAATGTTCCATTGCATGTGATTATTACCGAAAGATTTTTTACAATTAGTTTGATTATTTGTTGATGTACCCACACTCTAAGTATATCTGATTTTTTTATTGTTCTTAGAGAAAATATATCTTTTTTTTCCTAAATAAATATTTATGGATAAAAAATTTCATATTTTAAAATTGTTATTATGTATTTACTATTATTTAAAAATAGCTAAACTTTTTAATCTATTCACTTTAAAAATATATAAAATGAATATAATATAATATGTATCAAAGTTCAATTAAGTGTAAGTTCAATTAATAAATATGAACAAGCACCAACAATTATGAGGATTTGAATATCGCGCAAAAGAAAAGAACTAAGAAAATTAAAGAAAATTATAAGTCCAATAGACAAAATTTAGTCTCAATAAACTTTAATTCAAGAGATTGTATAAAATTGTATAAAAAATTTATAAACAAATTATTTAAGATTTTTATTAAATTATTTAATAACTTTTGATTTTATATAAAATTTAAATAATTACAGTAAAATTTACATGATTATAAAATCCTTTAATATATAAGATTTTTATAAAATTATTTAATAAATTTTGATTTTATATAAATTTTAACTTTAACAATTATTTAAATTATAAAATATTTTAATATAGGAATTTTATTAAATTATTTAATGAATTTTCATTTTATATAAAATTTAAATAATTATGTTCAAATATAACTTAGATAATTATAAAGTACTTTAATATATACAAATTTTTTGTTTAAATAAAAACTTTCAATATATACCATTAGTCTGTTTTCAAATATCAAAATTAAGTTATTTTAAAAGTGGATAATTAATTACAGTATACTATACTTTTAAAAAAATCATAATATAAAATCCAAAGCACTTGTTTGGTTTATTTTCAAATAACGAAATTAAATTAATTTTAAATGTGTATAATCAACTACAATATACTATTATATTTTTATAATTTGAATAAATATATTACTTGGATTTTTCAATATCTTATATGCAATGTTTACTTTCAAACAAGTGTTGTATAGCAACTCAATCCTTTGTCACTCAAGTTAGAAATTATGCTCACTTAAATCAATCAAGCTTCAAAATATCCATCACATATGGAAGAGAAATATGAGCTAGAGCTATGAATAGCTTAGCTTCTCCATTCTACATTATATAGGTACATTCGGTAGAAACATAGAGCTATGAATAGCTTAGCTTCTCCATTCTACATTATATAGGTACATTCGGTCACTAGCCAGGGACAGAGCATAAAGCTAAAGACAAGGCCAAGAAATCAGTCATATTGCAAATTTGAGGGAATAAATCAAATAGGCTTAAAATACTCATATGGTGAAGGGGCCTAAACTACAGCAAATTGGGCCAATGAAACCGAGACTTATAACCCCTGCCCAAGCTCACCTCATTGAATTGAAATCTTTCCCTTAGGAAAAATTGCACAAAAAATTATAACTTACATTATCAATGCTAAATTAATAGTGGCCAATATGAAAATCGAATCTTATAGCCTTCCTTTGGTAGGAACTAATAAATTGAGATGTGAAGTGAATAAATTAATTGATTTCTCAAAGACAAGGACTTGAATAAATTTTGGTGGGTAGTAACCTCTACTAAGTCTACACATTTACAATTTGACTCCTACATAAGTGCTTAGAAAAACATCCCCAACTGCGGGTGGCATCAGTGAACGGTTGTCCTAATGACATTAATGATTCTCATGCAAGTGCATCACCAGTGGCATTCCAGAGTTTTAATTCTCCCTGTTGGCAGTGGGCATTCATGCCTCAATTACTCTGCCACTCCCCTTCCCTGGCAATGGTATATCTTTTGGATTTGTTACTCTCTTCTACATGGCTATATTTCATGATGCAATTATGTCTCCCATACAACTTTACTCTCCTCTCCCTCGTGGAGAATTATTGTCGTTCCCCTCGTGTCTCTACTCTCCTAGTCCTCATTCTCTAGCCTACTACAATGGTTCGCAAGCGCGGATGTGTTAGGCGAGGAGGTGGTGGACGTGGTTGTGGACAGCGCCCTCGTGCTACAGATTTTGATGAGCACTATGTTCTTTTCGACCCATACATTCCTCTAAAGATTTGACGTGATGTGGCTCCTCTGGAAACCGATGAACACAAGCACCTTGGCGATAGGAAATGGGCCCTTAGGAACTTACTTACCAAGCACTTATGGAAGCAGCAATAGGCCAAAGAAGCTGCCCTATCAAAGTTTGTTGAGGCCAATGCTCAATTCAACCGCCTCCACCAGCCTCTATGTCAACTATCCTGCTACTTTAGCATCTCCTTCTCTCCCCCTCCTCTTCCAATTCCCAAGGCAACAATGGCTCCCTCTCCATCTTGCTTGCCTCTCCATCCCCTTCGGCCTGGATTGATGAAGCTCAACAGCAAGGTCAAGCAGACAAGGAAGTAGTAAAAGCTCAAGCCCATCAGGTCTCAAATCCATACCGATGTCTCATCGTCGAGGAACAGTGGGAAGACATTGCAGCTCAAGGGTAGACCAATAATGCAATAGATGGCTCTGCGACCTCCCAGGGAAAGCAAACTATTTAATTTGTCTCTCTTATGGCTCCCATGCTCAATTCTCAAGCTTTGTATTACAAGGATTTATGTATTTTGATCAATAGTTTTATATGCTACTTTTTTTGGCTCTACTCGAGGACTAAGTTTTCTAGTACTCTTGGTTTCACTCAAGGACCTTCTAGTTTCCCATGATGAGCAATTGGTCCCAAACATGTCCACATCAGCATCTCTATGACTATATATTTAGTACATCCTTTTTGCTAATAAGTTCATAACTTGCTTACCAAAAAAAAGTGCTTTGGTAAGTATACTTATTTACATCGCCTTAATTCTTCAATATGTTATATGCAAATTTGATTTATAGCGAAACACCATATATTTATTTAAAATTATTGTCTATATAAATATTTTTAATCTTATTTTTTACCATATTAATACAATACAATGTATTTGTTTAATATCAAAATGTAATATAACTATTAATAGAATACAATGTATTTGTTTAATATCAAAATGTAATAAATCTATGAGATGTATTTTATAATAAAATAAAACATGTAATTATATGAGATATATTTCACAAAATAAAAGAAGCACATTGAGATTTAATAATTCTATTAAAAAAAAATGTGGTTTATAGAAATTTTAGTGAGAATCTTTGAGAAAAAGTTGAAATTTCACTAGATACTATAAATGGCATCAAAAATAGTGCAATCATCACTACCAGTTGCTATGGGTGGCAGTGGCAACCAGCTGTTAGAGTGGCAAGAGCAAAGGGCGTTATTCTTGCCCTCAATGGAAAAGTTGAAACATCATAAAGTTCGGGATTAAAAAGAGGATCAACTAATTAAGCGGAGGCCTATGCACTTCTCCGAGGGTTAGCCTTGGAGTTCATAATCGTAAATTTGATGATTAACCTAGCTCTTATCAATGGAGTTTAAATACAAATGGAACATTAATCCATTAATGAACAAATTGGAATATCAACCTAGCTCTTAATAATCTTAATAATGGAGTTTAAAGAATTGATCCCCATGGAAGCAAACCCCACGTGGCATCTCCTGTGGGGCAGAAACATTATGGATTAATGAACAAATTGGAATATCAACCTAGCTCTTAATAATGGAGTTTAAAGAATTGATTATTGATAGGCCCCATGGAAGCAAACCCCACGTGGCATCTCCTGTGGGGCAGAAGCATGCAAGCATCACACTATATATTTGGAGGCAAGTACATAAGAACGGGGGCAGATCCGTTGTGGTCACACAGGTGAAGTTCAGCACGAGGATGAGGTACAAGAGCTTGACGGTCAACAATGGTGATCCATGGTCTAGACCACCCTCTGCTATTGATCACATTGTTGACCGTCTAGGGAAATTGTTGCTATCGATTGGTTTTCTGAACTCTTGGGCCGAGGAGATGAACTGGTTGTAACAACTAGCCTCTTTGATTTTGTTAAATTTTGATGTATGACTATGCGCCAACCGCGGAATTTCACATGATCACAAATTATCGTTATGGTTAAACAAACATTAAACCAAACAAACAACAACAAAAAATCACCCCCGCCAATCAGGATTTACTTTGCAACCATTCACAAGTATGCAGGCTCTTTTACCTGGGGAAGTTGATCACCCTAGTCTATGATCAGTCTCCAGATTTCTCGAGTGGGTTTATTCACTATTTGTCTTAGATAAATAAGCTCTCACTATTTGTCTTAGATTAAGCTCTTTAGATCAAATTTGCAACATGGGTAAGCGTTGACAAGAAATTTTAAATCTCAATCTCAAGGAGAAGTAGAAATTAAATTAAGCAGCCAAATGACTATGTAAAATGTAAATTAATAAAAGGGTTGAGACTAAGTTCGGTCTACAAAGGGGATTGCACCTTCCTCTGGTCGTCTCAAACAGAACGTGAATAAATAAGCATCTTATTAAAAAAACATTACAAATATGTGACCATGTGTCTCCTACCCCCATTTGTAGCCACGCTGAGTGGTATCATGGTATGGACAAATGCTAATAATGGATGACGGAGGCAATGTGCCTTGCATGCAACATGATGGCCCATCTCAACACATACATGTACGCATAGCCTGACCATAGCCTGACCAGCACTGACTTCTCCATTCTCAACAAATTACACCATCCCCACTGCCTCTGCCTTGAATTTCCAGTTCTAGCTCGAATGCTCATTTACTCCCCCATACCCCAAATCCTTGTCATTATCAAAAGAAAATCCATTATTGCTCATCCTAATCCTCCTAGATCCCTGTCCGCCATAATCTTGGCTCTCCAGTTTGAATACATCCTTACCGTCGTCATTACCATGCTCCCACACGCTACAACAGGTGCCGCATAAGAGAACTTGGAGGGCAACACCTCGTGCAATATCACCTTTGCTCGCCTGAGAGAATTGTTATCGCAGGCGTCGGACTGCAATATAACTAAGTGGAAACCCAAGATATGTGGATACCATCTGGCAGAGCGCTAGCAAATATGTGGATACTATCTCTATTGCTTCAATTGATTTCAAAGTAGAGATAACGCCCAATAGATTGGCATTCTAGTTGTGTTGCTCTGTGCTAGACACGTAAGTCGCAAAGCTTGACAGGGACATTACCTCTGATGTATATGAGACCATCGTGATCTCAACCCCGTAGAAACCATAGCCGATGCTAGAATTCGAGATCGTGCTAGGATTCAAAGGCACATCTCCATTGTAGTATTCATTGATGAGCTCCGAGAAGTGGGTAAAGCTGAGCACGTTGATAGATGCAAAGCTCAATTAGAGATCGTCTATGGAGACTTTGATGGGCATCCTCTAGAAATTGCCATTGTGCAAAATCTCATCTCTGCTCACTTCCACAACAAGATTGTCGTTCTTGATCTCTCGCTAGATCATGTGTAGCACCTCTACTAACATAAATCTGAAGACCAAGCCACCACAAAGGAAGGTTCTCAGAGAAATATTCTAAAACAAATGGCAAAGTTGACCAGTGTTGGAAGACAAGTATTTGACTAAACCTATCCCTGATATATGCTCTCAACATAAATAAAGCACTATGTCCAATATCATATTTCAAGTAATTACACAAAACTGATAATTGAACTGTAATTAGATTAAGTTTTCTTGTCATAAAATATTCAAAGTTATAACATTAACTTTTGCTACTGATGCAAACATTCAAATCACTTCCTTGCAAGCACAATGAGAAAGAAAGAATACCTACACAACGTAAAACCATTGAAATTCTTTAGAGCCCTTCAGGGCATAGAATCTCTACAGCCCTTCGACATAGATTTGTTGATTGTGTTTGCTTCAATAATAATAAGTCTTTTGCATTTTGTTAGCATAACATTCTATAATGTTTAGAACTGTGGGCTTTAAAACATTTTCTGTGATTGTTGTCTTTGCGATGCCTTCTTAAGGCAAGCTTAATAAAATCAACGTTACCCCAAAATTAGAAAATACAGTGCCTTGTTCCTTTTCCATATTATACGACATCAATACTACATTTAAGTAAATTTTAAATTTTATTGTCTTATTCGACTGGCTTAAAATGTTTTTAAGACATTTTCTATGCTTTGTTAAAAATTCGCTTCAGTTAATAGAGTCATCTGAGCATTGTTTTGATAGTGAAGTAAATAAATAAATATTTTAAACATTCTTGCATCTTAAACGACTAGCTTACATATTTTTAATACATTTATTTGCAGACGTTTTAATTTACAATGCTAAAACTGTCTTATTTCGATTTAATAAAGGGAATCAGGCAAAGGAAGTGGCCCTGCTGCCAACAACGAAACAAATGTTTGGAAGGGTGTCAATATTTCCTGCAAATAATTATGTTTGGCTGCTTCTTCTAGGGTACACAAAATAGTATTTATGTTGTGTTTGCTTCCATGCAAATTACCGGGAAAAGTTCAACATTATATGAATAGAATACCGAGAAAGGAAGCCTGTGTATCTTTTAGTAGGCGTCTCACTTTTAAGTGAGGAGAAATTAGACAACGACGAATAAAGATGTGAAGAATCTAGGATGAGTCAAATAAACCACACAAAAACCCGAGCTCCTCGACAGTTTTTAGATTCTGCCAGAATACAACTACATTGCTCATGGCAACAATCACAAATTCAGGGAATTGTTTTCGTAAAGATGGTAAAAATGCTGAGTCAATTTCCGGTTCTGAGTGTACATAATATACAGCACCGTGTCCTGCCATTCTTCCACGAATAATGGTGCATCTAACCACAAAACACGTCATGGAAGAGAGCAGTTAAAATCAATCTGTCAAATGTCCAACACACCAAAACTGCTTTATGCTACAATCCTGTCAGTCACTCACTGAAGGAGAAATCAATATTTGAATTGAAAATGAAAAATATATAAAATAATAGATATATCATCTTGATTTACAATCACATTCTAATGGAATTAGGACAGACAATATCAGGGGGCCCAAAATGGTTTCCCATTTCTATATTGTGTTCCATTTGATGTTGGTGTTCCAGGAGCACTTGAATCGTCGTCATCTTCTTCCCCGTACTCCACAAGCTTAATAGTAGTCTCTGACACTACAAAAAGATATAGGGGCAAAAATGTAAATCCCAGCTCACAAATAAACATCATGAAAAATCAAACACAAATAATCCTTTCTTCACATAGAAAATTACAGGTAAGACTTACCATGGTGGGACGAACCCTCTGCTTTTGACTCGGGCATTGTTTTCAAAGACACTGTTTGTGGTGGGGACATACTCCTCAAGGAAGGGGGGGACGTACCTCTCGAGGATGGCGGAGGCATACTCCTCGAGAGTGGGGGCGTACTTTTTGAAGATGGCTGGAGCATACTCTGTGCAGATGGTGGAGGCATACTCTTTGAAGATGGCTGGGGCATACTCTCTGCAGATGGCGGGTGCATACTCTGTGCAGGTGGTGGAGGCATACTTTTTGGTGGTCCCATCAGCACATTCTTTGGAGGTGGCATGGAAAGAAGTTTCTTTGTAGTCGGTTCTGATAATTCACCAAATTTAGAAATTCCTGTTCCCTGTAGTGAGTTCTGAAAGAATAATAAATACATTGATTAGTACCACTAGACTATATCCAGTTGAAAAAAGTTCAGCTATTGGTAAAATTTATCCTTGAGGTTGACCGGAGATAGGTGACAACATAAATAAGCAAGATCTGTAAAAAAGGAATATCAATATAAACTGCATTTGCAACCATGCAATGAGCATTCAGGCTAATCAAGAAGTCGACCAGGGGGAATACATGTAATAATAGCATCATGATAGATATTTGTAAAGCTGAATATTTAAAATGCAAAACCACAAGCTTGAGATAAAACCACAAATATAGCATATGTTTGCATCAAAGTTCAAACACAAGGAAGACGACAAAATACATAAATTGACCAATTAGATAAGCACAAGATGAACACATCCAATCTCAAAACAACGCGAGTGTTTTTGCAGAACTACGTGAAAACAAGCTCTTCCATGACAAGATGAGAGGCAAAGACAAAAAGATAAATCAATAAACCAAGAAAACGAGATCTTATATGATGAAACATTAGAGGCAAAGACAAAAAAACAATCATTAAAAAAATGGCAGACTCACAATATACAACAGGCTTGCCTATGATGAAGATTGAAGCAAAATGAAAAGCAATCATAAGAGGATGACACACATTCTCATTCAGGCAGTTCCATCCTTCCTAGTCAATAAACTAAGAAAAAATTCAAAATCGATATAGAAAGGACATAATCAAAATTCAAGTAGCCGCTTCAATGCTTCATCTGTGGCTTCCTTTGACATGCAACAGCAACTCCATATATTCCAACCCTGTGAAACATGCAAATGAAGGTCCATATAGATGGGTCCGCAAAAGTCACAGCTCGATAGCAGGTCAGAGAAAATACCTGGTACAAATAATACTAATCAGCATAAACAAAAAAGTTAAAAAGAACAATTTTAGAGTTGCAGAATTCAGATCTCTCAATACAATATTGAGAACCATTTTAGAAGATACTAGATCCTCCAAAATGCTGGTCTAATTAGAAAACTTAAGAATTTGTCAGAGCCCAGCTTGAGAATCCATCTTGTTTGCTAAAGTGAGGGTTGATGGTATTCACCCTCTTTACTTACCGTCTTTTGACTACCAAGCAATATTCTAAATGAACCTACACATAAAAGCCATACCGACCTGGATAAAAGTTAGTCAAACTATTTCCTATTGAGAGGTTCGATGACCTCCCAGAATCAACACTGGGATCATTTCTTCTCCCAGGCTTAAACTGGGAATTCATGCATACCTGATTGTCTCTTGATCGTTCCCTTGCCACAACCGGTAACTCTTGAAATTTGCGGCGCTGTGCAGGCTGCTTCTCACTTTCTCCAATGTTGTAACTGGACTGAGCCTTGGTTGGTGGAGCACTTGTTGAATGTGCGAAGCCAGGTCTAACAGAAACTGGAGGAGGTGGTCTTTGGAGCGCAAGGGCCACCTGTTGAAGTGGCGTAGCTTGGGGGTATATCCCACCATATCCACTGTAGTTTGTTCCAGCCATGTAAGGAGATTGTATTTGTTGACTCTGTTGAACTTGGGGAATACTGATTGGAGTTGGCTGTCCATAACTAGGTAAACAGGGTAAAGCAGAAGTACAATTTTGGGCATTGCTGGTAACAGCTCCTTGCATACCATTTGTCCCTGAACATACAACATTTGGTTGAGCAGCAATACAGGAGGCTGCTATGGCTGCTGAGCTAACAGCAGCATTTGATGAGGATGATGTTACTGCTGTCAAGTCAGCACTTGAAGTTGACTCCGTAGATGGTCCATTGGTTTTCTCTGTATCTGCCTTTGCAACCTCACTTTCAGACAACAACTGCTGAGGTGGTGGAACTGCATTATAAACTTTGGTTGTTGATGACCTGCAAAAATAACAATCATTTCTAGAAAATTCAATTTCATGAAATCCACTCAAAACTTGCAGTTTTCTTCCAAGGAAGAATCAGAAAACAATCTTGATATGATAGATGAAGCCTTACATGTTAATGTAGGGATCTGTCGATATCAAATCTGCCGAGTTGAGTGACCCTGGTTGTGGTAGTGATGAGTTTAAGCTGTATGTAGTTGTGGGAGTTTGTGTGTATGACACTACAACTTGGGGGTAAATACCAGCATAAGGGCCTACACCTAAGGTACTCATAGGATATGAAGAAACCTGATAAGGGGAAATGGAAGACTGCAAAGAAGCGGAAGGCATAGCAGGGCTAGGGATAGGGCTTGCTGCTGCAGCCTGGTATGTTGAAGACCTGAAAGGGAGTGGGAAAATATTAGGATAATATTTTTCAACTCTAGCAGAAACAAATGAAGCTTTCAAGAAAGGAAAATAATAATATTGCTTAAAGAGACTAACACTTTCAATTCATGAAGCAATAATAAACTATATTAAGAGTACTGTCAGAAAAAAATATACTAGTAACATTGAATCAGGTGATGCAATATTTCAAAGCACATACATTCTTTCTTTTCCTAAAGACCATAGAATACTCAAATGGTTTAGGATTGCAGGGAATAAAATGTATATCCTTTCTTTATTTGGGGAATATGACCATACTAACCATTACATGAAAAAAAACAGGAAATTGAAAGATCCAGCTAAAAAGCCAAATCCAGCCTATTCAATGCTTTAGAAAAAAGGATCGAAAATATCGTACAGAAATGACAACTAAGCATTTCAATGCTCAAGTTGCATAAAAGTGCCTCCGATGACAAAAGCAGGGTAAATAATTCAATTAAAGCACCAAACGTTCAGTTTTCACATTAAAACTTATGAACTAACAAAGTTTGGTGTCCCAAAAGGCCTATTTCTTTAAAAAATCGTAAATCTGACCATTATTTGCTGGTATTATGGTTTTAAAAAACAATAAACCTTTAGAAAGCAACATGGTGTTTTGAAAGCATGGGACGTGGGGACATCAATATACACAGTTTTATATATAGGAACTAGGAAATACAAAAACGAAATTTATGCACACAAATTAAAGTAAAACGTGACTATGACATCATTTTTGATATAATGATAGAGAAAATTTAAACAAAGTACATTCAAAAAATGGTCAATAGCAATTTGCTAGCAGTAGCAGTTGATCACTGAATCAATCAAAAGAGAAAATACAAATACTCTATCAAAACTCAAGGGTAAGACTCAATGCCAAAACAAACTTCAAGTCTTTTGCATCACCATCATCATGCAGATCCTTGGCCAACAATCTCTCCTAGTAATCATCACTCTCAACTTTCAAACATATGCTCCCCTGTCAGAACTGTCACTGGAAGTAGCTCAACAAGGCCATCTGTTTAGGTCTCCTCATTCACACATTTAGCATCATTTAGGCATTGGTCCCATTTCTCGGAAGGACCCTCCTTGTACCCTGGGTCTTTCCAAACAGTGAAACCAATGTACTATGGATGTTGACCTCTGGCTTCATTGATCCCAATCAGTTTCCCTTCATAGAATGGATGAAAGAATAAGTGCTTTAATACCTCTCGCAATATGAGGAACTAGCTACCTACAAGAGTAAGAGTAGCGGTATGGCAAATGTTTACAAATGCGAAGCTTCCATGCCATGAAAACATCAAAATTGAGTAACCTGAGTACAAATATGAGAAACCTCCTCTACAGACGAAAAATTTTCTTAATAGAAATCAAGGCTCTTTTCACCGCAAACTAGCTACCTACAAGAGTAAGAGTAGTGGTATGGCAAATGTTTACAAATGTGAAGCTTCCATGCCATGAAAACATCAAAATTGAGTAAGCTGAGTACAAATATGAGAAACCTCCTCTACAGACGAAAAATTTTCTTAATAGAAATCAAGGCTCTTTTCACTGCCATTCTATCTTAACAAGGCCTCTTATTTGTTCTCTAAAGACCATACCATTTGGATTAACAGCATAAGCTGCCATATGAAGCAATGTATTTGATTTATTCTGGAAACAAAAACATCAGCAACATTGGGGAAAACATCGAAAAATATCAAAGAAATTAAAAAAATACAAATATATTCATTTTTTTTTGTTGTTTTAAACATCTAAAGCAGCAACAACATCAAATAAATGCATTGCCACATAAATCCTCATGCTTGGCTCAAGACAAACTGGTCACTTCCTTTGCTCTCTTTTGTCCTCAGTCTATTTGCAAAATGACCCCAAAATTGCACTTTTAAAGCAGGGTTTATCTATGGACTGGCAGATTTTTGCTACAGTGCACCATTGCATTGTGCTTTTCTGAAAAGTACACAATGGTATCGCCAAGGAAAAATTCACACATTTTTCCTGGCAATAACATCACCAAAGGGTTCGATGCAGAAAATGTTTAAATACCCTAAAACCAGCTATCTAAACAAACAGACCAAATCTAATTACTTGCTGATAATATTAACTTTTGCATGCAGCAGAAAACGAGAAAAGCAATCACACGCAGTACACAAATATTTCTGCATTTATAGATCGGTTCATCATTCAAAAATTTCTTCAGAATTTACAAAAGCTCCCTTACAGGGAAAAACAGCTCTGAGAATTAATCAAACGAACAGCAAACCTGAAAATTTCAATTTGCACAGAAAACGAGGCAGCCTACCCTAAAATAGGTGCAGTTATATGGAATCCATACAGACAACGGTACATTCTGCTCTACTGTCTGTAAGGCTGCTGTTTTCCTTGCTGCTAACTGGCTGCGTTCTCCTTGTGTAATATGGTTAAATCTTTGTCAATGGCTGAAATCAGATCTCTGGTTTTTTCCTTCACTCCTATGACTTGTGAAATAAGTTTAGTGTGTCTTTGTCCTTTGCCCTCTTTTTGTTTTATAACTTTGCCATGAGTCAAAAACCTAATCTTCAACTGTTGAGATCTAACCAAGATATCAATGGCTCTCTTTTAATTAAATTATTAAGTGACCCACTTTAGTCACTTTATTAATTAAAAATCACTTTAATAAAAGGATGTTCACTTTATTAATTAATTATTTAAGTGAACTTCTAAAAAAGCATCGGGTACTTTTAATGACAATTTCCATAAGTAGACACCCTCATGGAAAAACCTGTCTGAGCTACAACCACTAACGCTCCCTCTTAGAGAGCAAGGTATTCTCCAACACTCCAAGCTTCTCTCGAAACTAGACGAACTTGCCCTCCACCAAGGGCTTGGTGTAAATGCCTGCCAATTGCTCCTCTATAGAAATATATTGGAGCTTGATTGCTCCCCTCAGCACCATGTCTCTGATGAAATAGTATTTGATCTCAATGTGCTTTGACCTATCGTGAAACACTAGATTCTCCGCGAGTTTAATAGAACTCTGGTTACCACAGTGGATCATTGTCGGCTCAATCTTTTAGCCAAACAATCTTGTGAGTAGCTTGCAAATCCAAATGGCTTCACAACTAGCTAGACTAGCCGCCATGTACTCCGCCTTAGCTAAACTTAGTGCTACTGAGGCATGCTTCTTGTTGAACTAGGAAATGGTTGTTGACCCCAAAATGAAGCAGCACCCAAAGGTGCTCTTCTAATTTGTATCATTGTCTACCCAGTCTAAATCTAAGTACCCCTGCAACCTCACACTATCTCCACTTTAAGTACTACAATCCATATCCTATTGTGCCCTACAAATATTTGAGCATGTGTTTTGCTGCAACTCAGTAAACTTCCCTCGATTCCACCATGAACTAGCTTAGGGTGTTAACAGCAAAGCTGATGTCTAATGGAGTATTGACCAGATACATCAACAAGCCAATCAACTACCAGTATTTTTTGGAGTGTGCCAACTCTAGGATTGAAGAGTCAATCTTGTTCAAGTGGGTCACCATTGGACGACCATCAGTCTACTATCTTCCATCATGATTCTCTTCAAGATCTCTAGGGTATACTTCCACTGTCCGAGGGAGATCTCCCGCGATTGTTGCCAAACCTCAAGTCCCAGAAAGTAATGTATCGGCTCGATATCCTTCATCTCAAATTTTCAAGCTAGATCTGACTTGCAACATTTGCACCTTTTAATATGAGATTATCCACATACAACAGCAAAATGAGGGACTCAAATCCAACCAAAAAAAAGTATTAGGATATGTCTCACTCTTGGTGTCAATCCAAGAATATCAGGCCTTGGGTGTCTGTTTGGATCCATACTAGGTTTTCTTAAGCTTGCATACATGTGTCTCTTTATCATGGACCTCAAACCCTTGTGGTTGCTCGATGTAGACTTCTTCCTCAATGGAATCATTGAGGAAGGTGGTCTTCACATCCATCTAATGGATGCTCCATCCCTTCTTAGAAATTATCGAAAGAACTGCTCAAAATACTAAATAGGAGTATCTGGCTACAAGAGCAAAAGTCTCCTCGTAGCCACAATTTTGGCCTTGCATTTCTCCACACTGCCATCTGCTACATGCTTTACCTTGTAAATCCACTTGGAAGTCACAATTGACTTCCCCTTGGTCTCAGCACAATCTCCTAGACATCATTCTTCACAATGGAGTTGTGCTCCTCCACCACGACATCTCTCCACACCTGTTGGTTGGTTGATTCCTCAAAACTGGAAGGCATTAAGTCTATGGTGTTGGTCGTCAAAGCCATGTACGTCAAACATTTTCACGAAGATCTACTCTTCATAAAAGTGGTCCTGGGAGGCTCAACGTGCTTTTGAGAATTCCACAAGGTATGCTCCACCCACCTAGGCCTCCTGACTGAAGGTTGGCTATCCCTGCTACTGGAAATCTTTGCCCTCAGTTCCTCCTCCTGAGGCCCCTTTGCAAATATTGGTAGGTCCTAAGATTTCCTAGATGTCAAGCTCTCGTCAAATTTGACATCTCGACTCATTGTTATCTTTCGTTGAGCTATCAGGAAGACTCTATAGGCCTTTGAATCCTTGTTGTATCCCAAGAAAAATCCCCTCACCTGAAGGTTGCAACTTTGTCCTCTTTTCAACAAGTATGTCAATGTACACTGGAAAACCAAATATCCTAAGATGTCATATCTTGAGCTTCTTGCTTGTGAATGCTTGCTTCGGTGTCTTATCCTCCTAAATCAGAATGGGGGCTCTTATTCTGCAATTACACAAATGTGTTGCATGCCTCTACCCACAGAAACATCGGAAAACTCTAATCATGGACCATGGCCTTCATCACACTGATGATAGATCAATTCTTCCTCTCCACAACCCCATTTTGTTGCAATTTGTAGGCCATTGTTTTCTCCCTCTTGATCCTTGCCTCCTTGCAAAAATTTGTGCTCTCATTAGAGATGTATTCACCCTCGTCGTTTATCCTCAGCTCCTTGATCTTCCTGTCATGTTCTCCACCTGAGCTTTGAAAGCTCTGAAATGACTAAAGACCTCACCCTTGGTCTTCATGAAGTCAATCCAGGTCATCCTAGAGAAGTCATCAGTTAAGGTCACATAGTAAGATGTGTCCTTTACAAAAGATACTGACATGAGCCCTACTAAACCAGAATGGATCAGATCTAAAATGCCTTTGGATTGAGTCTCAATGCGAGGGAAAGATGCCTTGACATTCTTGCCAAGTGCACAGCCCCCTGCTAGTCCAGACTAAAGTCTAGAAGCCCAATGACCATTTTTCTTAGTAATGGTAGAGCTTTGTGATGGAGATGTGCCATCCTCTTGTGCCAAAACTCTCACATGCTCTCACTAGTGTACACTAGTGTCTAAGCAAGCTGACCTTGAATTCTATACAGGTTGCCCTCCCGAACTCCAATCCTCAATACAGTCTCTAGACGTGCTCCCTCTGGACAAATGAACACTTGCCCCCTCTGGAAGTTAACCTCATAACCTTTTTGCTCCATGACTAAGATGGACAAAAGATTCTTCTTTAAGCCAAGTACATATAGTACCTCTTGCATATCAAAGGACCCTACTAACTCAAGTTGGAACTGAATTGCCCCATGACCCTTCACTGCATACTTGGCATCATCGCCAAGCTCAATATGGATCCTTGAGTCGTCCTATGCAAAATTGTTAAATAGATCTTTAGCCTCTATCATGTGTCGGGAGGCGTCCTTGACATAATACCAGGTGCTTCTAGAAATGGTGCTAATAGAAAGGCAAGACACAAGTGAAAAATCACTCTCGAACTTGGAAGCAAGCTCACTCAATTGTGTCTTTGTTGTCATTGCAACTGTTTGTGACTTCCCCTGGCCTTTCTTCCTCTATGGACATTGAAAAGCAAAGTGGCCATTCTCATGGAAAATATAGCAATTGTGTTGAAGAATGTAGCTAAGTTCAGTCTTCATAATTGTATTTGAGTCGTAATGAAATGCATTTATCAAAAAAATATATATTATTATTATTATTATGACTTATTAAAGCATGGGTTTCATGCTTGTGTCATCATGTTTTAGGTCAAAGTCCCCACTGAGGAATTCTAGGAATTATAGAGTTATTAGAGTCATTGTCTTTTCTATAAGACCCTTCTTGGGCTTTTGAATCGTGTAAAAAGAATTATTAGAGTCAAATAAGTCATTTGTCACCTCCACACCAAGTCGACCATTACTTGATCAAGTCGGCCTACATGAAGGTACTTTGAACTCCATAAAAGGCTATATATACAGTGCAGTTCGATTCATTTGAGCATTCACTCACAAGTTCAATATACAAAGCAGAAGAAGTTGCATGGTACAAAATTGCAGTAGGAGTAGGAGAATTCCAGGATCAAAGTTTTGGGATATCTCTCTCTCTTTTCTAAGAAGTTAATGGGCAGTTGCAGCGCTCGAAGTTTTGCAATTGCAGGGATCGAAGTTGCAAGGGTCGAAGTTGTAGAAGTCGAAATTGCTAGGTCAAAGTTGTCGTTGCATCAAGGTCGAAGTTGTTGCTGCTAAGGTCGAAGTTGTTGCTAGGCCGAAGTTTTTGTTCTCTAGATTGAAGTTGTTGCTGGTACTAAATCGAAGTTTCCACTGCTACTAGGTTCAGGTGTTGTTGTTATTGCTATTGTTGTTATAGGTCAAAGATAATGCTGGAAGGTTATCATCTGCAGAAGAAGTAAAGGGTTGACTTGGTGATTGGAGGAAGTATGTGTCTAGAGTCTTGGGTTATCTCGTGAAACTATTGAATGAAGAGTTGACTGGGTTTTCCCCTAAATGTGGGTTTTGCCCTGGCTGTCAGCCTACATCTAGTGTCCTTGATCTTCGTGTTATGGTTTTAGTAATTGCTTGATGAACTAAATTAAAAGAAAAACATAAGAAAGTTTATATAACATAACAATATCACAAGCAATTATCATTATAAGAAAATAGTTGTCTTTCTAATTTTCCAACATGGTATCAGAGCTAAGGTGAAGAAGAAGGAAAAGAGGCAGTCTAAAGATCTATTGAAAGGAGAAAAAGGAAATCTCAAGAAGTTGAATAAGGGTCATCATAGGGGATTATATAAGGAAAGAAGCTTACTATCTTCAAGAACCATGTCTAACTCAATAAAGCGAGAAAACAAATTAGAAGGAGCATCCAATTATAGGGCATGGAAGAAGAGGATAAATCTCATCCTCGAAAAGAATAAAGTCTTGGATCTTGTCAAAGGAAATGTGAAGAAGCCTACAGAGGAATCACGTGATGCTGAAAAAGCTAAGTTTAGAGAGTTAGAAACATTGGCTATGAGCCTAATGGTAGATAGTATAAAGGATAACCTTATCCCATACATTTCCAACATTGACTCCGCCTAATAGATGTATATCAAAATTATTCACCATCAAGAATCTTGGTCAAGTTGCAAGACTTAAAAATGAACTAAGGACCCTGAAAATGACAAAGGACGACAATGTGGCTTCCTTCCTTGTAAGGATAGCTAATGTGGCTTCCTTCTTTGTAAGGATAGCTAGAATTAGAGATGATCTCCAAGCTACAGATGAAATAGTACTTGAAAAAGACCTCGCGATTGTTGCATTATTGGGATTTCCACCCTCTTGGAGTGCCTTTGCTTCAGGGATCAACAGTTGGAGCGAAACTCCTACATTCAAGCAATTATGGAATGCATGTAGTCAAGAAGAAGTGAGATTTTCATTAGTAACCAACAAAGAGAATGAAGAAAAGAAAATTTCAAATGCCTACTCCGCTCATCACAAGAACAAAGGAACTGTTAAAACACCATGTTAAGCACACACATGGTGTATGAGAAGAATAAACACACACACAAGAAACTCAACACACAATGAAAGATAAGCGTGAAGCTTTCTTATTTTTTCCATTATACATGATTTACATTTATAATACAATGGTATGACTCTTGGTTTCACATTCCAAGGTCACTTGGACTCCATTGTGACTTTTCGCATTCCACACCTACCCATAGAGGATTAGGTGTTCCAACATCCCCCCTTAATCCGAAGGGGTATGTGTGAGTCCAAGAAAAAAGTTGTAATACAAATCTGCAAAGTATACATGGCAGCACTTGGGCTGAATCAACTCTCTGAAATGTTGGAAAAAAGAGGTGGTTTTAGGATGACCACAAACAATGGAACGCAAAACTTGTTGCAGTTCCCGGAACTCTTCCAAAACTGGCAAGAAGCTGAAGGCTTCTGCTAGAGGAATTGTCCCTCATAAAAAGGGAGACCTTCGACCTAAAAGAAGGGAGGTCTACTACCTGTGGTGGTTTAGGATTACCGGTTCCTCGTAGTCTTGGGCAGCTGCTTGGAGCCTTTCCAATGCGACGAAAGGTGAAGGCTTATAAAAAGTGTTCCTCATATATGAAAGGGAGACCTTCGACCTAAAAGAAGGGAGATCTACTACCTGTGATGGTTTTAGGTTATCCACCAACCAAAGATGATGGTTTAAGGTTGTCCACCAACCGAAAGCATGCTCATGGGCATCCGTGTCTCTGGCTACATCTCTAAATCTGGGATGACGAATTGTGGCTCAGGGTCGCTTGAATTGTTGTGTCTCTGGCTACAACTCTGAACATGGAATGAGAGATTGTGGCTCAGGCTCGCTTGATCTGTCGTCGAAGCTTGTACATGACCACCATTTTCCCCCTTGTCAGGGACAAGGTGAGATGATGGCGAAAACTCAACTGCAAGTTTGTTCAATATGCGTGAACAAGTTCTAACATGTGTCGTAAACATCTTCTTGGCTGTTGATGCCCATTGCCAAGAAGCGATCCATCCGAGATGAATCTTTGTTCTTGCAGGAAGCTTGTTTCTGAAGCATCTGTCTGAAGAATGAGTGTGCCGACCACAGTGCTTGCATGGATGAAGATCAAAACAGTGATCTTTCATGTGGCCAACTCGATCACAGTGTTGGCATTTTTCAATCTGTTGTGGTTGTGGAAGTGGAGCAGGATCTGGAACAGCGGCAGGTGAATTGTCATACAGGAATCCGGCACTATGAAATATGATGCGCTTGGTGTAGTCTGGAATATGAAAGGTCACATCCTTGTCATATCCAAGACCAGTTATGTGCTTGTTGTGGACAAGCTCTTCCCAAGGTCTGATGATGGGCTTGAGAAGTGCAGGCTGAGTTGTTGCATCTGCATGTACATCTGCTCTTGTGCAAGGAACTGAATGGGAATCGACTTCAACTAAACTGACTTGGTGCTGATGGGAGTCCTTCTCAATCTTCTGAACAAAAACAGGTTCAGAATGGTGACTCTTTTGCTGAAGTTCATCTTGCTGGAGTTGAGATTCCAACAAATCTGAATATTACAAAGAGCATTCTTGCTCATTTTTATCATGTCATCAACATTGGAATGAATTAGGTTATTCAACAACTCTAATGCCTCATTGATTTTAGCCATTTTTCAACAAATTATGCTCAACAAATGAAAGAGTGTCGGCTTCAACCGAAAATGCACCCGTTTACAATGTGACTCAACTTCCTTTCAAAAATACAAATGACTTATAGAAATGTCAAAGTACAAAGTGTGCTCCTCAAATGATGGAGGACAATCAACAATGAGTTACATCAACAACTCAAATTTACTGATTGCAACTATGAAGAAGATGCAAATACAATGTCAATGTAAATGTGCAACTGAAAACATTATGCAAGAAGCCTTTCAAGCAGCTGAATTTTCCTTCAAAGAGCTGTTTTGCACCAATAACAACTCGTCTTCAAATGTCAATTTCTTCATAAAATCACCCTCTTATATATGCCACAAATCATAAAATGTCAAATCTGCAATTTTCTCTATGTATTCAATCCATCTGCTCCTCATATGCCATTTTCTCTTTTTCTGTTGTTCATATTCTTTCCTTCCTCTCTCTCTGCTGTGTTTTTTTTTTTAAATTATAACAGCAGAGAGGAATAAGGAATTGATTTTAAATAGCAGCAGAATAAAGAGACTGAGGTGATTTCCAAAAATCAGAAGAATTTTTCAGGAAATTATAGCAGTGAAAATCCAGAATCTTCTTCAGAAACCCAATATAAATACTATCCAGCAGCTCTTCAAATTGCAGATTTTAATAAGCAGAAATTGCAGAGAAAAAATAGAATGAAAACCTTCAGATGGGCAGTGCTGCCTTTCAAAGCCAATGCCTGAATGCTGCCAATTTCTGAATGCTGGGATTTTGAATGCTGCTCCTCTTCAAAACACTTCTGAATGGCAGCAAAAACACTGCTGCAGAAACTCTGAGTGCTGCAAAAATGTCAAGAATTTTTACTAGAGGATATGCCTGAACACTGAAAACACAAATGGCTCACTCAATTTGGAGCAGGGCCAACAATCGCCCGCTCTGATACCATGTTAAACACCATGTTAAGCACACACATGGTGTATGAGAAGAATAAACACACACACAAGAGACTCAACACACAATGAAAGATAAGCGTGAAGCTTTCTTATTTTTTCCATTATACATGATGTACATTTATAATACAATGGTGTGACTCTTGGTTTCACATTCCAAGGTCACTTGGACTCCATTGTGCGATACATTTATAATACAATGGTGTGACTCCTGGTTTCACATTCCAAGGTCATTTGGACTCCATTGTGACTTTTCGCATTCCACACCTACCCATAGAGGATTAGGTGTTCCAACAAGAACCTTCAAGAAGTCCAAAGGGCCAAGAAGGAAGGCAGACCTATCCAAGATAGAAAGCTACAATTGTCACAAGATGGGTCACTATAGAAATGATTGTCCTAACAATCCTAAGAATAAGAGAAACAGGGATCAAGAAGAACAAGATGGAAGGATCTGAAGTCAAAGTCCTATTTCCCAGAGACACTTAGGAACTCTAAGTTGTAGGTATCCCTCAAAATTGGATAAAGAGGGAACCCTCACCATTTTGCAAAGATAAGTATCTTATTCCTTGAATTATATTTTTATATTTTGATTTCCCTTTCTTATCTAGATGTGTTTGTATTAAATGCTAATTACATTTCTTTTATATTTTTCTTGTTTAGGAAAGGCTTGTTGAATGCTCAAGGGTTATGGAGAAGACCTCATAAAAGATCCATTAGAATTGATGTCCTACAAGGTTTGTCAAGAAAACAACTCAAAGGTATGTCTTAGACCATAAGCCTTGTTCTTTTCATAATAAAGGTATATTCATTCCTTTTAATGATTTGTTCTACATTACTAACATTGTTGTGTCTAGCTCTTTTGAATCATAAAGATTCTTGATAGGGTGATTAATCATTAGATAAATCTACCCTCCTCATATATTTGATCATTCTTATGGAACCCTAAAATGGTTCTCTGTGAAACCCTAATCTAAGAGTATGTTGGTGCTTATGTGAAAAACCCTAATCCACTTAGGGTTATTGTTGAAGTCTAAGAAAATGCTATTCTTTTGATGTTTGGGGATTTGATGGTGTAATGTCATGTTTGGGGTTTTGGTATTGTCAAGGAAACTGTAGTCATTTAGGATGATAATATCTATGTGTTGAAATCCTAAACCTTTTGAAAAATTAGGGTTTGCTATGCTATGAAACCCTAGATCTCTAGGGTTTGGAAGCAAGACCTAATTGTATATGTATCCTAGATGTATATGTGCTAACCTAATTGTTGATGATCCTTGTTCTAGGGTTTTTAACTAAGCCCTAGTATAAGTCTGAAACTCTAGGATATAATGATATTGCTTCAAATGTGATGATATGATGATAAAGTCTCGTGCTTACAAAATATTTGTCATGTTGTTGAAACCTTAGACTGTGTTTTGATTGTTGATATCTAAGGCTTAGTGTCTCAAAGATGGAATCTAGGGTTTGCATTAAATCCTAGTAAGTCTAACATATAAATTCTGAAAAGTTGTTAGATGCATTGTAGAACTACACTTGTTTGAGATGCTTCTAAGATTTGCAATATGTCATAGAAGAGTCTGAAGGAAATATTGAGTGTCTGATGTGATCTAGGGTTTGTAGCAAAACCATAGCAAGAAGTTGAAGTATAGAAGTATGAGTCTCTTACCGAGTATGAACCCAACTAAGTAAAGGTATTTGATGCTTCCATCATTATTGTATGATTCTGATATGATTAACTTCATGCTTCTATATATGTATGTGGTTGTATTTGTTGTTTACGTTGTGCAAGTACATAATCTTCAAGATGTTGAAGATATTCGTAAGTAAAGTTGATTTGATTGATAAGCTTGAAGAATGAAGTTATAGAAATGATGATGTTCAAGAAGACTCTAATAAGAAGGATAGAAGCCATGAAATAAATATTCTCCGATGTCGTAGAAAAAAGTTGATCTCCCCATGTTAAGAGGGAGCCTGGATAAAGGAAATATTCCTGAGTTGAGAGGGAGGACATATTATAGTCATGATGGACACCTTGAAGAAGAAAGTGGAGAAGGATTTGCTACTGATTTGTTCCAACATACGCTTTATCTCAACAAATATGTCTGAGCAAGATGGATCATCAGAGTCTATCATTTCCTATTTTTCGAGATTTTCTAGTTGTATTTAATAGTTTATAAACTTGCATACATCCATCTTGATTCTTAACCAAGGATCTATTAAGCACTGAGATGGATCAAAAAGAAATTGAAGCATAGAAGGACCAAGATTAAGATCGATCTATGTTTCCTTTTGTTATTCTATATTTTAGTTTATTAATATTATGGTCCAATTTGTATTATTAGTATGATAATATTTTTCCAGGTTTACAGATCCCAATGTTTTTTCAATTGTGTTTAATAGGTGATGTGTTTAATAAGCGAAGTACACATCTATCTAGGGTGTAGATTGCACCTCACCACTCTAGTTGAAAATAGAGTTTGTTGGTTCACTATGTTGAGTATGTTGTCATTGATGTCAAAGCAGGTGTAGCATGTCAAAGCAAGTGCAGAATGCCATAGCAGGTGCAAGATGTCGTCATTGATGTCCTTGGCATGCTGACATGTATGGACGAGATGATGCATTAGTGAAACCCTATGCTCTAGGATTTGGTTTCTTTGGATGATGATCACTCCTTGCACTTGCTGAAGTTTTTGATGATGCAAATCATTGAATTTTACTTAGAGACCATTGCCAATGGATTATATTCGTCATGTCGATTTCTTTGATGTGGAGCACCTCGTGGGTCCTCACGGTTCGAGAGATATGATCAATCAAATATCATGCACCCAGCCAATGGTCCAAAACCCCAAAGGATGATGATGTGGTATCATATCATTAGTTAAAATTATGTGGCATCATATCATTGGTTAAATGATGTGGCAAGGAAGGATGTCTTAGTGTGATATGGCAATATTATATTGGTTAGTATAATGGTACTTTTCATATGAAGAAGGGGTAATTTTCATTATGGTCAAATTTTGTTTTGAAAACACCAAAAGAAAATTATTAGTTTCATATTTGAATGTTCCATATTGAAGAGAAGAATTTTGGCTCCATTGAAATTAAAATTTCAAATTTAGTTTTCCTTCTAGAATCCTAAGTCCGCAAACCTCAAAAGTCCCTATTCAAGACTATATAAAGGCTTCTACGATTTGCTTTAATCCAACATAGATCTGTATCTTTATATTGAGTGCAGCATATGTTGCATGGGTTCCCAAAACCAGGGGTGGGGTTCTCGAACCCATCCTGGGTTCTCGACCCAAAGAACCGCATTCGGGTATAGGTTCTTCCGAAATGAACCCATAAGAACCGGGTTTTTCTACCAAGAACTGGGTTCTTCATTAAAAAAAAATTGGGTGCTTTTGACGTTTAGGGTACTTCGAACCCCAATAATGGCTACTTTGGAACCCTAAAATTGGGTTCTTTACGGTTCTTTGTTGAATGATTTTTGAAATAAAAATTTAAACATAAAAAAATTGTGGAAATTCAAAAAGTGAATACATAACCCATAAAACCTAAAATTGCTTCACTCTTCGACGACGACATTTTGTTTGAGACAACCATTTGGTTTGACTATTGAGATGACGAGCATTCCCTGGTGTGTCTAGGACATTCGCTGGTGTGTGTGCCGGTGAATGGAGGTTCCCACAGAGATGTAATACCTACTTCAAGATTCACAGGTAGCTCTTGAAGATTCACTGTGCGACATGAATTAATTCTAATTTTTGTGTGTTCAAAACTTCAAACTTCACTGTTTGCGTAACAAAATTAGTAAATTCAAATTTAATTCTAAATAGTAAATCGACCCATGATGTCAAAGATGGGAAAGCCTCCTTATGACGAGTATTAGAATCTTGAAGCAACCACAACAAACAGTGTACTGCCATATACTGTGATTCCAAACTCTTGTTTTTCTACTGTAATCACCACATCCTCTCATGGCCAACCGACGTCACTTGCTTTTCTAATGATTATTTTAACTGTGTTTATTTTTACATTTTTTGTCAAGAATGTAACTTTTGGCCTTCTCTTTCCCTACCAGAGTTTTGGGCAAAAATGGTTTGTGGCCAGATATACAAGTATGTGTAAACTCCAATTTTTACTTCATATCAAACTAGAAATTTTGAAATTTTAATGTAAATGTTGAATGTTCAATCATGTGCATGTTTAAATCTTTAAAGTTTTAAATCATACATATTTTAGTTACACAAATTCACACACACACACACACACATATATATATATATACACCCGACAAACCCACGCATTGTCTCAAAAAAATGACGCACCCGTCCCCGTCCCTGTCCCCCCGTTTCCTGGCAACATAGAGTGTGGCTCTGTGGAGTTCCGAAATTCCCTTAGAGAGGTCGAATATCTGGAAAGGTTGTAGGGCTTATGGTATATAAGTGGGCATGGTTTTCTGCTTTTGCAGAGTTCATAGGTCGTGAGCTAATACCCCAGAAATACTAACCTGGAGCAGAACGTAATGATATACGCTAGTTAGAGTTGGAACCTTTCTGAAGTAACACCTATAACCAGGTCGAAGGAGTATCAATCTACCTGTATCAGTGAATATGCACATATAGTAAATGAGTTAAGACCGTTCTTTAAATCCGCAAATAGTGGTTGTTGACTGGAGTTCAATAAAGTCAAAGTATTGACAAGCACACTACAAATTTAAAGTGTACGATCTACGTGACTATTTGATTACAGGAAAAAGACCTGACTGACTACATGGATAACACAGAATGCCTGTTGAGGTTTATTTGCATGTGCAGGGAATGAGTTGACTAGTTGCGGGAGGGGTGCATGGTTTATATCAGGAATCGAATCTCTTGCTAGCAAAAGTCCTTTTCATCCCTCAAGTTTCAGATCGAACCTTGGTGAAATGATGCGCAGTGACAGTGATAAATCACTTTTCTTTTATCCACGAGTTGACTAATCAGTGAGGAGATTTCATGCTGTTGTTTCACTTCTAAGAAGCGCACAGGTGGTCTATGGTCCAGAGGAGAGATGATGTTGATCGAGAGTGAAAGGAGGAAATTTGTGCAGTTGTTATGCAGTTGTGAAGTGCATAGGTAATCTACGGACAAAAGGAAAGATAAACAGATTGTTCCAATTAATTCTGGTTTGTCAGGGCACACAAAATGCGTAGCTAGGTTGTTGTAATAAGATCGTGGCACTAACAGCAAATAGAAGTCAGGTTCAGAACTGTGCTCCTGTGCATTGAATTCTGAGGAGTATTGAAGACCTGAGACAGGTGTAGATAGAAACTCGAAGTTCCTGAAATTTTCTTCCAAGACTGTTGTCTTGAAAAACTATAGACTGTAATTGTAACATTCTCTAAACAAACCAAGGGTTGGGTCAGAGATTTGTGAATGTCTGAGTTGCAAAAAACTCCTGTAGCAAATCACTCATTCTGGTCATACTAAAATTATAAGATTGAGGTATAATATATGCAATGGATCATTGACAGCATGAGACCGTAGTTTGAGAAATCCAGTGACAGACCCTGGAATAAATGACTTCTAGAATGGAGTCCTACTGGCTCAGAATTTTGGTGAATCAAGGATGCGTAGACAGCATAATTGTTTGTGACAGAAAGTTATATTAACAACAGAGACATCAAATATCTCCAGGTCTGTCTCTACAAGTGGAAGGTAAGATCAAGTCAGTTGCTAGTAGTGTTTTAGGATAATGAGATGATGTTGTAGCAAAGTAACCAGAACATTATTACTGGTGTATATATATATATATATATATATATATATATATATGGTTGAAGATCAGATTTTGTGTATCTTGTTTGTGTATCTTGTGTGGTTAAACAGGTTAAACACTCCAAAAAAATCGGAGTATGTAGATCTCCATTGAAGAAGCAAGAATATATATTAAAATGTATGAATGAGAATATGATACAAATGAGAGTGAGGGACCTGCTTATATACGTTGGGCAGGTGTCCCTTTATGAACGGCCATGTCCTTAGGGGCATACCTCTTCATTCACTAATTAATCATTATTTATGATATGTTATTATTATTTATATTTAGTATTTACATTATTTATACCTATATTTTATTCATAACATTGTCTTCCTCCTCAAAAAAGCTTTGTCCTCAAAGTTGGTTGATGAAAAGGCTTGATCTCTTTTTCGGTTTCAAATTTCTTTTCGTCTCAGAACTATCATCTTCATTGATACAACCTGATATGATCCTTGGAGTGATAAATAAAACTGTTGAGCAAAGACAGGATCTAACCATCCTAAATCAATCTTTTGAGAAACTTTGCAATTACTTGATAGTTGAGATATATTGTTATCGTCACACTGGATTGTGTTGAAATCATTATCCTTTGGAACATAAGTTTGTTGTTTTTGTTTCAAGTCGTACATATACTTGGATGGATTGAGTTGTCTGCTCTTGTGATTCGGATGTCGATAAGGAATTCTTCTTATTTGACCTTCCTTTAATATGTGTGGGGTAATTTCCTGATTTTCTTCAGGTACTAAAGTTGTTGATTTGGCTACTAAATCATTGTTGGGAGTTTGCCTCATTTGAACTGCAACTTTTGAATATGTTTTCCCTTCAACTGGGTTGTCATCTTCTTGAGTTTTGATATTGATTGGCTCGATATTCGTTCCTTTTTCTTCAACTTGGACGGTTATGTCTGGAGACTTCTACATCTTTCGTGTTGAGTTCTTCTAGTTTGTTTTTTAAGGATTTCTTGTCGTTTTTAAGTTTCTTAATTTGCGTTAATAATTTTTCATTATGGTCCTTGAGGCGAGTAACTTCTTCATTTTTGTCAAAAGTGATTTTGTCAATTCCCCTTTGCATATTTTGTATCGCTTTTTTACTTTCTTGAGAAATTACTTTTGAGATATCTAGTATGTCTTATGGTGTTACTGAATTCGGCTTCACTGTAACATCTTGTAGCATTATTTTTTTTCTTTTTGTAAGAAAAAGTCAAAAGCTTCTTCTTCATATTTAGGATAAATGATCCTAGTAATTTCATGCAAGGCGAACCCTGAATTATATCAATATTGTCGAAAAATAAGGTTTTAACGGTGATTTGCAAAAGAAAATTATAGTCCCCAATACTTAGTTGTAGACTACCTAAGTAGTATGGCTTATCACTTGTGTCAACAAAATTTGTTTCAATTATATTCGATTCAAGGATTACTAATTGGTTAGCACATTCAGTACTAACATAATTATTATTTTGAGTAGGATCGATAAAGATGATAACATCGTTTCTTGCAAGTGATCCTTTGGGTTTAAATAGTTCACCGACACATATACTAAAAGTTTTAGGAAATCTTCCTTCTTTCATTTTTGACTTAGACTCAATTTCTTTCTCGTCAATGATTGATTCCATTCTGCTTAGTCCAAATGAGCTTAGGGTTTTAAACATAACCCCTTTACTTAAGAAATTTTTTGTAATTTTTTTTTCTTTTCACCCTTCAATATATCTTTTTATTTAAACTTTTGAAAATATTTATTACCTTCTTAATCTTCTTTAATAAGAAATCGATCTTATATAAACCACTTTACGATCCACTATAAAAAACACTTCAATAATTTTTCCTTTATATATAGTTATTCAACCCTTTACTCTCTTTTTTAATAAGTATTTCAATTTTAATACTTTATTTTTCTTCTTTATCACTGGTATTATTATAACATATTGAATCTCAATTCTATTAAGACTATTATAATAATAGTATGCGTCTTTTAATTGAACTTCACGAATTTAGATTTCTCCTTACTTCTAAATTGCCTCTTTTTTATAATTTTTTTATAAATTTCTTTTTCTTTTTCTTTTCTAACTTTATTTTGTTTTATATTTTTTTTATAAACATTTTTTTCTATATATATTTATAATATTTTTTTCTTTTTCCTTTTTGAAAAATCATAACCCTAATTAAACGTGGTTATTCACCTCTTTGGGGTATAATATAAAATATGTCCATTTGTGTGTCTTTGACTTGATTAATTTTCTCCATGTAAAAAGTAAAACTTACAATTCACATAAAGAGATTTTGTATTTCTTCTATTCTTCTTTTACCTTGAAAATACCATGGAAAATTACCATTGGTTGCCAAAACCACAGCTTGTACACCACTTAATGAAGAATCAAGATAATCTTATCTTCTCTTCCTTCTCTTACGTATAGTTTTAAAGATATTTGAAAAGATTCCCTTTTGACTTTACCACGCACTTTTTATCAATTATGTAGAACCTTTATATATATATGAATGTTCTCCTTCAAAATTTACATCAGGCTACCTTTTTTTACTAGAATCATTGACATGCCAATGGCCAAAGGCCCTTTTTTTTAATTTATTTAACCTTCAAATCTCTTCTTTTTCCTAAATTATTTTTATTTTTAATTAATTTTTTTATGACTTTTTTCAAATATATATTTTTTAATCTGTTTTATTTTAGTTTTTTTTAATGGCCAAGGGCAAATTGGCGAAAATAAAGAAACTCCAAAAGCTAAATGAAATGCTTCAACGACAACGAAGTTGACGAATTTCGACAGCTGAAGACCTGCATCGAAGAATGAGGCTCTTGTGCAACAGTTGAGCAGCCAAAGGATCGAACAGCTCTAATACCAATGTAACAAACAAAGTTCGTTATAACAAGTTAAATACTCCAAAAGACTTGGAATATGTAGATCTTCATTGAAGAAGCAAGAATATATATTAAAATGTAAGAATGAGAATATGATACAAATGAGAGTGAGGGGTCTGCTTATATACCTTAAGCAGGTGTCCCTTTATGAACAGTCATGTCCTTAGGGACATACCTCTTCATTCACTAATTAATCATTATTTATGATATGTTAGTATTATTTATATTTATGATATCTCAATGAGTCAGTGCTAAAGCCTATCACATTTGATGATGGGGATATTGTAGAGGCCCGAGGGGTCATCCTCCACACTAGCGGATGCAGAGATGACATTCAATACAGAAGAGGATGCAATAGAGTAGAGCAACGGTGACCATGATGATGAGTACATTGATATTGATTTTGATGACAAGGATTGATGAATCATGAGCTACCTATTGTCTTGAGGCTTGTAGTTGTTTTGTATTTGCTATTTCTATTTGCCGTTGGCATTGTACTACCTATGTAATAGATTTTGATTTCGATGACTTAATGCGAAAACTAGAGTATCTTGTCTTTCTCCTATTGGATCATTGATGAATATGTCACAATTGTATTTGTATGCATAATGTTACTTTGTATCTTTGTAAAACTTACATCTAGATGAAGATCTATGTTTGAATCAATGAATTTGTATGAATGTGTAAGAAATATCTAATTTTTAAGAAATATATATATATATATATATATATATATATATATATATATATATATATATATATATATATAACATGCTTGTTATGGGGGGTCACCGTGTCTGTGTCCGACACTTGAATCCTCATGTCCTTCGTGTCTCGTGTCCCCGTGTCAGGTGACTCAAGTCATAAATGATTCAATGAAATAGAAATAGTAAAATATTGTATACAGTGATTTAAATTCATCATTCATTATCCTAGAATCTGATTAAAACTTAGAAAAACATTAGATATTGAAGCCTGAAGATTGGAATAGTAAATTGAAATTACTCAAACTCAAACTCAAGTCTAGTCTAAGGTCATTAGTATCTAGAGTTAAGACTCGAAAGTTAAAATTGAAAAAGAACAATAAACAATGAAGCAATGTTATTAGAACTGGATCGGTCATCAAACTGATTGACCCCGAAACTGGGTATCGAAATAAAAACCAGACCCAAAAATTGGTCGACCAAAATATACATAAATATTCAAATTTAGAAAATATACATAAATATTCAAATTTAAAAAAAGAATGTAATTATTCATGTGCGTCCATAACAAAATAGCACGGAGTGCAAATCATCTTTGAACCAAAAACACATCAACAAAGGCTCTAGAAGGAATCTAAAGTCAAATAAAAATCATGCTAGAGAAAATACCCACATATTATCAAAATCATTCCCTAATATTGGGACCCCCATCATCAATATCACCCTTTAAGCATTAAAATACGATAGAAAAGCTTAACATGTCAAATCGAGATCTTGTTTGAGTGATGGGTACAATTTTACTAAGGTCGTGATAGAGGAGTTCAACAACCAATGCCGCAAACATCAAGACACACAGAGGACTTTGTGCTCTTGATTAAATGATAGTTCCATACCCGCATACATGATATAATACAATGTTAACATCAACTGGATTTTGAGTGGGACCCTAAGCTCCACTTTCTCCATATGAAATCCAATGAAGTTGGAACCATAAGTAAAAATTTAAGCCTAATATTCTCCTTTATCTTTCGTTTTCATCCTTTTACTATAAAAATTTAACATTACCATTAATTACATAACATAAGTAGGACCCTAGGGTTGAATATTATTGTTTTCCAGCAAACTTCAAGGGGGACTCCCAACCCTTACTAAACGAGGGGCGCCAGAAAGCACCCTTTTTGGAGAAACACATCTCCCAAATTAGGGAAATGTTTCACCATGTGTCTCCCCAAGTTTCCCCAAAAAGGGAAACATGGGGAAATGTTTCCCCAAGCTTCCCCTCATCCCAAGTGCATCAAAAACATGGGAAGCACGCCCCCCACCTTAGGGAACATGTCCCCATGGAACATTGCTTTACATAAGAAAGGTGACTTTAATCTAATGAAATGCAAAGGTTATTTACATTAGTGAATTAGATGAATCCTAGCTATTGATCTCAAGTGAGTTGGGATCTAATCTTAACCTTCATCCAATTTGGAAATTTGGGTTATGGATTCGATCATGTCAAACCACGAGTAACTCCATGAAATTGAATTGATTTGCATTAAGGGAGAATATGAATATATACAAGGTGAGGGAGACTATGGGGTTTCATCTCCCAATGTCTCTTTGTCTTCCAACTTCCTTTTACTTTTACTATTTATAATATTTACATCAATTTACCTAATCCCAAAGATTAGGTGTCAACATTCCCCCCCGGATCTGAAGGGATGTTAGTGAGTCGAAGCATCATTTTGAATCTTTCAAACTTTTCCCTTCCAAATGCTTTGGTGAAGATATCTGCAATCTTAAAAACTGGATCAGTCATCAAACTGATTGACCCCGAAACTGGGTATCGAAATAAAAACCAGACCCAAAAATTGGTCGACCAAAAAACACATAAATATTCAAATTTAGAAAAAGAATGTAATTATTCATGTGCGTCCATATGAATCCAAACCATTATACGCAAATATGCAAAACCTCCCATGGCAAGTAAAGGTGCACATAACAAAATAGCATGGAGTGCAAATCATCTTTGAACCAAAAACACATCAACAAAAGCTCTAGAAGGAATCTATAGTTGAATAAAAATCATGCTAGAGCAAATACCTACATATTATCAAAATCATTCCCTAGCATTGGGACCCCCATCATCAATATCACCCTTTAAGCATTAAAATACAATAGAAAAGCTTAACATGTCAAATCGAGATCTTGTTTGAGTGATGGGTACAATTTTACTAAGGTCGTGATAGAGGAGTTCAACAACCAATGCCACAAACATCGAGACACACAGAGGACTGTGCTCTTGATTAAATAATAGTTCCATACCCGCATACATGATATAATACAATGTTAACATCAACTGGATTTTGAGTGGGACCCTAAGCTCCACTTCCTCCATATGAAATTCAATGAGGTTGGAACCATAAGTAAAAATTTAAGCCTAATATTCTCCTTTATCTTTCGTTTTCATCCTTTTACTATAAAAATTTAACATTACCATTAATTACATAACATAAGTAGGACCCTAGGGTTGGATATTATTGTTTTCCGGCAAACTTCAAGGGGGACTCCCAACCATTACTGAACGGGGGGCGCGAAAAAGCACCCTTTTTGGAGAAACACATCTCCCACATTAGGGAAATGTTTCACCATGTGTCTCCCCAAGTTTCCCCAAAACGGGGACATGGGGAAATGTTTCCCCAAGCTTCCCCTCATCCCAAGTGCATCAAAAACGTGGGAAGCAGGCCCCCCACCTTAGGGAACGTGTCCCCATGGAACATTGCTTTACATAAGAAAGGTGACTTTAATCTAATGAAATGCAAAGGTTATTTACATTAGTGAATTAGATGAATCCTAGCTATTGATCTCAAGTGAGTTGGGATCTAATCTTTAACCTTCATCCAATTTGGAAATTAGGGTTATGGATTCGATCATGTCAAACCAGGAGTAACTCCATGAATTTGAATTGATTTGCATTAAGGGAGAATATGAATATATACAAGGTGAGGGAGACTATGGGTTTTCATCTCCCAATGTCTCTTTGTCTTCCAACTTCCTTTTACTAATACTATTTATAATATTTACATCAGTTTACCTAATCCCAAAGATTAGGTGTCAACATTCCTCGCCCCCCCAATCTGAAGGGATGTTGGTGAGTCGAAGCATCATTTTGAATCTTTCAAACTTTTCCCTTCCAAACGCTTTGGTGAAGATATCTACAATCTGCTCATTTGTAGAAAAACAACAGATATTGAAGCCTAAAGATTGGAATAGTAAATTGAAACTACTCAAACTCAAACTCAAGTCTAGTCTAAGGTCATTAGTATCTAGAGTTAAGACTCGAAAGTTAAAATTGAAAAAGAACTATAAACAATGAAGCAATGCTATTAGAATTGGATCGGTCATCAAACTGAATGACCCCGAAACTGGGTATCAAAATAAAAACCAAACCCAAAAATTGGTCGACCAAAAAATACATAAATATTCAAATTTAGAAAAAGAATGTAATTATTCATGTGCGTCCATATGAATCCAAACCATTATACGCAAATATGCAAAAACTCCCATGGCAAGTAAAGGTGCACATAACAAAATAGCACAGAGTGCAAATCATCTTTGAACCAAAAACACATCAACAAAGGCTCTAGAAGGAATCTATAGTCGAATAAAAATCATGCTAGAGCAAATACCTACATATTATCAAAATCATTCCCTAATATTGGGACCCCCATCATCAATATCACCCTTTAAGCATTAAAATATGATAGAAAAGCTTAACATGTCAAATCAAGATCTTGTTTGAGTGATGGGTACAATTTTACTAAGGTTGTGATAGAGGAGTTCAACAACCAATGCCATAAACATCGAGACACACAGAGGACTTTGTGCTCTTGATTAAATGATAGTTCCATACCCGCATACATGATATAATACAATGTTAACATCAACTGGATTTTGAGTGGGACCCTAAGCTCCACTTTCTCCATATGAAATCCAATGAGGTTGGAACCATAAGTAAAAATTTAAGCCTAATATTCTCCTTTATCTTTCGTTTTCATCCTTTTACTATAAAAATTTAACATTACCATTAATTACATAACATAAGTAGGACCCTAGGCTTGAATATTATTCTTTTCCGGCAAACTTCAAGGGGGACTCCCAACTTAAAAGGGGGACATGGGGAAATGTTTCCTCAAGCCCTCATCCCAAGTGCCAAAAACGTGGGAAGCATGCCCCCCACTTAGGAACGGTGGAAGTCCCCATGGAACATTGCTTTTGCATAAGAAAGGTGACTTTAATTTAATGAAATGCAAAGAATATTACATTAGTGAATTAGATGAATCCTAGCTATTGATCTCAAGTGAGTTGGGATCTAATCTTAACCTTCATCCAATTTGGAAATTAGGGTTATGGATTCGATCATGTCAAACCAGGAGTAACTCCATGAATTTGAATTGATTTGCACTTAGGAAGAATATGAATATATACAAAGTGAGGGAGACTATGGGGTTTCATCTCCCAATGTCTCTTTGTCTTCCAACTTCCTTTTACTTTTACTATTTATAATATTTACATCAGTTTACCTAATCCCAAAGAATAGGCGTCAACATCCCCCCCCCCAATCTGAAGGGATGTTGGTGAGTCGAAGCATCATTCTGAATCTTTCAAACTTTTCCCTTCCAAATGCTTTGGTGAAGATATCTGCAATCTGCTCATTTGTAGAAAAACAACAGATATTGAAGCCTAAAGATTGGAATAGTAAATTGAAACTACTCAAACTCAAACTCAAGTCTAGTCTAAGGTCATTAGTATCTAGAGTTAAGACTCGAAAGTTAAAATTGAAAAAGAACTATAAACAATGAAGCAATGCTATTAGAATTGGATCGGTCATCAAACTGAATGACCCCGAAACTGGGTATCAAAATAAAAACCAAACCCAAAAATTGGTCGACCAAAAAATACATAAATATTCAAATTTAGAAAAAGAATGTAATTATTCATGTGCGTCCATATGAATCCAAACCATTATACGCAAATATGCAAAAACTCCCATGGCAAGTAAAGGTGCACATAACAAAATAGCACAGAGTGCAAATCATCTTTGAACCAAAAACACATCAACAAAGGCTCTAGAAGGAATCTATAGTCGAATAAAAATCATGCTAGAGCAAATACCTACATATTATCAAAATCATTCCCTAATATTGGGACCCCCATCATCAATATCACCCTTTAAGCATTAAAATATGATAGAAAAGCTTAACATGTCAAATCAAGATCTTGTTTGAGTGATGGGTACAATTTTACTAAGGTTGTGATAGAGGAGTTCAACAACCAATGCCATAAACATCGAGACACACAGAGGACTTTGTGCTCTTGATTAAATGATAGTTCCATACCCGCATACATGATATAATACAATGTTAACATCAACTGGATTTTGAGTGGGACCCTAAGCTCCACTTTCTCCATATGAAATCCAATGAGGTTGGAACCATAAGTAAAAATTTAAGCCTAATATTCTCCTTTATCTTTCGTTTTCATCCTTTTACTATAAAAATTTAACATTACCATTAATTACATAACATAAGTAGGACCCTAGGCTTGAATATTATTCTTTTCCGGCAAACTTCAAGGGGGACTCCCAACCCTTACTAAACGGGGGGCGCCAGAAAGCTCCCTTTTTTGAGAAACACATCTCCCACATTAGGGAAATGTTTCACCATGTGTCTCCCCAAGTTTCCCCAAAAGGGGGACATTGGGAAATGTTTCCCCAAGCTTCCCCTCATCCCAAGTGCATCAAAAACGTGGGAAGCATGCCCCCCACCTTAGGGAACGTGTCCCCATGGAACATTGCTTTACATAAGAAAGGTGACTTTAATCTAATGAAATGCAAAGGTTAGTTACATTAGTGAATTAGATGAATCCTAGCTATTGATCTCAAGTGAGTTGGGATCTAATCTTAACCTTCATCCAATTTGGAAATTAGGGTTATGGATTCGATCATGTCAAACCAGGAGTAACTCCATGAATTTGAATTGATTTGCACTTAGGAAGAATATGAATATATACAAAGTGAGGGAGACTATGGGGTTTCATCTCCCAATGTCTCTTTGTCTTCCAACTTCCTTTTACTTTTACTATTTATAATATTTACATCAGTTTACCTAATCCCAAAGAATAGGCGTCAACATCCCCCCCCCCAATCTGAAGGGATGTTGGTGAGTCGAAGCATCATTCTGAATCTTTCAAACTTTTCCCTTCCAAATGCTTTGGTGAAGATATCTGCAATCTGCTCATTTGTAGAAAAACAGTACATATTGAAGCCTGAAGATTGGAATAGTAAATTGAAATTACTCAAACTCAAACTCAAGTCTAGTCTAAGGTCATTAGTATCTAGAGTTAAGACTCGAAAGTTAAAATTGAAAAAGAACAATAAACAATGAAGCAATGCTATTAGAACTGAATCGGTCATCAAATTGATTGACCCCGAAATTGGGTATCGAAATAAAAACTAGACCAAAAAATACATAAATATTCAAATTTAGAAAAAGAATGTAATTATTCACGTGCATCCATATAAATCCAAACCATTATACGCGAATATGCAAAACCTCCCATGGCAAGTAAAGGTGCACATAACAAAATAGCATGGAGTGCAAATCATCTTTGAACCAAAAACACATCAACAAAGGCTCTAGAAGGAATCTATAGTCGAATAAAAATCATGCTAGAGCAAATACCTACATATTATCAAAATCATTCCCTAATATTGGGACCCCCATCATTAATATCACCCTTTAAGCATTAAAATACGATAGAAGAGCTTAACATGTCAAATCGAGATCTTGTTTGAGTGATGGGTACAATTTTACTAAGGTCGTGATAGAGGAGTTCAACAACCAATGCCACAAACATCGAGACACACAAAGGACGTTGTGCTCTTGATTAAATGATAGTTCCATCCCTGCATACATGATAGAATACAATGTTAACATCCACTGGATTTTGAGTGGGACCTTAAGCTCCACTTTCTCCATATGAAATCCAATGAGGTTGGAACCATAAGTAAAAATTTAAGCCTAATATTCCCCTTTATCTTTCGCTTTCATCCTTTTACTATAAAAATTTAACATTACCATTAATTACATAACATAAGTAGGACCCTAGGGTTGAATATTATTGTTTTCCGGCAAAATTCAAGGGGGACTCCCAACCCTTACTAAACGGGGGGCGCCAAAAAGCACCCTTTTTGGAGAAACACATCTCCCACATTAGGGAAATGTTTCACCATCTGTCTCCCCAAGTTTCCCCAAAAGGGGGACATGGGGAAATGTTTCCCCAAGCTTCCCCTCATCCCAAGTGCATCAAAAACGTGGGAAGCACGCCCCCCACCTTAGGGAACGTGTGCCCATGGAACATTGCTTTACATAAGAAAAGTGACTTTAATCTAATGAAATGCAAAGGTTATTTAAATTAGTGAATTAGATGAATCCTAGTTATTGATCTCAAGTGAGTTGGGATCTAATCTTAACCTTCATCCAATTTGGAAATTAGGGTTATGGATTCAATGATGTCAAACCAAGAGTAACTCTATGAATTTGAATTGATTTGCATTAAGGGAGAATATAGATATATACAAGGTGAGGGAGACTATGGGGTTTCATCTCCCAATGTCTCTTTGTCTTCCAACTTCCTTTTACTTTTACTATTTATAATATTTACATCAATTTACCTAATCCCAAAGATTAGGTGTCAACATTCCCCCCCAATCTGAAGGGATGTTGGTGAGTCGAAGCAACATTCTGAATCTTTCAAACTTTTCCCTTCCAAACACTTTGGTGAAGATATCAGCAATCTGCTCATTTGTAGAACAATGTCGTAGGCCAATTGTTTTGGCCTCAACATGATATCGAATCAGATGGTATTTTGTATTGATATGCTTGGTTCAATCATGGAACTTTGGGTTCTTGGCCAACTTTAATGTGGAAGTGTTCTCAACCAAAAGAGGAGTTGAATGTAGTTGCTTCTTCTACAAATCTTCCAAAATTTCCTGAGCCACGCAATTTCCTTCGTTTCTTCAGTTGTCGCCACATATTTTGCCTAGATTCTGGAATATGTTGGAACTAATTATTTGTGTGACCTCCAAGAGATAGCTCCTGATCCAAGACTCATAACATAACCTGAAGTAGATACCCCAGTTTCTTTATCTCCATCGAAATCTGAATCAGAGTATCCAATTAGGCTGAAGTCACCCACCTGTGTATTCTTCAGTCCAAAGTCTTGAGTTCCCTTCGAGTATTTTAGAACTCTTTTTGCAGCAGACCAATGACCCTCACAAGGATTTTGCATAAACCTGGAGAGGATTCCAACAACAAATGAAATGTCTGGTCTAGTAGTAGTCATGTAGTTGAGACTATATCGTGAATCCAAATCATCTACATCACCTCCATTTTGTCTAGTTGAGCTTCTTGTTCCTGTCTTTCCAACCTCAACAGGACGAACACTTTCAAGTGTCTTTGTCAACCATTTTGAAGGACCTTTCTGGGATGGCCCAGGCTGCTCAGTTGACTGAGATGGGGCTAAATCAAGATTTAGTCTCTCAATTTTGTCAATCACGTCACTCAAAGTGTCATAAATGGTTGGAGCTTCATGTGAGGGAGAGAGTGCTTCAGAAGAAGATTCCACAGATTGATCAGTATAGGAATCCCCCCTTCAAGATGTGGAATCTCAGTATCAAACTCTTGAAAACACTTTGCATGTTTGGATATATCCAAGCAATCAAGTTATCGCTCAACAATCTTGTCAGCCTTGAAAGATCAAGAAAGATCACATCTCTAGATATTATAAACCTCTTATTCACTTCATCATAGAGACGGTATGCTTTGGAGGTATTTAAGTACCCCGAGAACATACATTTGCGACTCCGTGCACCGAATTTGTTTCTATGTTCCTTGGGTATCAAGGCATAACAAGTGGAACCAAAAACCCTGAGATGCCTCACCAAGGAATGTGGCCATACCACATTTCATAGGGAGTCTTGTTTTTTATAGCATTAGATGGACACCTATTCTTTATATACACAGCACATAGAAATGCATTAGCCCAAAACATCAATTTAACATTATTGAAAAACATGATGGAACGTAACATATTTAAGATTTTCTTGTTCATTCTTTTAGCTACTCCGTTCTGTTGGGAATTCTAAGGCACAGTTGTTTGATGTTTGATCCCACTTTGGAGATGATAGTTTTCAAATTCATTTGATGTATATTCTTTTTGCCTTATCATTATGAATAGATCCAATATGAAATTGCGCATCATTTTCAATCTATGCATGAAAGTTCTTGAATGTTTCAAAAGCTTCATATTTGTTCTTCAATAAATAAACCCAACACATTCTGGTTGTCATCATATATTTATTACCATTTGCAAAAGGACCAAGCATTACACCACATAAATCAAAATGAATGAGTTCAATTTTTCGATGTGCTCTGGAATGAGAATCATGAAAAGACTATTTGTTGTGCTTTCTTAAGATACAAGCATCACATTGCTTAAGTTTCCTAAGAATAGTAGGCAAACTAGTAACACCATTTTTCTTCAACAAATGGAGGTTATAATAGTTCAAGTGTCCAAATCTAGCATGCCATAAAAGACTTGATGGAAATGTACCTTCATCATAGTGAGAATTGTATGAAAAGTTTTGTGCACGAGCAGAGGTTCCTTGCAGCTTCAAAAGTATTCCTTCTTCTATCCCAGTCATGACAAGTGAGTGATCTGATATTAATCTAACCTCAACCTTGCCATCCAATATGTGAATGGAGTGTCCTTGCTAGCAGATGTGGACCAAAGATAACAAGTTTCTCCTCAGCTCCGGGAGGTTTAGAACATCATGTAAAAGAAAGTCTGGAAGACCAGCCAATTTAAGCCTGATGGTGCCAAGCCCTAATGGCTTGAGTTTTGACTTATCTACAAAGTATACTGCTTCATCAACATTATCAGTGAATTCTTCAAAGAAATCTCTCCTGAAAGTCATGTGGCAAGCTGTTCCTGAATCAAGCAACCAAGCATCTTTCCATGGAGCAAGTGAAGCATTGAATAAGTCTTCAGTTACTCCAATGTTGCAATGTGCCACAAAATAATGAGCGGACTCAGGTGCTTTACCTTTCTCTTTGTCAGATGTTTTACCTTTTCCTTCAGTTCTTTCCTACTCAATTTTGTCTCAAGGCAACTTACATGTGGAAGCATCATGTCCATCTCTATTGCATCGTATGCGATGAAGATCAGACCTTTCTCCTTGGAAATGTATGCCCCCCCTTCCTCTAATATTCTTCCTTCCTCTTTGGCCACCTCTTCCTCTAGAAGAATCTTGTGCATGATTCTTCTTTTTTTGTGCAAGGCACACAGCTTCTTCAGAAGATTGAAGAATTGTCTTCTTCCCAAAAGCCTTCTCTCTTTCAGCTAACTTCTTTTCAAGTGAATCATAAGTAATCTCAAGATAATGTGAAAAGGTAGGATATAGTGTCTTGTCAGAAGCTATGAGAGGAAAATCTATTTCAAAACCAATGGATTTTATGTCATGCATAATGGACCTTACTTCTGATGCTAAGGCAAGAGGGTCATCATTTTTCAACTCAAGATTGAACAACTTGATCTTCAATTGAACAACTTTAAGTTCAGAGTGTGAGTCAGACAATTCCTTCAACTTCTTTAAGGCTTCAAAGGCATTTGAAAATGGATAAATATGTTGACTCATTTCTTCATTTACTGACACTACAATCAAGGCATAAGCCTTGTTGTTCTTGTTTTCCCAAATGGCAAGTTCCTTGTCTATTGTGGGTTTTCCAAGTGCATTGTCTCCTTCTCCTTCACAAATCCCTTTCCACAATTCATTGAAAATGAGGATGTGTTTTATCTTTTGAGACCACTCATAATAGTTCTATTTGCCAGAGAGAATTACTCCCACAATGGAGATTAAGTAATGCATCATAGAAACTGATTTGGGCCCAAAATTTGCAACAAAAGATTGATGTCTCAATTGTCTTCAAACAACCATTGTGATCTATTTCAATAATTTAAATAACACCATGTATGACCTTCTCAAGCTTTAACTTTATATATTATATGGTCTTCAAAAGAGAAACCTAATGCATATACCATATATCACTTATATATATTATATACCACATGCTCCTATAATATTATAATTCCAACTCATATAAAGTTTTATTTTCTTTTATAGCTCATGAATCCACATTGTTATACCATACGACTTATCTCATTTAAATAAAAATTAAAAAAAAACAAGAGTTCAACCAACCATTCACGGAACTCAATGCATACATGGTAACTCATTGCATACCATGACAAGAGTTCAATCAACCATTCACAGAACTTTAGAAATAAGTTAACGTAGAGAGGATACCATGACAAGTGTTCTCCTCGCGATCTTCAACTCATGGCTTTAACATATAAATTATTGTGTTAAAAAAATTAATCCAATACTGTTTTCAAAAGTAACTCCACATAACATATTATAAACACCCCTCACAATACTTTATGCTTGCTCTTTAAATCACACCATTCAATATTATTTTACCACAACCAATGCACAGTCCAGGTATAAAAAATCAACGCACTTGTACTGAAATGAATTGCTTGAAGGAGACATATGGAGACCGAAATGAACTGCTAATACAATTGTTGCATGTTGCACTCAACGCAAGGTATGAACGACCACCATATAACAAGGCAACAACAGCCCTTTCAAGCGTTATTCCTTTTTGTAACAGTCAAACTTTTCAAGTTCCATTCATTGCACAACCTTCAAAAGACAACCGTGCATAGAGACACAAGCATTCCCATGCTGCTTCAATGCATTGCAGAGATTACACTTGAATTAAAGCAGAGGTACAATGCAGGGCGTTCCCTTTCTGGCGTATGGACCTTGATGGACTCAGATGCACAAAGATTTGAGATTCAAAAAGAATCTGAAACAAAATTTTAGCGGGAGCAAAGAACTATATGCATTCAGCAGATGGAAGACAGAGCAGAGCTCTGAGTGAGAGCAAGGAAATAGCAAGAGTTACACAGAAGCAGTGAGCTAAATTTGGGAGTTGGCTCTGATATCATGTCAAGCCAAGAGTAACTCCACAAATTTGAATTGATTTGCATTAAGAGAGAATATGAATATATACAAGGAGAGGGAGACTATTGGGTTTCATCTCCTAATGTCTCTTCATCTTCCAAATTCCTTTTATTTTTACTATTTACAAAATTTACATCAATTTACCTAATCCCAAAGATTAGGTGTCAACAAATCAACAACTCAAGCTTATAAAAGCAAGGCTAGGTGGAGCGAGGAAAACAATAACAACAATGAGCACAAGACATAGTGAGCTAGTGAGGATTTCAATGATTAGGTGAAGGACTTTCATCCAAGTGTAAAGGTTCCAAAGAAAGACAGCAAGAGGATTTGCGGTAGTGATAGGAAGAAACCCAACAAGAAGTAATCAAAGGGGATAAGATGTATGCAATAGCAAAGCCCACACGGGCACCAAGAAAAGAACAGGTCGCATGAGCCCATGTGTGCAAATCGTACAACGTGCACGCGGGAATACAGTCAGCCATACATTACATAGGTGTCTAAAGTGCAAGTCATACAACAGTCTATGAAGGTAGATTTGCAGGTTGGGGTTGATCGAGAAAATTCAAAGAGTCGTACAGCCAATACAAGTGCCCAGTAAAAATTTATAAATTGTTGTAGCTTGTATTTTTATCATTGGGCCATTTTTTATTAAGGGATCCCTTGTATGCTGAGAAATTTATTTAATGAATAGTAGAAAAAGGGCAAAAAATTTTGTGTGCATGTGTGAAATTGGCTTATTTTGCTTCCATTGCTTTTTATTTTATTTGTTGTTAAAATCCTAGATGTGCAATTTATTCAGTAAATCTACAATTCAATTTCATTTATAACAAAGGATTACTAGGAAAAAATTTGCCTATTTATTTGGGGTTAAGGAAATTTAACACAACATCAAAGCTTAGACTCTGAAAGGAATGTCAATTTGAAGTTTGCACAGTACCAGTAAACTAGTAGGCAACTTTCAATTTGTATACTTCAGAGGAAGACAGGGAGGTAGTACCAGTAAACTAGTTCGCAACTTTCAATTTTGTTATGGGTGTTTAAAGGACCAAACACAGATCCACAGCTATATATAGCAAATTTATTAGATCTACAAGGAGATCCCAGCAGATCTATAAACTAGAAATGGCAATTACAAGTATCAAGTTGGGGCTTCAAACTTCCTCCCCTAGAAGACAAGGGTTATCCTGCTATTAAGGAAAATGGCCTTTGGGAAATTGTGGATAAGGTAATTCCTTCACAAATAGACTCAGTGGCAGTTAGCAGCTCATGAAAAGGAGGACATCATAGATCAGCAGCTTATTATGGATGTCGTGAAGGATCATTTGATCCTCACTCGACAGAGAAGAAGTCGGCTAGAGATATCTTCAAGGCTCTAGTGGATTTGCTCCAGACTGACAACATGAATAGGAAGATGATCTTGAAGAACATGCTCAGATATGTGCAAATGTCAAGATATAACAATCATGCCAACTACCTCATGAGGATAAATGAAGCCAAGAAGGGTAGAGGAAAGGGTTCCAAGTGTAATGGTGATGGGGCAACCTCATAGCGAGGGAAGAAGAAAGACTTTAGCAACATAAAGTGTTTAATATGCCACAAGAATGGGCATTATGCATCACAGTGTCCAAAGAAAAATAAGGGGAAGGGTGAGGGGAAGTTGCAGCAGACAATGGCATTAACAGAGACACAGCTAGATGAGTTTGCAATGAAGTTCGAGGACTTCTCAATAGTTTCTTATCTTCCTACTAGCACCATCACCAAGGGTGTGTGATACTTGGACAATGGTGCATCACGTCACATGACAAAAGCACAGGAGCTATTTTGCAGTTTGATAAATAAAGAATTAGCGGTTCATGTGGAGCTTGGAGATGATGCCAACTATATAGTAAAGGGCAAGGGAACTACTTTCTTCCAACTCGAGTCAGGAGGAACACGAGAGGCTAAGGATGTGCTTTATGTACCAGGATTGAAGAAAACTTGCCCTTAGTACTAGTTATGAATTACAGGGGCTTTGTAGTCGTGTTCAGGAATGGGCAAGTGCTCATTCGTCTAGAGGATTCTAGCCCTAACACAGCAATATCCATTGGAGTTAGAGGTGCAACTTATAAACGCTGAAGGGTAAGCCTATTCAAGCATTGGTAAAAGACAACAAAAACCTGAGTGAGTTATGACATGAGAGGATGGGGCATTTGCACTTTAGGGTGCTACCAATCCAAAGGGAGATTGACACTAGTCTTCCAAATTTCAATATTGAGCGGTAGGGCATGTGCAAAGGGTGTGCACTTGGCAAGAATGCCAAGGCTGCTTTTCCAAGCAGCATGCAAGTCCAAGGGGATCTTGGATCTTATACATTCAGATGTGCGTGGACCAATGTCAGTAGTATCAGTGCAGGGAGCACTATGCCATGTGACCTTCATTGATGACTTTTCCAAGAAAAACTCAATCTTCTTCATGAAGACCAAGGATGAGGTCTGCAGTCAATTTTGAGAGCTCAAAGCTTGGGTGGAGAATCAGACAAAGAAGAGAATCAAAGCCTTGAGGTTAGACAATGGGGCAGAATACACCTCCAATGGCTTCAAGGATTTCTGCAAGGAGACTGGGGTCAAGACAAAGTCAACAGTCTCATACAACCCACAACAGAATAAGGTTGCTAACAGAAAGAACCAATCCATCATTGGTTCTACCATGGCTATGATACACGACCAAGATCTGCCTATGTTCCTTTGGGAAAAGGTAAGTAACACAACAATATATGTGCAAAACAAGAGTCCTCGCAAGATATTGGGGGACAAGTCTCCAAAAGAGGCATTCATTGGGGTGAAGCCAAAGATAAGGCATTTGAGGATCTTTGGTTGTCTAATATACAATGTGCCTGTGAAGAAGAGGACAAAGCTAAGAGCATTCAAGAGAGAAGGCTATATTCATGGAATATAGGGAGACCTCAAAAGCTTATAGGATCTGCATACCAACACAAAGGAAGATAGTTGTCACAAAAAAGTTAGGTTCGAGGACAACTTGGCATCTAAAAAGCTTCATGAGCCAACTACAAATGATAGAGGATCAGGAGCAAGAGGCTCCAAAGGTTGAACAGTGTTTATATGTTTCTAGTTCAGGAAGTCACCGGTCAAGTGGGGAGGAGGAGCCAATAGCTCCTTCAACTTCTGTCAAGAGACTCGAGTGGTTTACGCAAAACATTAAAAGATGCTCGAGCATGTTTAGGCTCCTAGGAACACATCCAGGGAGAGGAAACCTGTAAAGAAGTTTCCAAACTATGTGGCATTAATGAGTAACATCATTGAAAAGGCCGCATGCCAACAAGTTTGGAGGAATGTTGTGGTGAAAGATAATGCATGGGATATTGTGCCAAGACCGAAGGGATAGCCACTTCCTGTCATCTCTTCAAAAAGTACATTCCTCGCTAAGAGGGAATGTTAATGTTTGTAGCATCATGGAGGTGTTTTCACACAAATCTAAGTGTCTAGACGTGTGGAAGTCATCCAAGATCTTCAACCTTAGCAAATTTACTTTAATTGAAGGACTCATCAGAGTAAAGCACTTTTTAATAAGAAAAGTTTAATTTAATTAAATGCAATGGCTATTTGCTTTAGTGAATTAGATGAATTCTAACCTCATTTTTCGGTGCCCCATAAACAATGAGATTAGAGAACAAAATCAATACCTATATAGATTGTCCGAAGGATCCTTCTCTACCTTCTTCCAATATCCTAACCAAAGATGCCTAGCCCTCTTAATCAGGGATATATTTAGACACAAATCTCAGATCATGCATACCCTGCCTCACTCGAGGACGAATCAGATGATCACATCATACTTTCAAGTTGATTTGGCCAATCAAAGCAACAAGCTACAAGTTGAGTTCTAAGGTATTTCAGATAGTAGAGTAGTGAAACCTCGAGTCTCCCCTCAGCACCCCACCCCCTCTCGGAGGCCAACACCACTATCATCCCCTTCACTGTCGGCTATCAGACTGATGCATTGTTGATATCATCGACCTCCAGCCCTAAACTTATTCACTTAGCCTTCTACATGATCCAATTATATACATGTTGATGAGGTTGTCTATTGTTGTATCCTTCTTTATTTTATTTTATCCTAGATTTAGCTTTGGCATTTTCTAGGAATTGCGTTTGCAATCCCACGTTGTACTTGTATTGGTTGTATCCTTTAGTCCCATTGACCTATTTACAGTCATTTGTGGGACATTAATAAAATTATCTTATCTTATCTTAACCATTGATCTTAAGTAAGTTGAGATCTAATCCTAATCGTCAATCACTTTGGAGATTAGGTTTATGGATTCAATCAACAACTCAAGCAAGGCTAGGTGAAGGAAGAAAACAACAAAAACAATGAGCACAAGACACAATGAGATAGTGAGGATCTCTATGTGACTGGGAGAAGAAGGCCGTTCATCCAATTGTGCAGGATTTAGAGAAAGACAGAAAGAAGATTTGCGGCAGTGGGAGGAGGAAAACCAGCAGCGAGTAATCAAAGGACAAAGGATTTCTGTAGCAGCAAAGCCCACATGAGCAGCAGAGAAAAAAGGCCACGCAGGCCCACACATGTGCAGCCTATGCCGCAGGATAAATGTGGGGGTACAGCAGGCCATACAGCACACAGCTATCTCCAGGTCATACAGCAGTCTTTGAGGCACATTTGCAGGCTGGAGTTGATCCAGAAGATTCAGAGGGCCATACAGCCCATACAGTTGCCTAGTAAAACTTTGTGAATTTCTGTAGCTTGTATTTTTCTCATTGGGCCATTTTTCCACTAAGGAAACCCTTGTATGCTGATATATTTATTTAATGAACATCAAATTTGAAGGGCAGAAATTTCTGTATGTGCATTGTGAAATTAGCCAATTTTGCTTCCGCTGATTTTTATTTTATTTACTGCTATAATCCCAGCTGTGGGATTTATTTTTGCATGTTTGCTGGCGTTAAGGAAATTTAACAGTTCAATCATGCAACCAATCTTCCATTTGAAGATTCTTTCCCACGACCTTGGTTGCCAACAATGATGGACCTCCCTGATCTAAGACTCCTCCCAATATTACACAGCCAAGCCTCCTTAATCTTGGAGAGTTTTTATTTTATTTACTGCTATAATCCCAGCTGTGTGATTTATTCAGTGAAACTGCAGTTTAATTTAATTTAATTTAATTTACAGCAAGAAATTACTATAAAATATTTTGCATGTTTGCTGGGGTTAAGGAAATTTAACAGTTCAATCGTGCAACCAATCTTCCATTTGAAGATTCTTTCCCACGACCTTGGTTGCCAACAATGATGGACCTCCCTGATCTAAGACTCCTCCCAATATTACAGAGCCAAGCCTCCTTAATCTTAGGTACTCTCCAGACAACATTATCACACCATGCATCGGCCCTTCACAATGATTGATGACATGGTTAAGGAGTCACCTTCTCTTCCCTACATTCTATCTAAGGCTTCTAGTTCCGCATGCATTGACATCCTATATAATCACCATGCTTTTGTTTTTGAACTTATTCTCCCTCTCTATAGTTGATAGAATAACACTAGAAGCTATGTTTGCACTCCCACTATGTATTTACCATTTAAACTTGATCTAGTTTTGAGTCCCATTGACCTACTTGTTGTTGTCATTCATTGAACAACAATAAAGTTAACTTGTCTTATATCATCAAGTATCCTGCACTTCTGTCTTTTCAAATTTGAATCACACCTTCAATTAGAATTTCTAACTTACCAAGTTCTTGTAACAGTAAATATCTTCACAGAGCTACAGATGTATGTAATATGTACAATTTAGCAATGTAATTTTTTTCCATTCATACCAAGGATTTAATATTACAATCAAAATACTCCACGTCAAAGCATAAAAGAAGCAACAATATAATTGTACAGGCCGAGATATAAATAGTATAAAATACACAAAAACACTGGCTGTGAAATTCTCTTGATAATGCAGCAGAAAGTGTTTACAGTACTAAAGCTTCAAGTACTAAAAGTTTGCTGCACACTTACCTAGATGTCAAAAATTCTGAACGAATGGTTTCGAGTAAATTTTCGGCCAGAGACTTCGCATTCTCAAAGCTCTTGGCATTTTCACTTGAGATGTACAAATGCAGCGGTTGCTGTAGTTCTGTACAAAAATGATCTTTAATTAATATAGAATTTAGCCCACACCATCACAAACGAAAAAGATTTTGTTTTTGAGGTAATCCCATACCTTCGCCATGCAGTCCTTCATAATTTCCAGAACCTCTTCCCCTCAGAACAACAGTAGCTCCTGTTTCATTCATAATGTGATTTATATACTGGTCCTGCAATCCCAACCACCAACCCAAGCCAGCAGCACAAAGAAAGAATCTCTCCCAAAGATGTGGAGATGTTAGGGAAAGCTCTAGGAAAATAAAAATTTCTATCTTAAAACGCACCATTTAATTTCATATGAAAGTTGGAATTTAAGAGTGAATTTGCTGAATCATGATTCATGATATACAAGGAAAATTCATGATTTGTATTATGTTTCATTAGATATCAAACATAAATCTCACAGATAGAAATCAAAAACTTCCACCCACAGATACTAAATAAAAGCAGGCGAAAGTTGAGAAGTGTCAAAATAATCAGTTAATTGTCTTACAGATGAAACTTGTAGAAAAACCAATCAGGTTGAGACTAAAAGGTATGACGGTTGACTCAACCCAAAAAAATGATATGCATTCATGTGATGCATGCACTGTTGCTGTTTCAAGTTTGAACAGAATTTATATCAAACAAGAGGATTAGCAAATGTTGTAGCTTACATTTGGTCCACGAATGCGGCTGACAAGATTTAAGGTCGGATCAGCCTCAAGACCCACAAAAACAGCTGCGTTGAACGGTGGACCTGCCTGTCATGAAAGTGAATTGTTGGAAAAAAGGCACTTGATTCATTTGCTGGTCAGGTAGACCAAATTGAAGACTCGTAAACAAATTAAAAGCATTGCAAGAGGGAAAAGAGAACTGAGAGATGCTTGCAACCTCCTCTACTTCAGGATTCTTTGAAAAACCCTCCTTACCAGTCCGCCAGGTGATGGAAGTACAGAGAATGGGTTTGAGGCTGATTGTATTTGCCGGCCTTGTTTCATTATTTCCTCAACCATGATAGCTGCTAGATCAACAACTTTGATGCGCTCCGCTGTGTCTTTCACCTGCATGGATAAAGAATTAAGCATCAGAAGATATATAACAGCATTAGCATTTTGAATTTTCAACCAGATAAAGGTAAGTCAAAGTGCACCAAAATTTGTCAAAATAAAAACATTTCACAAGGTAATGACAACAAATTGCACAATTGCCAAACTACAATAAGCACAAAGATATGCAATCTTTAAAATACAGGCATTGGAATTCAACACGTAGTGACAAGGTACAAGAGGTAACATTGACTGAAGAAATACAGAAAAGAGTGTGACCCAATTTATAGTATGAAATGGTGAAGAAAAAATACACCAACACATGCATCAACGTTTTATGAAAAAAACTAATAACAATCACAAGTCAAATTTGCACATGATACTAATTGGAATTCTGCCGAAAACTATAAAATTTATAACTGGGTACATTATGGAGTAAATTCTTAGCTTCGTGCAATTGATACATTTTGGAACAGCTGTACCCCAACTGAAGCATCAGACATATGATTGGTTACATACCATTGAAAGTTAAGCTTTACAAGTTCCTTGTATGGACGGGGGATGATTTTGTATGCCACTGTTAAAACTAATGTTCAATTATGAACACTTATAGGGTTGGATCAGGTTTTTAGCGTTATCCAGGTTTTCACTATCAGCAGAGATTTTATATTTTTATTTCAGTGGATGCAGTCTTGTTTTACAAATTCAGAAGCTCAATATCATGTTTAGATATAATAACATTAGGAAAGCAACAGGAGAGTCGTGGCATTTACATGAGCTTCAATAGACATGAACTTTGATGACAAAGGCTATACATTTATATTTGCTTCTGGTGTTGTAGTGTTAATATAATCGTTGTAGGGATTATGATGAGTACACTGCACTTACATGAGCTCCTGCAGATATATGAAGATAGAGAGGCTTCTCATTTTCAGCAGGCCCATTAGGTGGACGGTATCTACCCCTGCAGCATTAAAATTTAGATAACAATCTCAAATTTATATTAAGAATCTTCACTGGAAAAATATGTCAATTTTAGTATTCTCACCTTGTTATAACAACAGCACCAGTCTTTGCTTGAATCTGCAACAAAAATGTATTGACCATGTCATTCAAATAATGACAAAATCATAAATGTCAGGCACAACCTATCAAAATAAAGGTCGTACGGCATGTATACAAGTCATTAAAAGTAATATAAGAAAAAGGAGACAGAAAAAGCTTACATACTTCTTCTTGTGTTTGACGTTTTGTCAGCTTGTATCGCACAGTAGGATCTGCGTCATTTATAACAATTTCTCTAGCAATTAACTCATCCTGAATCTTTGATTGTGGCAACAATCCTTTTGTTGCCAAATCCTTCAACCACACAAGTTAAAAGATGTTGAGAAAATAAAAAATGACATTGTAATTAAAGAAAATCGTTAACATTTAAAAGCCTATTTGCATAATTTTTTTAAAAGGAAAACCACAGCAAGAACAAAGTTGCAAGTTCTTTCAATGCCATATATATATATGTTTCAACTCCAATCCAATAACACAGCATCTAAAGCCACCTCTTAAGACAACATAAAAAGGAGGTCAAGAGCCGGCAAGAAGTAGTAATGTGACACGCTGGATCACAAAGATGTACATCTCTAATAAATTGAGATTCTAATATATCCAGTACCAGAATAATGAGCCTTAACAATATTAGGAAAAAAAAACAACAATATAAGTCAAAGATACATGAATAAACTTCAAATGCTATTCGCAGTGAATTAAGCAGCATGAACTCAAAGTAAATATCTTGATAAAATTAGGCACAGATGGTAATATGCAGAACACACAATACAAAGTCATAATTCAAACACTAGCCCAAAAACTATATCATCAGCAATTCATCAATTTTAGAAACCATTTCTTCTAAACCCATATTACCTGATTGATTTTCTGTACAATTGCCACTGCATTCTGCTGAACTACCGAAGATGCTATTGTTGATGAAACCTGGGGTGTTGACATGAAAGAAGACTGCATGACAGCTGATGGTATCCCACCAACAAGTGGAGACATCATGCCTGGCAGTCCAATTCCAGGCAAAGCTCCAGCCCCAACAAAAGGTAGCATTGTTGGGACAGCTAATCCAGCAGATATCAGTGATTCTGCTGGCTGGTCCCATTTTCTCTTCTTCCTGCAATATTACACCCACTCAGCATTTAAATAGCATATACAGCAAACCATTAATTATGATTGGTTCTAGTATCTACTACAAGCAGTAGAACATGGTATCTTCATGGACGAAAAAATAAAGTTGTCCTATGAGTTATTCTTGAGAGTTGGATGTATAAAGTTAGATTAATCTCAATCTTTACAAAAAAAAACTAAATAGACCTTAATAGCATTCCAACTAAGCCAAAATACATCACGAGGAAAAAGAAGCAACATTATCCTCCTCAGAATGAAAGAGCTAATATGAAATTTAATCATCAGCAAAGCCCTGACCACAAGGTTTCAAACAATGGATAGCTATTCCGCCAAGGATTGAAAAAATGCTTGATTTGCTGTCTAAGAATTTTACAAGGGGATGTTCAAAAATTTTGGTGAGTCAGGGGGGGCATGTTCAGAAAAGTTTGGAATTTTAAAAGAACTTCACAAGATTTGAATAAAGGTTTCAGAAATAAGGAACAAATAAAATTATATAGATTATAAATATAAGAACACACAAAAACAGTAGTTCCAAAAAGAGATACATAACTCTCGATAACATCGTAGCATTATTCATAGTTTATAGTTTAAACTAAGAGTTAGCCCCGAGAGTTAGCTCAATTACATCATATGATTACGAAATTTTGAAATCTGGCATAGATCCTTCTTAACCTCGTATATATTATGAACCATGAGGAATAAAAATGAAAACAAGTGATAACCACTCAACACTTGTAGATCCAAGATGGATCTACACTAGTTTATCTTGATGCTAGCATTCCTTTTACATTAGAGACTGGGCATCAACTTTTTTGGGTTTTAATTTATTCCACCCACACTTCCTCCCAAAAAAAGGGAAAAAAAAGGAGTGATTGACCTTCCTAAACCCTAATCCTAATCCTAACATATTTATAAACAACCGCCACTTTTAGTTTGCATCACAACCTTTTGGCTTCTCAGAGAACATTTATGAGCTTATGAGAACTTTGTAGTTATGAAAAATACATGAGAGTTTTAAACTGGAACTCAGTCTTCTAATGCCAATCGGGAGCTCTGATTTGGAGTATTTCTTGGGCTGATTTGGAGCTTTGTTTTAAAAATCGGTCGTTTCGACTCCGACCAGCCCTGGTCGACCGAGCCATTAGGCTGGCCGGTCCGACCAGGTACAAAAATAGCCAGGTTGGCCGGTTTGTTACCGAGCCGGCCGGTTTTTGTACCGGCTCAGTAACAAACCGGCTGACCAAGCCTGGCCCGAGTTAACTCGACCGAGCCAAATCTGCTGGCCGGTGGGCCCAAAAAATCGGATTTTGTGGACTTGAAACCGGAATTTATTCCGCTGTTAGGTTTGTTTGAGGTTTTCTGAAGAGTTGTGGAGTTGGTTTTTGGAGCAGCTTCATGGTAATGTTAAGAAGTAAAAGTGACATTCTCCTTGATCTTCATTTTCATCCTTTTACTTAAATTTTTAACATTACCATGAAATGACTCAAGATGTTTGAGAGTGGTTCCAACCTCATTGGATTTCATATGGAGAAAGTAGAATTTTAGATCTCATTCAAAATCCAGCAGACTTATCAGTTTTTCAGGATTGGGTTATTGCAATGTTTCCATCGAATTTTGTCATGTATTAGGGTATGGAACTCGTATTTAATCAAGAGCACCAATCCCTCTATGTACCTTGATGACATGATGTTAGTGACAATGACCAAGAACAATATGTGATCATAAAAGCAGGAGATACAATATAGGGTTTTAATACACTAATGGAGGATGGAATTCAAAACATCATCCTCATCTAAATACCCTAGAATCCACAAACCCTAAAAATTACGGTTTCATATGTGAGCTAGGGTTTTCCATGAGCCATCTAGGGTTCTTATTCAAATTAAACCCTCCATCAAAAGAGCCTTAAAACAAATAAAAATAAATAAATGCATTACACATACTATGAGAGAGACCATACCTCTGATTTTACGTTCATACAAGTTGCTATAGGGATTTGCTTCAAAGTGCCTTGCACTTCTTTTGTTTGTCAGACTTTCAAGGGCACTATCATCTTTATCCAAAGGTGCCAACATAGAGGAGCTACATACTTTTCTTAGATGAACTTCCTTTGCTTCAACTGCTAGACAAAAATAGAATCACATGAAGGGTTGCCACTAAACCTTCTTAAAATCACATCAGTTGCTAGATAATGCGCAGCTTAGTCAACAATATGACATCATGGAGGGCTTTTACTATTCTTCAAAATCATTTTCAAATTGATGTCTAAAGAGACCATCCCTTCTCATAACTGCATTTTGTATTTTCATTGACTTCAAGGCACCTTTTATGAATGCTTCAAAGACATGAATATATATTAATTATTGATTTACAAGTCGGCTTCGATGGAACTAGCTTATAATACTTGTGTGTGTGAGAGAGAGAGATTGTAATAGTGATAAGGACTCAGCCTCTTCTTCTATACACAAAATAGGGTTCCTTGATTTTACTGATATAGATCACAAAGGATGCCCGCTAATTGTCTTTTTAAGGCTACAATTCATACCTTGCAAATGTATGTATACAAGATCTTGGCTTCCTTAAATTATGGAGGGCCTTAGAACTGTCCTTATAATGATGTGCCTCTAATTCTAGGACAAGTCCTCCTCACGATCATTGATAGGATACCACCCTTCTAGTTGTAAATGAAGTCACCTTTTAAGTCCTCATAGTCCAATGACCACAATGTCAAATGCCGAATTTTTCTTTAGATTAGGGGATTTAACTTTCTTCGAAACAATGAGAATAACAAATTCATAACAAGGATGCACTGTCAAGAGAAACAGAAGAAAAATACCCTTCAATTCTACTTGAGCAAAGAAGTCCTCCATAATTGCTTCAAACGAGGGGCAGAAATACCTTGTTTATACTTAGAATCAAGCCTTCAAAGTAATGTACAAAGATGTCGTGAATTGATCCACGTTAAATTCTCAACGTAGATAGGGAACTTAATAACTCAGTCTGAAGGCTATTGTGGCTCAATTGCAAATGCTTTCTTATTTGAAGAAAAACACAATGAAACCCTCTTCAATCAAGTCACAGAACTTAACACTGTAGGTTTAATCCACGGTTCTTTATATGCTTTGAATTACCACAGGCCTTCTAGAGGGTTGATGTCTTGTCGAAAGGAGTCACCCGTGACATTGGTTATGTTTTTTGTTTTGATCTCTATATCATCATCCTGTATTGGACAGTGCACTAGGTGCAATTTTGATATAATGGATATGTTCATGAGCCTACTTTGATCATATGTTGTCTTTTGTGACTTATCTATATTGTAATGCTTTGTGTTTGGAAACATGAATAAAAATCTTTAAATTTATGTTTTTGTATAAAAAAATTAATATTTAATGTATTTTTTACAAAAACCGAGTCATTGAAACCGAGTCGACCGAGTCATTACCGATTCGGAGTCATTACCGAGTCATTACCTCAGCCTGGTAGCTGACCGATTCCGTTTTTTAAAACATTGATTTGGAGTGCTTCTTGCCTGATTGGGATCCAGAATGCTTCTTGAATGTAATGAACTAGGTTAATTCTGCCCTAGGTTTCTCCAGTCACTAGGGCTTACAGATCTTTTTCCCTCGTCTACTATCACAAAAATATCCTCTATTTGACAGTACAATTTTCTCAATAATACAGTAAGTAATCAGAAAGTAGACTCTCATTACAGTAGCCAAGCTTCCTTCCTTATCCCTTCCACCACCTCAAGCTGTTACGTAAACTGTGCTTCCATTAGGAATAACCCGCTGTTGATCCACTTACGGTAAATTCATAACAGAGCCATCACCTATTTTCTACTGATTTGTGGCTTCCTTACAGCACAGTCATACGGTAATCCCCTATAGCTGAATACGGCCCATTGTCCCAAGCAGACCACAGAGTCACCCCAGATACCAAGTGTGGCTATGATCAGAGCCAGCACTGATGGGCCAGAGTGTCTAAATCTCCACGCTGCCATAGATATGAATTTTCCCTTCTTCTTAGAGGACTTCAATCCTGTGTCACCAGACAGGTCTGTATGGTTCTTGCTGGTTATGAAGAAATTTTTGTGCCAGAACAAGAGAAAAGACAAAAAGATACGGCCCATTGTCCCAAGCATACCAGAGAGTCACCCCAGATACCAATTGCGGCTATGATCAGAGCCAGCAATGATGGGCCAGAGCATCTAAATCTCCACGCTGCCATAGATATGAATTTTCCCTTCTTCTTAGAGGACTTCAATCTTGTGTCACCAGACAGGTCTGTATGGTTCTGCTGGTTAAGAAGAAATTGTTGTGCCAGAACAAGAGAAAAGACAAAAAGATAAAAGAATTTTATCAAACAAGGGTGGAATCTTTCAACATTGAAATTGATAGGAGAAAGGTGTCTTCAAACCCTCAGAGCTAATGCTCAAGAAACAAATAAGATGATCCACAGTGATGAACCCAAAATCAATTCAATCTTCTATATTTATATATTTTCCTAGAGGGGTCTCTTCTTCTTAATTGATTGAGTAAATTTAACTCCAAACCCCAATTTTGGGTTTCTTTGCCCAGCGGCCCCAAAACTTGCCCAGAATTGGAATTTTTGTGGTTTCCCCTCTATTGAAGACTGTAGCCTATGGGGATTGATAGGCTGTTTCATCCTTTTTTGACACTTAATCTTGCGGCAACATTACAGTCCCCCCTTTCCCGACATTGCTTGTCCTCGAGCAATGACAAATTCATTGCGGCTTCTTCAATTCCTTCCTTTAGAGCATGTTCCCTGGCTTTCTTTGTCCCCTCTATTTCTTTAGCAACAAATTCCATATTTTCTTCAAACAAAGATAATATTTTCTTCGCTAGTTCATTGACTTCTGCCTCCTTTCGTAGTTCAGGAACAGAACTGTCTTGAATTGTCTCTTTGCCAGTTACATGTTCCATTTTTGTCCTTGAGCCTTGGCCTATACAAGCCAATTTTAAATTAACACCTGCCTCTGATGGATTTCCAATGTCCATTTCAAAAGGATTGCTTTTTCTGCATGGATTTCTGCTAAACGTGCCTTCAAAATCTGTTGTATTTTCCCATCTCACCCAATCAGAAGGCTTGACAGAAAATACATTAATACTTCTTAAAACATATGGAGGGAAGGTCAAATTACTGGATATATCAATCTTCTCCAGCTCTGAAGACAAATCAGAATTTAAGGTGCTTTCTGGCTTGGCTTCCATATCTACACCATTTGAAGTGCCTTTTGGAGAAGTTGTATCTTCCAACTTCCCATCATCCCTTAACACAATTTCATCATTACCGCTGCTGCTACCACCACTATTAGTTGATGTTATTGTGTAGTTTGCTAAGAACGTGAATTCTTTCACGAGCATGTTTGAATGCTTGTTCTCGTAAAGGATACTTTCATACGGCAGACCATCCTTGTCTAGAACAAACACAAACTTAGAGCTATCTAGCCTCAAAGCCCCTTTTTCAAACCTGTTCTCCCTGCTCTGCCTAGCAATTTTATGCAGATTATAAACACCTGCAACAATGTCTTGCCGGTCAAATAGTCCATTTAGTTCTGGGTAGCACTTCCCACTGCCATTAGTTTTATTGTAGTCAAAGATGCCATCTATAATTTCCTGTGCCTGTTAATAGGAAAGTTTGTAGCACAAACAAATTATTGTCCGTCCAATCCAGTGATCCAGAACGTCCCCTGAAGGATGAATATCCCACATAACTGAGAAGGTTATGTCTATCAATTCCTGGGTTCAATGAGGCACAGTACTTCACAAAAAATGTGAGGCAACATTAGTAGCATGTGCTGGATAAGATAAATTCTTGTAGAACGGTCTTGTGCCTCTCTATCCAACATAGTTTCAGGATGGACAAAGTAGGAAACATTTGCAATATGGACTCCCATTCTCATGACACCATTCCCTAGGTTTTTAATTGGTAATGCATCTTCTAGGTCCTTTGCATCCCGGGGATCAATTGACAATATGCAAAAATTTCCCATGTCTCTTCTCACTTTAAAGTTTTAAACTCCTCTATAGGTATTTTCCATGGAACCTCTGGTAGACAAGTCAGCGCCTCAGATGAGAAAGAGCATTGTGAATTGCATGGTCAAACAAAATCGCTGCAGTTTGTACTTTAATTTGTCCACCTTGTCCCAGATAATGCTTAACAAATGTAAGAGGAAGGTAACTCTTTGGTCTCCATACCTCATTCAAAGCAGCGACCAGCTCGCTTTCTAGTGTGAGGTTACGTTTTTGTAACCAGTTCTTCAGCTTGCCTGGTAAAATGTTCACCGAGCTAGCCATTTTTGGAAATCTTGAATCTGTAGGTACCAACTTCATAGAACTTCCCCCATTGTGTGATGTCGACCTTTTGCAACTACTCTGTGGCAATTTCTCATTTCTGGAGCATACTCCCCTTGGTCCTTCCTTATATGCAAGCGACCTTTTACCTTCAAGAAAACCAATTACTAGCTAACAACGTGAAGATTTCTTAATGATGCCTATCACTCCATCAGTGGGTCGTTTACTTGGTAGTGAGTTCACAGTCGAAGCAACAGTTGCTAGTGTCTCTTGTTGGTCATAATTATACCTAACATTAGATGATTCACCGCTTGACAAATACTGCTAAACAGTTTGATATGAAGTAGAATCACAAAATGTACTAGTCGTTGCTTCATTAGCACATGCACTCTTGTTAATACAGAAAGCAGTATGGTCAATACCTGACCCAGCATTTTGATCACTTGCATTTGAATTATCGTTCATTAGCAACTCAGGACAGTTTTTTCTGAACTATCTACCTTCAATTTGGCTTTTAAAGATTCCTTGCTTTCTAGAAACATGTTGCCGGCAGCCCCAGAATCTAAATCATTTTTCTGCTTTTTTGAAGCACAATTCAGTTTGGCCCAAGGAGATATTGGGTCATGTCTATAATCAAGGTGTGTTTTGTCCTTTCCCAACTCTGCAGGATCTTCCTGACCAGGATGCCCAACGCTATCATACCTGGGCACTCATCAATCTTAGAGGCAACTTGTCCATCAGTGTCTTTCGCAAGATCTGTACCACTTTCTCCTTCAAAATGTTCATCCAAGCCCATATCATTTTCACATTCAAGGGGTGCACTAGCTGTGGCAGCTAAGGTTAGCATTCCATCTTCCAGTTGATGGCTGGACAATCCATCACAATCATTATCTATAGAATAGGATGCTTCAGTTACAGGGCCTACTGACTTCAAATCTTCATTGTCATTGTTGGTAATACTGCTGAGTGTTGGCTGCAGAGCAGTTTGTTCATTTAATGACTTTTCTGAACCTGCAATTTTAATACTCACAGAGTTCAAGGAATCATCCACTAAATATCTCTCACCTACATTTCATTCCTTCTTTTTAGGGGGATACAACCACATCCATGCTTTTTCCACAACCTTAGTATCTCTTGTACTCAACTTGTTTTTCTTACAGCTAGCCAAAAAACCGTTTGCGTTTTGTTGTGTGTTTTCAAGGGATTCTTTGGACGCTGCAGCCTTTTTGTTAAATTTTTCTAATTCCTCAAGAGCCTTTTTGTTCCAATATTGCAATCGATTAATGGTTTCTGCTTGCTGCTTCCTCCTTGCCAAGAATTGTTTCCCACAGCTCCATCTTTAAACAGCCTCCAGGCTGGCAGGAGAGCCAGCTCTAATACCACTGTAATGAACTAGGTTAATTCTGCCCTAGGTTTCTCCAGTCACTAGGGTTTACAGATATTTTTCCCTCGTCCACTATCATAAAAGTATCCTCTATTTGACAATACAATTTTCTCAATAATACAGTAAGTAATCAGAACTTCATATATAAAAAACAGTGTAATGAAGATGTCCAACAAACTCCAATTCGATCACAGTTTCTAATCATACAATTGATCACAGTTTGGAGATCTTCTGCAATGTTCATATGAAATAGACTACCCTGGATGCTACCCTCACAAGGACCCGACTTACTTTTGTGATGATTGCGGTCCTGTTGAGAGGGTTTTGGTGTCTTTCCTGTGGCAGTACCGAACTACAGAGTCACAGAGGGACTCTCGCATATGCTCCAAACTCACTCCAGAAGTCATTCCACTGACCTGCGTAGAGAGCTATACTTGACTTCGGCTGGACGTCTTGTCATCACATTTGACCCAAAGACTATAAAGGAGGACGTCTGATCCTACAGAATACGTCTTCTCCACATCGGAATCCGGATGGCTGCTCTCCGACTAACATTTCCATCATTTTCGTCTATCACAGGGTCCTCGATTAATCTATTCTGCAGCCTCAAACTGTCACAGGTACCCACACTGCCACAAAATATCTCGTTGTCTCCCTTCTAAGATTATACGTGACAGAGCCAGTGTCTACCTGTGGCTACATGATGTTTACTCGTTGAATGAGAGTAGAGTAGAGTCTCGTTATAGTGGTGAGGCTTTGTTAAAATTGGCAACTAGAGCCAAATTGGTAATTCCACTTTGGACAGCTCATTTGATGGAGATAATGGTTCCATTAAATTCCTCTTTTCGAGAAGACCAAAATCGACCAAAAGATCATCAAATTTGAATAAGGAGAAATATATTTTTGAATTTATGCCCACTCATATGCAAATTGTCAAGGTTGGCCTCACCTCCATGTAGACTTAAAAGACCCAAACGCCATGTCCCTTGACCCTCTCCAAATTGTATATATAGAGGTGTCCTCCAACCTCATTTAAAACATCCAAGGTGCTCCAAAGTATGTCTGTGATACACGAGCCCTAGAAGGACGAAGGGCTGTCTTGTTTTGGGTTATTCTTCTACAACAGGGCCGAGAGGTTTCAGAGAGGACAACCGCTGGTCTTGATGAAAATTCTGGTCTCTTTGTATGGGTAAATTCGTCATTGCAGGTCCGATCTCAAGAGCAGTCAGGTAGGCCGAATTTGTGGGCTGGCTTGTGAACAATGTAAGGCAGAATCTTCCTTCTAGTAAAGCCGCACTATAGTTCTGAAGCTTCAGAAAGAGCTGCAGGCATTCACCACCATAGATAAGGAGGCCGAAATACCTAACAAGGGTTCTGTCAAACCCTTAAAGCCAGTGAAGGGCACCATCATGTTAGACAAGGAAGGCCGCAGCTGAAATAAGGAGTTTTGGAACAGTTAGGTGGGACAGCAGTGATTTACAAGAAGTCCTAACCAGACCTCGCTTCAGGAAGGTGTCATCTGATCACTGGGACAAAAATGCCAGAATTAGAGTCTTTGATTGGGGCCATCTACTTGTCTAGGGCAGTGACATTGGATCTCCAAATTGGCAAGTCATTTTGACTTTAAATTTTATACTCTTAATCTGCTGAGTATTTGATATTGATAATAAGAAGAATTGATCAAGGGTTTTCCCCATCTTGGGGTTTTTCCCTGGCTTGAGCTAATTTCTGCGTTCTTTTGTCTTGTCTTGTCTTGTCTTTTGCATTTACGTTTAATGTTCTTTCATCAGTTACTGTCATGTGATAATGGTTAATGTGATTGCTAATGGATTAATGGAATTGATAATCAGCTAATGATCTAATGAAGTAACTGACCTAAGCAAAGAACATGTTATATCAAAAATTAACATGGTATCAGAGCTCAGGGGAGGACAAGCACAAGCAGGAGTAAAAGAGAAAGCAATCACTATGAGAAGTTTGAGCCTACTTGCTAAAGAATCATAATCTTGATGGACTGTGATTTCAGTCCTGGTTAGGATCTATTTGAGACTCAAGATCAGCCTTTGTCTAAGGCTATTATCGTCCTAGAACAAAAGCAATAGAACATGTATCTTTTGTAATCAAGCTCTGTAATTATCTTGGCCCTGTGGAGAAGAGGTTCATCAAATGAGAAACTTGGTTTTGGTTTTGTCTTTGTTTTGCACTTGGGATTTGTTGAAGGCTCCTTGCAGGTCTCAGCCCTTTCTCGTGGGCATCAAATTCTAAGTCTAAGGCTGATTTATGTGACAGTTCAATAAAGGTCTTCTTGCTACAAAACGGTCTTCTCTTGAAAGGAACCGAGTTTGTTGTTTTGGCAAACTTTGATCCATCTCCTGAACAGTGTATATGTTGCTGCCTATTCTTGAAGTTATATAGGAACTATCCATCTCTGTGACTCTTCTTCTAGCAAGGAGTAAACTCGCTGAAGAATTTTTTTATGGTTTTGTGCTCAGATCTAAGACAAAGACAGCATGTGCCATGAAGTTTTATAGCTCCTGTGGTGTAAGTGTATCACTGTAATTTCAACCTGTGAAGTGTTACTATAATGCTCGGACTATTTCTCCTTTACGGTTAGCCTTCTCCTTATAATTCGCACTGTTGATCTAGCCCTAAGGACTTGTGCCCTTATTTCTGCTCATCAAATCTGAATGATAATTCTCTTGCAAAATTCTTAAGAAATCCGCAAGTCTGGAAGTAAGTATGGTTCTCTATGATTGATATCTATACTCAGCTATATAAGGAATCGATTCACATAGTTCTCTGCAATTGTATGTATGGCAATGTCACAGATATATATATCAGTTCTATGCATTTGGCATTGGCATACAGTTCATCTGGGAATAGTAGTGGTATGGAAGAACAATATTGGAATGGGCATATTGATATGTCATTATAGAGAAGTAAATGCTGATAGTATATGTCTCTGTGTGAGATACAAGACTTGCACATTCAACAGTGGCATGATCAAGCATATATATATATATATATATATATATATATACTCAAATTGAATTTCTCATATCAGTTGAGCCAATCTGTGAAGACTTTTAATTTACAGAAAACCAATGTTACAGTCATTGGTAAATTTTTAATCACATTGGAAAGAAGGATAGCAGGCATCAAGCGGTGGAAGCATTTGATTCTTGTGACTGAATCAATTCTCTTTCAGCTTGGAGAATTTTCTATACTATAATAGGAACCTTCAAGTAGAAGAGCTGGGATTCTGCTGAAGACATATCTGTAGGTAAAGATCTTGAGAAGAAATGTTCCTCCTGGAAGTTTGTAGACCCACAGTTATTTGTGGCATCAGGTCTGCTACGTGAGGCACAACTCTATGTATGGCAGCTCAACATCTTTTATGTCTGTCCAGCCTTATGTATGATATCGTTACAGTGATAATATGTTGTAGAACCTGTAAATTGATGACAGTTTTATAGTCTTTTGTTGTAAATTTTTGAAGATGTTCTATGCTTGATGCAAATTTACTTCAAACCCGATACCAAATAGCAATCACATAAACATGAAAGTAAAATGTTGATAGAACATACCAATAGATCGACAGAAGACAAGCCAAAAATACACTTAACTTAATCAGCAAAATATACGTCTTGCGGTGCATTACGGCGGTCAACAGGATGCTTCAACCAGCAAAGTCTCCTCACAGTCAGCCAACCAGAAGTGTCACACAACCCTCAAGACAGCTCCACAAATGTCAACGCAGTCAACAAATAACAGCAGCAGCAAAAAATCAATGCAGCACGTCAAGGTCAGTGTCTAGCCTCAGCTTACGTGCCAATGAATGCGGCCTTCAGAAATCAGAAGTTTGGTGAAGGTTGGAGGTCAAAAGGACCAAGCATTGACCAAAGTCAATGCTAGTCAAACCTGCGCTGAAACCCTAGACAGATCCGTACAGAAACCCTAGCTGCTGTTCTACACGTGTGAGAAGAAAAGCCTCCAAAAGGTGATCGAACCAATCAGACACAAGAGAGAAGTATATGATGAGTGGATGATGGAATGACCTCCAGGTTTGTCCAATTTATATCCATCTGCGAGGGTGTGTGACACATCTGTTGGCGCTTCAAGCCTACATTACAATTCTGGCCGACCTTGCACGTAAGTGGAATAAATTCAAAATAAATGTTTTGCTCATCCGATCAAGATGATCTTTAGATCAATCTTGCACCTCTTCGAAAGAGGAATCCAATTAAAATATTGGCATCATCATTTGATCAGTACAACATGGAGCTTGGACCTAGTTGCCCAAAATTAACACTCCCTCTCAACTAGGGAGAACTCCATCCACCAGTGCCATCCAAAGATCGTGTGTCATCCCGTCGTAACTTACTTTGCTGGCTTCTTTATTTCAAATGGTGAGTCACGAAGACATCACTCCCGGCTGACCTGAAATCAACTTAGAGGTCCGAAACCTCTATATGGCTCAAAGGAGTCTCATACCCAAAGTTAGTTTAACTGACCCGAAGTCAGTTGGAGGCCTGAAACCTCACTATACTTTATCCCAGATCAAGTAGTTGGACACGTGCCATCCTAGACATAGAGAGTACGACAATCTCCGATGCATCCATAGGTCTTGCTATCGGTCTCTATCCACATTTCCCACCTCATTGGCCAAGATGAGAGGTACTTCCCATGAGTCTGGGACTCCATGGATAGGATGCATACGGGGCACAGATCAAAGAGAGGTGAACCAACTCAATATTATCACGATGGGGCAAAAGCACACCAACAAGGTTCGGCAAGCCTAGCCCTGTGGTTGCTTATAGCTCCAAGAAGCTATCCCCAAAGCCCCCTGGAGCTCCCACAACTCATAGTCCAACAGGACCATCAAAATAGGGTCGTTCCACGATTCCAAGATTCTCACAAAAGGTTAAGAACTTGACCTTCCCCAAGGGCTTTGTGAGAATATCTGCGACCTTCTCATCAGTTCCTATATGATCGAGCCTTACGACGCCTCGCTGTACCATATCCCAGATAAAATGGTACCTGATATCAATATGTTTGGATCGATCGTGGAACACAGGATTCTCTGACAAACGAATCCCACTCTAGTTATCACAAAGGATAACAGTGGTATCTAGCACATGCCTGAACAGCTCACTAAAAAGCTTTCGCAACCAAATAGCTTCACAACAGGCCATACTCGCTGCAATGTATTCGACCTCAACAGTACTCAAAGGCACTGACTTCTGCTTCCTACTCATCTAAGATATCGAAACAGACCCAAGTGTGAAGCAGCATCCAGATGTGCTCTTGCGATCCACCACACTGCTAGCCCAATCAGCATCAATATATCCATGGAGTCTCAAACTCCCGGCAGTGTATCTCAGCCCATGGTTTATCGTGCCCTGAAGATATCTCAAGAGATTCTTGGCACCAACCCAGTGAATGTGATGAGGATCAACCATGTGTTGACTCAAAGTGTTCACTATAAAATATATGTTCAGACGAGAGTTCACTAAGAACATCATGGCCCCTACGAGTTGTCGATACTCAATAGGATTTGCTAGCACGGGCCTAACAGCGTTTCCACTCAACTTCTTAAAGTTGAGTTCCATCGGTGTCGACACGGACTTATAGTCCACCATAACAAATCTCTCTAGCAACTTCACAATGTATTTTCTTGAGAGAGGAAAATTTCATCAGGTCTCTACCAGACCTCCAAGTCTAGGAAGTAATGCATCAATCCTAGGTCTTTCATCTCAAACTCGAACGCGAGCTCCCCCTTACACTAATGAATGAGAGGGTCAACACCTGTCAGGAAGAGATCGTCCACATAGAGAACCAGAATGAGAGGCTTTTCTCTATCAGCCTTGAAGTAAAGGTTCGGATCAGCATTACTTCAAGTGAAGCCTAGCTTAATCGAGTAGCTATATATCCTCTCGTACCAAGCCCTGGGGACTTGTTTCAACCCATAGAGAGCCTTCTTCAACCTGCATACATGAGAGTCTCTATCCTCGACTTCGAACTCCAGAGGTTGCTCCACATACACCTCTTCCTTTATCAAACCATGCAGAAAAGTGGTCTTCACATCCATCTAATGGAGACTCCATCCTTGCGTAGCAGCAAGGGCAATAATAGATCGAATGGTGGTATAGCGAACCACAGGTGCAAATATATCATCATAGTCTATGCCTTCTTTTTGAGAGAATCCTCGGGTAACAAATCTTGCCTTGAATTTTTCAGCACTACCATCAAATCCATGCTTGATCTTATAGAGCCATTTCGAGGTGACAACAGCGTTGTCCTCCGATCTCGGGACCACATCCCAGACATCATTCTTCATAATAGACTCGTACTCTTCGTGCATAGCATCCTTCCAGACTTGATGCTTTACGACTTCTTCAAATGATCCAAGCTTAGATTGTACGATTGTACCCATGGTTGCAAGATACCCTTGGAATCTATTCGGTTTCTTGCTTTCATAGAATGTCCCCCATGGGGCCATATGTCTCTCGACATCTTCGAGAGTATCCTGGAGCAATGAGGGTCTTCTCTTCATTGAAGGAGATGGATCAATAGGGTCCATTCGTCCTTCAACATCGATCATCAACTCATCCTTCGACTCTTCATGCTTCCTGATCTTACATCATGGTCTTCCTTAGAGCTAGGAAGATTTATCACTTTCCTAAGGGAAGCATCTTCATCGAAGGTAACATCGTGGCATATCTCCACTTCTCTTTGACCAGACACAAACTCTATAAGCCTTCGAAGTTTCAATGTAGCCCACAAACATCCCCTCCTTTCCAGAAACATCCAGCTTGCTTCTCTTCTCTTTCGGCACATGAAAGTAAATGGGACAACAAAAAACTCTAAAATGAGAAACATTAGGTTTCTTACCGGAGAAGACATCTTCGGGAGTTTTGGAGTCCAAAATGAAATGAGGGCATCGATTTTGTATGTACACAGCAGTGTTTGCAACTTCTCCCCATAGAAACTTCGGAAGACCTTGGTCACATAAGCATGGCACAGGCAGCTTCCACAATGGTCCTATTCTTTCTTTCAGCAACGCCATTTTGCTCAGGAGTATACGCGGTTGTGGTCTCCCTCTTAATGCCAGCTTCTCTGCAAAAGTCATTTAACTCGTTTGACTCATATTCAGTCCTCAAAATCTTGATCTTTCCTTTTTTATTTTCAACCAAGGCCTTGAAGGTACAAAACCACATGAATCCTTCGTCCTTCTTCTTCAAGAAATATATCCAGGTCTTCCGAGAGAAGTCATCTATAAACATCATGTAATAAGAACATCCTCCCAAGGATGTCATGGGCAACATACCAAATAGATCAGAATGTCTCAATTGCAAGACATCAGATGTCTTTGAGACACTTGAGGAGAAAGGTCCCCTTGTATGCTTTCCTTCGACACAACCCTGACATACACCTTCATGATCATTTTTTAATTCAGGCATCCATGTCACCACCTTCCTTGCTTCGGGAAGGGCTTTGTAATGAAGGTGTCGAAACCTCCGGTGCCATAATTCAGTTTGACGAATTGTATCACATGTCATAGCCCCCAATGGACTTCCCTCCAACCTAGTAGAGTGTATCAACTCTAAAACCAATAGTGAGAGCTTCCTTAAAACTCTTCTTCCAGATGCGTACCTTTCCATCGACAAATGCCACCTTGAAACCTTTGTCTTCCACCCTGCCAAATGCCACCCTGAAATAGACACAAGGTTCTTCTTCAAATCAGGTACATAACATACATCTTTCAAACGGAGGACTTGACCTTGAGATAAATGGAGGGTCACAGTCCTTGTTCCTTTCACGGGATAGGTGGCATTATCTCCAAGGATAATTTGCAGATTAGTATCCTTCTCAATCAAATCAGAGAGGGCTTCTTTAAAACCAGTGAGGTGCCTTGATGCACCACTATCAATCAACCAGACATCCAAGGTGTCGGGTGGAGATGCAGCAGAGAGGGCAGATACAAGAATGAAATCATTTCTTTTATTGTCAACAACATTAGATTCTTCATACCTAGAATATATTGACCTTTTGAAAGGTTGCCCATTTCCATTACGACCAGAGGGAGCCTTCCTCTTTCCTTTGAACCTGTTGTTCCTTTCATTGCCATTTCCCCTGTTGTTGTTGTTGTCATCATCCCCGGGAGAATCCCTTGTATTAGGGCATTCTCTAGCATAGTGGCCAAACTTGTTACATGTGTAACATCTTCCTTTCTTTCCTTTGGCCCCTGCTCTTCCATGGTTCCTCGGACCACCATTGTTCTTCTTCTTAGCACAAGCAGTGAAGGCAACATTACCTTCATTTTCATATTCCATCATTCTTGTCTCCTATTGAGTGCATCTCGACAATACTTCATCAAAATCAAGAATCACATTATTATTGAGAATGGTAGTAATGAAGCAATTCAGAGGGGAGACCTCCAAGTGCAGTGAGAACCATTTCTCGATCAGCTATTGTTTCCCCAATGGCGAGAAGGTTATTCCTGATTTCAGTCAACTTCAAAGAATAGGATTGAACGAATTCATCCTTGTCTTTCTTGAGATTCTTCAATTGGTTCATAAAGAAAAGAACTTGATTTACATTGTTAGCCCTGAACATATTGACCAAACTTATCATACAACTCCTTAGATGTGCCCACCTCAGAGGTGTAAGCAACCAAACTTTTGTGGATGGAATCCCGAATAATCAACTTAGCTTTGATTTCCCCTTTTGTATACTTCGACTTTGTGGCAACAAGTGCAGATGATGGAGGCTCTTGGATTTTTCCCTGCACATAGTCCATGACCTCTTGATCTTCTAAGACCAAGTCCAAAGACATCTTCCAAGCATGATAGTCAGACTTCTCAGTCAACTTATTATCAGCTTTGAAGCCATTATAATTTGAGGTACCCATGGGTCCTTGACAAATGCTACTTCTTCGGTGATTGCTCTCAACACAAACTTGGGCTTTGTCTTCAACTTAGCTCTAATACCATGTAAATTTTTGAAGATGTTCTATGCTTGATGCAAATTTACTTCAAACTCGATACCAAATAGCAATCACATAAACATGAAAGTAAAATGTTAATAGAACATACCAATAGATCGACGGAAGACAAGCCAAAAATACACTTAAATTGATCAGCGAAATATAAGTGTTGTGGTGTGTTACAGCGGTCAACAGAATGCTTCAACCAACAAAGTCTCCTCACGGTCAGCCAACCAGAAGTGTCACACAACCCTCAAGACAACTCCATAAAAGTCAACGAAAGTCAACGTTGTCCAATCAACACAGTCAACACAGAACAGCGAGAGCAAAAAGTCAATGCAACAAGTTAAAGGTCGACATCTAGCCTCAATTTATGTGCCAATGAATGCGGCCTTCAGAAATCGAAAGTTTGGTGAAGGTTGGAGGTCAAAAGGATCAAGCATTGACCAAAGTCAATGTTGGTCAAACTTATGCTGAAACCCTAGACAAATCTATACAAAAACCCTAGCTGTTGTTCCACACGTGTGAGAAGAAAAGCCTCCAAAAGGTGATCGAACCAATCAAACACAAGAGAGAAGTTTGTGATGAGTGGATGATGAAATGACCTCCAAGTTTGTCCAATTTATATCCATCTGTGAAGGTGTGTGACACGTCTGTTGGGGCTTCAAGCATACATTACAATTCTGGCCAACCTTGCACATAAGTGAAGTAAATTCAAAATAAATGTTTTGCTAATCCGATCAAGATGATCTTTAGATCAATCTTACACCTCTTCGAAAGAGGAATCCAATAAAAATATTGGCATCATCATCTGAGCAGTACAACATGGAGTTTGGACCTAGTTGCCCAAAATTAACACTTGTTCACAAACAAAGTTGTGCACAAGACAAATGTAAATTTTGAATAGCTTATCTTTTGAAAAGTTATTGTAAAGGAGCTACAGGGATCTTCCAGTAAAAGAAATTATAGCTCCTTTGACTTTGATAAGGGATGCAGCTCACTTTAAGTTTTTTGTTTAAAAGGGAATAGCTACGAGAAGAAAGTGCATATCAGATTCTATGTCTTGATGAGCACGATAAGTAGAAGACCCTGATTTTGGCATCCTGGTTGCATTAAGCCTGAATCTTATGATGGATGCCTGAATGCGAAGAATCTCGCCTCATCATGGATTGGGTAATTTGATGCGTTGGTAGTTGTCATCTAGCAATGAAAGATACCACAGTTGTTTTGAATTAATCTTATGGATGGATTTCTTCTCCCTAGTTGAAAAAGGACCATGACAATTCTTAAGAATTATCCTCTTTGACCTGGAGCTTCCTAGAAGTTTTCAGTTGTAGTTGCCTCGTATGGGAAGTTGATAATTAAAGGCTAGATGATCACCTAAAGCAAGGATTCAGTGGCAACTATAATGTTTTTATTCTGCTATTGATGATGTATGTCCATCAGATGATAAACATCTTATTTATCAATATAAGAGGGAGTTGATTTTTTTAAGATGAAAGATCTAGCTTTGTTCCTAAGCTTAAAAGTCTGTTAAGATGAAGCAACCACTGATCCGGATATAGACTACTTATCAAGACATTGGAGTATACCTTGATACAAGGACTCTAAGTCGATTTATGGTTAAGCCACAATATTGGATAGTTGCTCATTGAGATATTTCAGTATTTTTATGGTCTGAAGATTCATGGCCGAAATTTGTTGGTCCCACATTATGTGTATGGAAAGTGCATATCTAGGTACTATAACTCTTGGAATCTACCTTACTTCGTGGATGAATCAAAGTCTGAAATCTGGGAGGTCCATTTAGGATAAAAGCAGCAAGCATGGCTTATACTATGAAGCCATTCGATTACAGAAAACTCATCAGTGAGCCATTTTGATATAGTATATTGGAGAGCTACCAAGCTTTATCATTATTGAGTAGATGAGTAGAGTACTATCATTCTTACATAGCCTCTTGGGGTCATCTTCCTTCAGAAAGAGGTTGAAAGTCATGGATAGACCCTATTAAGAAGGTCTCGGTCGAACATTGAGCTCTGGGAGCTCCTGGAGGCCTGGGGTACTTCTTGATGCTATGAGCGACCAAAGGGTGAGTGTTTCACCTTCCCCTATAAGTACGAGTGGTTCACCTTCCCCTATGGTGGTTGTCATGTGTGTAGGGTGAGTGGTTCACCTTCCCCTACGATTGATGAGATATGCATAGGATGAGTGGTTCACCTTCTCCTATGTCATATGAGCAAGATGAGTGGTTTACCTTCTCCTATGAATACCTCAGTAAGAGATGCATATAAGCATCTGCTTGTTGTCACATGTGGACATGTCGATGGGACGTGGTTTATGCTTTCCCCACATATAGGATGCTCATTTCCTACGATCGATGGTTGACATGTCAATGGGATGTGGTTCATCCTTTCCCCACATGTAGGATACTCATTCCCTACAATTGATGGTTGACATGTCGGTGGGACATGGTTCATCCTTTCCCCACATGTAGGATCCTTCCTACAATTGTTGGTTGGCATGCATGTAGCACAGGGTTCATCCTTTCCCTACTCTCGTCGGTTTATATGCGCATAGAATGTGGTTTACCCTTTCCCTACGATGGTTGTGACTTCTAACTATAGGATGTGGTTAACCATTTCCCTACTTGTGGTTGTGAGCAGGATGTGATTTATTATTTCCCTGCAGTTGCCCTAGCATCATCCTACCCATGCAGTCCAGGACACATGGGAAGTACCTCTCATCGGGAAAATGAGTTAGGAAAAGTGTATAGGGACCATAGCACTAATGATGTACGCATTGTGTACTATCTTACTAGATATGTCTGGGATGCATGATGTATAACAACTTGGTCTGGGATCAAGACTGATTGAGGTTCTACCGTTCGACTGACTTTTGTCAATGGAGAGTGGTAAGGTCTTGTGACTCACTCTCGATCGATTCTTCATCATTATCTATATCAGTATTCAGCAGAGTAGAGTAGAGATGCAAAGATGATTCATGACGTCAAGGTGACATGATAATCAATGATGATGGATGGATTGGCAAATAGAATTCTCCCTAGTTGAGAGGGAGTGTTAATATTGTCAACTAGGGCCAAAATCCATTTTGGACATCTCACTTGATGGAGATAATGATTGCATTTAATTCCTCCTTTCAAGAAGACCAAAATCGACCTAAAGATCATTAAATTTGGATAAGGAGAAATGTATGTTTGAATTTATGCCCACTCATATGCAAATTGTCAAGGTCATCCTCACCTCCATGTAGGCTCAAAAGACCCAAACATCGTGTCTCTTGACCCTCTCCAAATTGTATATATAGAGGTGTCCTTCAACCTCATTTGACACATCTGAGGTGCTCCAAAGTATGTATGTGATAGCCGAGCCCTAGAAGGACAAAGGGTTGTTTTGTTTTGGGTTATTCTTCTACAACATGGCCGAGATGTTTCAGAGAGGACAACCGTTGGTCTTGAGGAGAATTCTGGTCTCTTTGTATGGGTAAGTTCATCATTGCAGGTCTGATCCCAAGAGCAGTAAGGTAGGCCAAATTTGTGAGTGTTCTTGTGAACAATGTAAGGCAAAATCTCCCCTCTAGAAAAAACGCACTACAGATCAGAAGCTTCACAAAGAGCCGCAAGAATTCACCAACATAGATAAGGATGTCAAAATACCTAACAAGGGTTGTGTCAAATCCTTAGAGCCAGCGGATGGCACAAGGAAGGTCGCAGCTGAAATAAGGAGTTTTGGAACAACTGAGTGGGACAACAATGATTTACTAGAATCCCTAACTAGATCTCGCTTCAAGAAGGTATCATCTAATCACTTGGACAAAAATACCAAAAGTAATAATCTTTGATTGGGGTCATCTACTTGTCTAAGGAAATGACATTGGATCTCCAAATTGGCAAGTCATTTTGCCTTTAAAATATTGTACTCTTCCTCCGCTGAACATTTGTTATTGATAATCAGAAGAATTGATCCAGGGTTTTCCCCACCTTCGGGTTTTTCCCTAGCTTGAGCCAATTTTTGTGTTCTCTGGTCTTGGCTTGTCTTTTGCATTTATGTTTAATGTTCTTTCATCGGTTACCGTCATGTGATAATGGTTAATGTTATTGATAATGGGCTAATGATCTAATGAAGTAACTGACCTAAGCAAAGAACACATTATATCAAAAATTAACAAGCTTCTCGTCTTCTCCCTTCCTCCGCCTCAAGTTGTTACGTGAATAGTGTTTCCATTAGGAACAGTTGTTGATCCATGTACATTGTACGGTGATTCATAACAGAGCCAAAACCTATTTTCTACTAATCTGTGGCTTCCTTACAACACAGTCATAAGGTAATCCGCTATAGTTGAATACGGCACGTTGTCACAGGCAGACCATGAAGTCACCCCAAATGCCAATTGCGGCTATGATCAAAGCCTACGCTGATGGGCCAGAGCGACTAAATCTCCACACTGCCATAGATATGAATTTTTCACTTCTTAAGTGCCAAAACTAGAATAGCAAGTAATGTATAGAAAATAGACTTTTGGTTATTCTGTAACAGAGTTGTTTGACCCAAAGAATACCCACAAAGGACTTTGATCTTGTGTAGCGAGACAGGTCTATATGTGACATATCCCCAATTAAAATTTTGACATGGAAATTCCCAATTTTGCAATTTTGGGAATTAATATATATATATATATATATAGCTAAATAAAATTAGGAGAAATAAGTTGTGGATATATTAAATAAATTCTGGAGAAAAAGCAATGGTTGAGACCTAGGAAAAGAAGAAAAACTAAAGTTAAGTTATGGAGTTACCAAGCATGGAAATAGAACCATGGGAAGGATCAAACCATGGTATGGGAAAAATCGAACCATGGCATGAGGAAGTGAAAGCAAAAATAAAGGGAAGGTTGGGGCCTTATTTTGATCATTTTGGTTTTGGCATTTCATTTCCAAATTGGAGGTTTGCTTAAGTTGTTGAACTAAGTCAACTAGTGTTGTTTAGCACAAGGATTTCCAAGTGGAGAATCCAACCTCTCTTTCGGTGAGGTTGGAGAGAAAACTTGGAGCTGATTGGATATTTCTTTCCCTGCATTTTGTGAGATATTTCATCTCTACAAGAGGTAGGTTGTTTTTGTTGGAGCAGTTGTTGCAATCTTGTCTTGGGAAATAACTGGAATTTCACTCAATCTTTCAATAATGATTTATCAGTTATTTTTGTGGAGAATTTTTGGTGGAGCAGCTATAAATTTTCTGGTGGGACGCAGAGCTAGGCAGTGGGTAATTTCACTTGAATTTTGGGTGACTCTGGGATGTTGGAATTAGCCCAAAAGATTTATGGGTTTTCTTTGTCCTTATTTGGAGATCATTGTCCTAATTTTTCAAAAATTTTGGAGCAGAATTGAGGCTTCAAATACCAGTTTACCTCCAGCATCCGCAACAGTAAATTTTTGGGCAGAGCATGCAGCCAATGAGCCATTTCAGCGTGGAGTTTTCTTCATTCTCACCTAGGTTTTGTGTGCTTGCTTAAGCAAGCCTAGGTGCACACATTCCAATATATTTTGTACTCGCCTTCTCATTGGATATTTAATAAAATGGCTCAATTCTATTATTTCTGCTCAACATTGTTCTAAACTTCTTATTCTTGTGGAATTTTCAGATTGCATGTTTATTTGTTTGCTATAGCTAGTTCATGTTTTGATATTTCACTATATTTCTCTAGTTAGAACATTACAGTGGTATCAAAGCATGTTCTTGGCCAGCTGTGGGCTCTAGAGCATGTCATGATTGGACCATTTGGTGGAGTTCGTCATCATGGAGGCAGAGGCAGACGAAGATGTCCTAGTAGAGAGGACAAGCCTGAGCATCTTTCTGATATAGAGTTTGATAACACCAAAGCCTACATGGGGGACAATGGGGAAGATCAGCCTACGGAGGGTGGGCATGACCCACTACTTGAGGAGTTGGCATGGTCAAACCAGCAAATGATGGAGATGATAAGGCTGATGTTGGCTCTGCAATTGCAAAATATATAGGGAGGACCTCCAGGTGGTGGGGGAGGAAACAATGAAGGAAGTTCTGGAATAAGAGAAGGGAGCCATGTAAATACACACACAAGCCACACATATGGTCAGACTCCCAAGCCTACTATGCGTTGCTTCACGAAGGAACCAGAGCAAGAGAAAGGTGTTGATGCATTCACTAAGTTAATTAAATCATTTACTGATGAGATTGACAAGTATTCAGAAGGACATAATCCTTTGTAGATTACTTCCATCTAAAGGAGAAATATAGAGAGTTGGGCCCTCATTCCAAGGAGGACAGCAGAATCGGAATTGGGATAATTAGAAGTTAGTAGGGAAGGTGACATTGCCAGGGTTTGACGGGTCAGCCAAGAGTTATACAAGATCATGGGTTCAGAAACTAGACACTTACCTTAGGTTGAATCACATGCAAGAGGCAAATGCCATCAGATTTGCTACATTGCATTTGGAGGGTGATGCACAGGAGTGGTGGTATCACAGATTAGTTACACTTGGGCATGTGACCATCACATCCTATAGTGAGTTCACTCGCGAGCTGATGAAGAGATATGATAGGAAAGATTTGGAGTTGCACTTCAGGGAGTTGGCTAACTTGAAGCAGACAGGCAGCGCAGAGGCTTACATAGCAAAGTTTCAGAGGCTTGCAGTGATGGTTTCATATATTTCTGAGGCACGATTGATCATGTTGTTTATTGAGGGTTTGGTCGAGCCTCTGCGAAGTTGGGTGTGAGCTTATAGGCCAATATCATTGCAGGATGCCATTAGCCGTGCGCAAGACATGCTAGATGTTGTTCCAAAGACTAGGGTTCCAGCACCTACGAAACCCTCTCTCTCAGAAGGGAAAAGACATCAGACCTTCTCAGAAGGAGTGGACAAGGAAAAGACAATTGGATGCTGAGACTAGGAGGGACCTCCAGCAGAGGAAATTATGCTTTACTTGTCAGGAGCCATGGGCACCAGGGCATCGGTGTACCAAGGGCAAGGCCCACTACATAGAGGTATTTTCAAACAGTGATCCAGGAGGGGGATGCAGACCAAGAGGTAGATGCAGGTGAGGGTGGACCTCAGAGCTCAGGAGAAGGTGGCTCACCGGCCCCACCTAGTGGAGGAGCTTTCTTACCCACTGGTGGAGTTATTGCTTTGCTTCAGGGAGCTCCGAAGTATTTATCACTGAGGAGCAGAGGTATAGTACAAGGACTATTGAGATTTTGTGTATTTGGGGTAGCATCAATTGTGCTCTAGCTCCCAAACTTTGTGGAGGGACTAGAGTTCACCTAATCTACAAGACCCAAAAATGGATTTGGGAAAATTCATCTGGTTTAGGAGATATTAAATTAATTAATTATATTAAGTGTATTTCCTAAGTTAAAACTTAGGGAACTTAAATAATTAAAGTGAATTTAATTAAACATGTGATGAAATTGTCACACAGATCAAGCTTTCTTTTAATCTTAGCCATTGATTAAAGATTTAATCTTGGTCGTTGATTTGTCAATGAGAAAAGAGTATAAAGGAAAGGCTTGGGGTCATTTGTAAAGACACACAGAGGTAGAGCACTAAAGATAAGTTGAGATTCTAGGGCAGGGTTTGCTAAAAATACTCAGAAGTGTTTCAGCTGCAGAGAGGGGAATTTAGGCCAAGGGAATGATCTGATCCCAAGGTCTAAAATACACAAGAGGCAGAGATTAGCTCTAAGGACAACGCAGAAGAAGGCAGCAGCAGCAACAGCAAGGACAGCGTGATTTTCAACAGGAAACCCTCTGGGGTTACGCAGAGACCCTTCAGGGGTAGCATAGTGACTGCATCACCCAATCTGGGGTAACGCAATCCCTTCCAGAGCAACACTAAGGATTTGGAGGACTTCCAAGGTTGACGCAGAGGCTTTCAAGGGCTTCAAAGGCTGACGCAGAGCCTTTCAAGGGCAGCGCTGAGGTTTCTAGGCCCTAATCTTGGCTGAGTTCTGTAAATCTCATTTGAGGGTGTGGATCAATCATTATTTTGGCCCTGGATCAGCCAGTGAGTTGTAGATCTAGTGTTATCTCTGTCAGGTTTTCCAGATCTGGAACCCAGATTTGTGTATTCAGAAATATTTGTAATAATAGAACCCTCCAGCAGCCAAAGACCGGTTTTCCCACTTGGGTTTTTCCAGGGACTATTTGTCCAGAAATAATTGTGTCACTTTGTCAATGTGTGCATGTGCTTATTCTAGATCTGGATTGGTAGAGATTTGTTATGTGTTTTGCTTCGATGTTAACTTGACTTTATTCAGTTAATAACTTATCTAAGTAGGAGGAGCTTAATCGGATTAACAGTAATAATTTTTGCATAAGATATAAGATTCAGAAATTTCTACAAGGACAACGTGTATAAGTGTTGGTGGACAGTGGGGCAACCCACAATTTAATTGATGCACAGTTAGTTGAGCGTAGAGGCTCAATATTGGTGCCAAGAGATAGGACTATGTAGTGTACCCGATATGTTCCGGGCATGACAGTGACCATGGGGAACTATTCAGTGACAGACCATTTCTTCGTGGTGGATGTTCTGGACACCAATGTGGTGATGGGAGTTCAGTGGTTGTATTATCTTGGGTGTGTCACTATTGATTGGAGGAAATTGGAGATGGAGTTCATAGGGATGGATGGAATGCTAGTAGTGTTGAGGGGTATGCATTCATATCCACCCCATATAGTGTTTGCACACAAGATAGAAGTTGATTTGAGGCGCGATGACACAGAGTAGGTTGTAGAGCTAAGGATCTCAGAGACTGGGAGGCTGAAACAGCAAACACATCCGGACATATTGGCTCTTTTGGAGAGGCATTAGGCGGTATTTGGAGAGATTCCACCAAGAAGGCCACCCGACCAAGGGTTCGAGCACACCATTGAGCTGGAGAAGGGGGTTCACACAGTGATCACCACTCCCTATAAACATCCCAAGGCATATCGGGATGATATTGAGAGGGTTAAAAAGGAGTTCTTGAGGTTGGGAAATGCCGCATATCAAGCCTAGCTCGAGTCCTTTCACTTCCTCTATAGTGTTGGTGAAGGAGGAGGATGGGACCCTTCGCATGTGCATTGACTATAGGGCCCTCAACAAGAAGATGTTGAATATTAGGTATCCCATTCCACGCATTAATGAGTTGATGGACGAGCTTAGAGGAGCCAAGTACTTCTCTAAGATAGACTTGCACTCAAGGTACCACCAAATCCGGGTGAGGGAGCAGGACATCCCCAAGGTGGCGTTTTGCTACCATTATGGACATTTTTGGTGATGCCCTTTAGGTTAACTAATGCACCAGCCACGTTTCAGTCTTGCATGAAACATGTGTTTCGTAAGCAGTTGCGACGATGTGTCTTGCTTTTCTTTGATGATATCTTGATATATAGCAGGATTTGGGAGGAGCACCTCCAACACTTGGAGGAGGTCCTGCACATAGCAGCAGTTGTATGCGAACATGTCCATGTGTGAGTTTGGATTGACGGAGATGTTATATCTTGGGCATGTGATTGGGGAGGATGAAGTACAACTGTACAAGTGCATTAGGAGAAGATTAGGTCCATCCTGGATTGGCCTACGCCCAGGAATGTGACAAAGTTGAGGGGATTCGTGGGCATCTGTACGTATTACAAGAGGTTCCTAAAGGGGTTTTCCCAGTTAGCAGCACCCCTTACGGATTTGACAAAGAAAGGGGATTTGAGTGGACTAATCTGGCACAGGAGGCTTTTGAGTGCCTCAATAGGGTGATGAGTAGTTGTTCTATTTTGGCCCCTTCAGATTTTTCACGCCCATTTGTGATCCGGATTTATGCAGGAACGCAACAGAATAAACATATAACCATAAATACAAAGATGCAGCGGAAATAACAATTCATTTCATTAATATCAAAGAACTGAAATTTGCTTACAGACAGAATGGAAATAAAACTAGCTAGGGCGTTGGTAGCTATCTCTAAGAAGAGATGTGGCGGCTACAGGCCTCTGAACTAAGTTACAATGAGGCTCGAGGGCCTATTTGTTATTTAGAAACAATGGGAAATTCTAAACAGCCAAAACCCTAACCCTAGGAGATGAAGCGCCAAAACTATGGGCCCCATTTGGGTAAATTGGTGTTTGCATTTCAACTTCCCGGGGGCATAACTTTGGCATACTATCTCCGTTTCACGTGTACCATACCTCGTTAGAAAGATCTATCCGAAGACTACAAATTTTGAGTGAGCAACATCGGTCCATGGACCCATGTTGCTCCCCGTTTTCCCCAAAAACGTCGTTTAGGGCCTCAAAACTGCTCCGGAAGTTCAGGACTCGAAAACTACTAAAAATAGTAAGTTGTGCCGAAACTGAAAAACTGAAAGAGACAATGGTGGGGCCCCAAGTGGAATAGGCAGGTGACCACCAATATCCACCTGGATCATTCCTCCCCCCTTAGGAAGCAATGGTCCCCATTGCGTTAAGTGCCTCCATGAGATGAGGAAATTTCTGCTGAACTTGGTCCCTGGTGAACCACTTTCCTTGGTGCAGGAGTTGGCCAGCTTTGACAACCCAATACAGTTGGATCTTCTGTTGGCGAGTGTTCTTCATTTGCATGTCCATGATACAATCTGTGGTGGCTTGTTCCATGCAGTCTGGGTTTAACTCTGTTGGTGTGAGTTGTTCTGCAATGTCAGAGGTGTCCAGTAGAGGTGGGAAGTAAGGACGAAGGCGGTCCACATTGAATACTGGGTGCAGGCCAAGGAATGGTGGAATACTGAGCTCGAAGGCATTGTTCCCAACAGCCTTGGTGATGGTGTACGGCCCGTATCGGAGCGGGCAAAGCTTGCGATGGGGTCCAGCGAGGCGCTCCTTCTGCAAATGTAGCCATACTTTGTCACCCACCTGGAAGTTGCGTGGCACCCGGTGTTGATCATGGCATTGCTTGTACTTAGCATTGGCTCTATCCAATATGTCATGAACCTGTTGGCGGATGTGTTGAATGCACTCGATGAAGCTATTTGCTTTGTCAACTTCAGACTGGACATGAGCTGAATCGGCTTGAGTAACCGCAAATGGCATGACTATGTCAATGGGACATAGTGGCTGGAATCCCAAGCCCACTTGAAAGGGGCTATGGCTGATTGAACTGTGGAGAGCCCGGTTATAACTATGTTGTACATAGGGGAGGCACCCGTCCCATGTGCGTGGATGCTTTGAATTGTACATGCGCAGAATGTGTACAATCATACTGTTGACGACCTCTGTCTGGCCATTTGTTTGGGGATGGAAAGTTGTGGACTTGGTGAGCTTGGTGTCCAGCATTGACCAGAGGCTGGACCAAAATGTGCTGAGGAACCTGCTATCCCGATCTGATATGATAGACTGTGGGATCCCAAAGTGCACCCACACTCGTTCAAAGAAGAGTTTAGCAGTGGCTTCTGCTGTGATATTCTTCTTGCAGGCCGCCATAATGGCCATCTTCGAGAATCTATCGACGACCACGAAAACACAGTCATTCCCCTGCTTAGTAGAAGGCAGGCCTGACATGTAATCCATGGAGATGGATTCCCAAGGTCGACTAGGGGTAGGTAGAGGAGTATATAGGCCTTGCTTCTTGATGGTCGGTTTGGCAATGGCACAAGCAATGCAGGATCTGATGTGCTTCTCGACATCCTTTCGAAGGTTCGGCCAATAGAAATACTTCTGTAGTATTGCTACTGTTTTCTCGACCCCGAAATGCCCAGCGGCTCGACTGTAGTGTGTTTCCCATATCATCTTGGCACGCTCGCTTGAAGGAACACAAAGGTGTCCCAGGTGACATAAAAGTGCATCTTGGAGGTGAAAATTTGGAACTTGCGTACCCCCCAAGAGTGCCTTGTAAATGTGGCCGAATTTTGGGTCGCTCTCGTAGAGAAGTGGCCGATCAGAAGTCTCGTGCCCACAAGAGTTGAGAACGGTCGTAAGCACCACGATCGGTGGTCGGCTGAGGCAGTCTACAACATTATTGGTGCTACCCTTCTTGTACTTGATGTTCAAATGAAACTATTGCAGATATGTGGACCACTTCTGATGGCGAACATTTTGCAACTTCCCTTGTGTCTATATTAACTGCAGGGGCCGGTGGTCTGTGTGGATGATTGTTTCCTTCCCCAAAATGTAATGCTTCCATTGTCGACAAGCTTGCACAATGGAATACATTTTTTTGTCATAAGTGGGATACTTGTGAACTGTGTCAGACAATGTCTCACTGTGATATGCCTCTGGATGTCCCTATTGAGTAAGAATTGTCCCAATAGCATTGTCAGAGGCATCTGTCTCGATCTCGAATAGCTATTGCAAGTCTAGTAATGTGAGCACTGGGGCAGAACAGAGGCGATTTTTCAATTCTGTGAACGCCTTCTGTTGAGGTTCTGACCAAAAGAATTTTGCTCTCGCTCCTCCCTTGGTGACTTGACTCAAGGGCCAAGTGATATGAGAGAAACCCAACACGAACCTACGATAGAAATTAGCAAGGCCCAGAAAGCTGCAAAGCTCTATTATAGTGGTTGGGGCTGGCCAATCCCGAATGACTTGGATCTTGGTTGGATCCACATACACCCCCCTTTCATCAATAATGTATCCCAAATATTGAACCTGGGTCATGCCAAAAGTGCACTTCTCCAAATTGGCACACAACTTGTGTTGCTGCAGTGTTTGGAGGACTTGTCAAATGTGGTGAAGGTGCTCTTCCCAAGTCTGACTGAAGATCAGAATGTATCCAAGTACACCACTACAAATGAGTTGGTGAATGGCCGCAAGATGTCGTCCATCAACCTCATGAAGGTTGTGAGAGCATTTGTCAATCCGAAAGGCATGACCAACCATTCGAAAAGGCCTTCCTTGGCTTTGAAGGCAGTCTTCCACACATCGAAGGGTTCAATTGGTACCTGGTGATACCCAGACTTCAAGTCGATCTTGCTAAAATATTTTGCACCTTTGAGTTGGTCCAGAAGGTCATCAATCCGTGGGGGGATCGGGTACCTATTCCGGACAGTGATCTTGTTCAGCACCCAATAGTCAATACAGAGTCTCCACGTCCCATCCTTCTTCTGTACCAACACGATCGGGCTCCCACAGGGCGATGAACTTGGTCGAATGTGCCCTTTCTGCAGCAGCTCCTGAATATGCCTCTTGATTTTATCGTTCTCCAGAACAGAGCGCTGATAGATCGGTCCATTGGGTAGCGGCGCACCTAGGGTCAGATCAATCGGGTGCTTGACCTGACAATGCAGAGGCACCCCTGTGGGTGAGGTGAAGATGTCACCGTACTCCTCCACAACCTTATCCATTTGTTGTTATCATGCAAAGGAGCCCTGTGTGGAGGTCGTGGCCATAGTCTTCTTCTTGCCCTAGGGGCGGATCATCGAGAAAACGAATTTCCTGGTTTGGGAAATGAGCTTACTGCATTGTTTTGCAGTAACCAAAGAGATAGCGAAAGGAGGTGGTACCTCTGGTATCCTGTACAACTTATTTCCCAGAATAACAATAACAGCGCGAGGCCGAGACTCATATACAGCATGACGCTTCCACAAGTATGGTTGTCCTAATAATACGTCAGAAACATCAATAGGAGCAACGTCACATAATACCTCATCCGTGAAGAGCTTGATGCTATAGGGAAGGCGGCACTGCTGGCTGACGCAGAGATCTCGTCCTTGGTGAAGCCACCCGATGGTGTATGGATGTGGGTGAGCTATGGTCGGCAAGCCCAACCGCTTCACGGCAGCTACTGAAATGAGATTCTTTTGGCTCCCATTGTCAACAATGAATTGTACCGGGGAGCCCTTTACCCACATCTGGGAGTGGAAGAGACGTTCCTCCTCCTCTAGATCTTCTGGTTCTTCCTTCTGGATCTTCGTAGTGGCAACAGTGGCGTTGGGCTCTGCATCAATAATCTGTTTCCCTTTGTCATTCCCCTTGTCAGGTTTTGATTCAGAGTTGGAGCATGCATCTGACTCAGAAGCCCTCATCTCGGCCACTAATGACTGCTTGGCCCGACACTCACTTGTGTTGTGAGTGGAGCTCTTATGGAACTCACACCACTTTCCCGTGTCCTTTGGCTTTGCGGTGTTTGTTCTTTGCTTGTGGCTTCGACAGGCTATCTTGAGTCGCCATGCCTTGGCTCTATCCTTAGTTTTGCGGTTTGGGAGCACCTTTCCCTTGCTTTTGATTCGCAGATCCAAAGTCTCGCTTCTTCTGTTTGAATTTCTGCACAATCTTGGCAGCGTACCGGTATGTCGTACCAAGAGAGGAGATGTCGAGGAACTCCATTTCCTCCTGAATGTATCTGTGCAGACAACTGCGATACTTTAGCACCAGATGTTTCTCTGAATCTTTGATACCCAACTTGGTGCGCAGGGTATGGAATAGATTTGTCAACTCATGCACATCTTGATCTCTTTGTTGTCGCAGCGTGATCCATTGTATGTACTTATCCTCATAGCTCCCCACGTGATAGTACTGTTCCTTGATGGCGTCTCGGAAAGAATTACAAGTGGGTACGGCCAAGAACAGAGAGGGTTTTGTCTCGTCCTTTTTCTCACAGTGGGTTTCCCACCAGTGCTTGACATGGGGGGCAGCTTTAAGGAGTGCAAAAATAATCTTCTCCCTGTCGGAAGAGTCATGAACCGAGAAATATCCTTCTAATAGATTCAACCATCTATCTACGACATCTGCATCTATTTGACCCTCAAATATGGGAATGTCAAAATTTACTTGTACCTTAAAAGGAGTCGCACCTCCAGAGTGGCTGCTGGATGCAGATGCGCCACCGATGGGCAGGCGTTGAAGGATCTGAGCAAAGTTATCAGTAATCGTGTTCCTTTTTTTTTTAGGGCCTCCACGAGCAATATTTTTATAGGATCTCCTGCTCCCTCATATTTCTTTTCATCCCCCATGGGCATCCGTCGAGGTTTGCGAGGCTGATCTTGCAAAGGTTCCACCAGATCGAGCCCTAGCTCCTTATACCCCGACCTCGTTGGGGACATGCAAAGAAGGATCGAGAAAAAGCAGACTGCTCTGATACCACTGATCCGGATTTATGCAGGAACGCAACAGAATAAACACATAACCATAAATACAGAGATGCAGCGGAAATAACACTTCATTTCATTAATATCAAAGAACTGAAATTTGCTTACAGACAGAATGGAAATAAAACTAGCTAGGGCGCTGGTAGCTATCTCTGAGAAGAGATGTGGCGGCTACAGGCCTCTGAACTGAGTTACAATGAGGCTCGAGGGCCTATTTATTATTTAGAAACAATGGGAAATCCTAAACAGCCAAAACCCTAACCCTAGGAGATGAAGCACCAAAACTATGGGCCTCGTTTGGGTAAATTGGTGTTTCAACTTCCCGAGGGCGTAACTTTGGCATAAGATCTTCGTTTGACGCGTACCATACCTCTTTAGAAAGATCTATCCAAAGACTACAAATTTTGAGTGAGCAACATGGGTCCCTCCATGAACGCATGTTGCTCCCCGTTTTCCCAAAAAACGTCGTTTAGGGCCTCAAAACAGCTCTGGAAGTTCAGGACCCGAAAAACTGCTAAAAATAGTAAGTTGTGCCGAAACTGAAAAACTGAAAGAGACAATGGTAGGGCCCCAAGTGGAATAAGCAGGTGACCACCAATATCCACCTGGATCAATTTGTCTTGGAGTGCGATGCATCAAGGAAGGGAATTGGAGCAGTTTTGTCTCAAGGAAGTCACCCCATAGCCTTTAAGAGCCGAAAACTTCAGCCACATGAGAGGTTGTATCCCATATATGATAAAGAGATGTTAAAAATCATACATGTATTGGCTAAGTTTCAACAATACTTACTGGGGAACGGGTTCAAGGTTAAGACTGATCACAATAGTCTTCGATTTATCTTGGAGCAGCAAAAACTGCAGGAGAGACAGCAGAAATGGGTCAATAAGATCCAAGCATATGATTTTGAGATTGAGTATGTCAAAGCAAGCAGAACATAGTAGTTCATGCATTATCACGGAAACCTGCGACAACTCTCTTTGATGGATATCACATAGGATTGAAAGGCACAATTTTTGGTGGAGTACTCCAAGGATAGGCAGGCATGTGAGATCTTGGATGGTACTCATGGAGATGACAGGTACCGAGTGATGGATGATGTTATCTATTACAAATATAGGATTTATTTGGTGCCAAGATCACAGTTGAGGGTGAAGATCCTACACGCAGCTCATGACTTACCTTTGGCAGGGCATCAGGGATTCTACAAAACTTACAGGGCCATTAGGGAGCATTTCACTTGGCGGGGTCTTAAGGATGATGTTCTGAGGCATGCCAGGGAGTGTGATGCATGTCATAGGAACAAGGGAGAGCACACACATCCTTCTAGGTTTACTACAACCTCTTCCTATTCCTGAGAGGAGGTGGGTAATTTCACTTGATTTTTGGGTAATTCTGGGAGTTTAGAATTAGCCCAAAAGATTTATGGGTTTTGTTGGTCCGAGATTGGAGATCATTGTCCTAATTTTTCAAAAAAATTGGATCAGATTTGAGGCCTCAAATATCAATTTACCTCCAACAGCAGCAGCAATAAATTTCTGGGTGGAGCTTGCAGCCAGTGAGCCATTTCAGCATGGAGTTTTATTCATTCTCACCTAGGTTTTGCGTGCTTACTTAAGCAAGCTCAGGTGCACACATTCCACTATATTTTGTACTCGGCTTCTCATTGGGTATTTTATAAAATGGCTCAGTTCGATTATTTCCGCTCAATAGTGTTCTAAACTTCTTGTTCTTGTGGAGTTTTCAGATTGCATGTTTATTTGTTTGTTGTAGCTAGTTCATGTTTTGATATATCATATTTCACTGTATTTCTCTAGTTAGAACATTACAATATGGTTATGCTAGTTAAGAAGAAATTGTTGTGCCAAAACAAGAAGAAAGACAAAAAGTCTAAAGATAAAAGAATTTTATCGACTAGGGTGAATCTTTCAGCACTGAAATTGATAGGAGAAAGGAGTCTTCAAACCCTCAAAGCTAATGCTCAAGAAACAAATAAGATGATCTACAATGATGATCCCAAAATCAATTCAACCTTATATACTTATAAATTTTCCTAGAGGGGTCTCTTCTTCTTAATTGATTGAGTAAATTTAGCTCCAAACCCGAATTTTAGGTTTCTTTGCCCAGCAGCCTCAAAACTTGCCCAAAAGTGGAATTTTTTGCAGTTTTCCCCTTTATTGAGGATTGTAGCATACAGGGATTGATAGGCTATTTTATCCTTTTTTGACACTTAATTTTGCGGAAACATTGCATTGAATGATTGAAGCTGATCTTGGGCTTCATTTAAAGTGCTCCTTAAAGTTGATTTTGAGCCATTCATGGGCTGATTTCGATATGTTCCTCGGTAGACCAGAGTGTTGATTCAGAGTTGTTATTAGGCTGATTTGGAGTGCTAATTCACAGATTCAAAATTGTTGTTGGACTTCCATCGCTGGAGTGTTAGTTTAGCTGTCTACAGCTTACAAATCCTTTCTTGTTCCAGAAGAGTACTGTACAGTAGTACAGAAACCATCATTTCAGCAGTCCATAGAGCAATTATAAAGGCACACTAACAATTATAGAGGAGTTATAGAGGTGGGGCGTATGCAGTGTTTTGGCATGCACAGACCATCCTTCGTCAATTTCCAGTTATATGTTTTCCTAAATCAGCAGTTCAGTCCTAATTCAGAATTTTTGCTTTAATTAGTTTTGCATGCACTGTTAAAGGGAACAGTTCCCTGGACACTCATGTATAAGGATTTCAATCTAAGTTAAGCAAGGCATCCAGATTCAGTCCATAAAGGAAAAGCAGGCCGCACCACTTTCCGATTTGTCAGTAGTTTTGAGCTGTATCTTTAGCTTTCTGTTTTTCAGATTTAATAGAAAATATGATGCTGTTTTGAGTATTCAGATCAGCATGCTGCCTATTGTATTTTAATTATCAGCAGTATGTTTTTGTAGACCGTTAAAGTACTCTGCAGCAGAACTTTGATTGGTGCTTCCAGATTTAATAATCTGTAGTTTTAAGATACATTCTAGAGTGCATAATCTGCTCACCATGGTACCCATGCAGAGAAAGTAGAGGATTTAGGCACAGACTTTTTTTTCTAAGAAACTAATCACTCCACCCTTACACACTGAACTCAGAAGTGAAGAATGGGGGCACTGGTACAATGCCAGCCCTTGCAGATCACTCCTCTTTCTTCCGTGGGATGTCAAATGGAAGGTGTATCAAACACCAGAGGCAGAACCAGCTTGTAACCCCACAGACGCGATGGGGATTGATCCTAAACCATCTATGGGCCCACCGCCCCGCACAAGAGCATCAATCAATTTGGCTAAACCTTGGGGCTTCCAGGCTGGATTATTATGGGGATGCAATGTTGTGAATTTGTAAAATGATTGTTCACTGTGGTGTGATTATTTTTGGAATCTTTTGAACTCAACTTTAAAGGCCATCAGATTCTCAATGTTCATGTATTTTCTTTTGTAACTTTTATTATGTATATCTCAATGTAATTATACTGTGTTATATACATGAGAAAAATTTTCATATTTGGCATACAAAGACTTGGATTTAAATTGATATGCATGAACCTTTGTCTCTATCTGTGTTCATCAGGCTGTGGTATAGCAGCAGCTTGGGCAGTTGTTGCATGGATGTCCTAGGTTCAAATCCTGGTAGGAATCTCCCACCCTGCTTGGTGCATGACAGCTGTGGCAATTGTGGTCAGGTTGTAAATATTAACAAGGGCCATCATGATGAACTCGTGACCTTTTCTCAATCCATTGTGAGCAGTGCTCACCATATTAAATGTAACAGCATGTTGGCTAAATAAGGACCTACTCTGGGCATAAATATAATATATTTGTAAATGGAAGTGCTGATAACCTTCAATTCTTTGCAGCTCAAAAAATTCCCATTTTATAAAGGGGCGGGAAAAATAAAGTATGTGTGTGGATGGTTAGGTGTGTCCTATTAAAAATTAAATATTTTGTCTTCCTGGTCAAGTAACATTAATACCAATATTTTGATCAATATTGTATTGTTCGTGATTTTCTGGTCTACCAGTTCCAGTCCACTTTCGTTCTTGATAACTATGATTAGTGCAACATTAATACCAATATTTTGATCAATATTGTATTGTTCGTGATTTTCTGGTCTACCAGTTCCAGTCCAGTTTCCTTCTTGATAACTATTATTAGTGCAATCACAGTCTACCCATTTGTGATTTCAATCCAGTACTCATGTTAAAGTTTATATATTTATAATTTTATAGGTTGTGCTCACATTATAGTTTATATATTTATAGGTTGTGCTCACATTGTAGTTTATATATTTATAGGTCGTGCTCACATTATAGTTCATATATTGATAGGTCAACCAAGAGGAAATCTTGCTGGTTCAAGTCATAGTATTAAAAACCGGAACCGGTGACCGGACCGGTGGACCTAATGAACAGGGTTTCTGACCAGAACCGGTCTAACTGGTACTGGTCAGGTCTAAATGAACCGGTTTTTAAAAATACATTAAATAATTAATTTTTAATTAAAAAAAAAAAAAACTATTTTTAAGATTTGCAACCATGATTCCAAGCCAATAGAGACAAAAAATGCGAAGTTTTCTTATTTATATACCATGTAAAGGTGAATATATCAAAATGGCACCAAGTGCAATACATATCATCGAAAAAATCCAAATGGCCCATAAATTCCAAAAACAATGCTACAAGTTATGAGGCCATTGGCCTACTACAAATCTACATATATGATATTAGTGATCAACATTATCACTTGAAACTTCTCATCATGATCAAACTCAGTTGGTTGAGTCTCGACTGTCAAACTTTGCAACTGCTCGAGTCACAAACATCTCTATTGGTTCAGTGACTTGAGTCTCAAACTTGTGAAGGTATTTTGCTCTAATATGCCCTATTACTTCATTTGGTGCTCCACATGGCTTTACATGGCCTCTTATCCCAGCCAAGTGTTGCTTGAACCTGCAAATACCCCCTCCTACAATAGATTTTTGGCAATATTTGCAGATCATTTTTCCATCAATCATATCACAATGAGCCCATGCAGCAATGTTACCAGACTCCGAACTGGCAATAAATCGGCAAGGTAAAAAAGCGAAGAGTTTTAATCGGATCGGGAAAAAATTGATGAATTCAATAAATAAAGATATACACATATATTGAATTAGAAAAACACTTTTCATTAATTTTCAATATAGCCATGTCCAAACAATGCATAATATAAATAGATGTCCAAAACAACATAAATGAATAAGTATCTCATATATGTTATGAGTCCAAACATGATCCAAAGTACCGAATCCCGACTCCTAACCAGTGACTACATAGAACTAAAAGCATCTGCTTCTAAAAGTTTATAAAATATTGTGTACTAATCAGTGAAAAAGCAATAAATGAAATCTCTTGATTGCTGCTGAAATGATAACAAAATAGTTTGCTACTGAAATATTTGACAGAGCACATGTTGGAGCACATTGCACACTACTCCTCTATTACGCGGAGTAAGCTGAAACTTAAACCATGCCTCTATTACCTTCTTGGCATATGAGTTGCAGGCCTGAGCAATGAGAAGTGAGTTATGGACCGACATTTATTTTTTAATCTAACTAGTTACTAAACCACGTGGCAAACAATGTGGCAACCCTAAAAGTTGAAACTCATTCTCGCCAATTTGAGGCTTGAAAATCTTATTAGTCGCCTAAATCACAGTTAATCGATGAGTTGTGAGTCAAGCTCACGTTGACCACAAGTCAAACTCGGTCAACGCAAGTTGAGTCAATCGGATCGTTTGAGGGAAGAGCAGAGTTTGACTTGTGATTAATCGCGAGTGATCGAAGATTCATGTTTCACTGCCATGCAGTATCTTTGGCTTTTGGAGGCATGATGGCTACTACTTAGCTCAAACTCTAAATTGTTCCACTACTCCAGCAAAAACTCAACACTCTCCAAGCTCTCAATCAAACTCATAAAAGCTCAAAATGAGATGTGTGAGACAAATGAGAGAGCACCCCTGCCTCTAAAGGATTGGGGAGGGTGTTTTTGGAGGGAAAAAACCCTCCTTTTCCCTCCAAAACCACCCATTACCAGCCAAATCAACTTTTGTGGGTCCCTTTTGTGGCCGTGGCAGCTAACCAGCTGGTTAGCACCGATTTGACTGGAAAAAAATGCGAAATGGGGTGATGACCGGGATTTTAGACCGGTTTTGACCGGCTAGGCTCCTGACCGGCCGGTTTGACCAGTTACCAGTTCAAACCGGCCAGTTTTGAATACTATGGTTCAAGTGACTAAGGAAATTTTCAGAATCACCTCCAACCAGTCATAGGTGTCTGACGGATGACCACAATCACTTTAAAAGCAAACATTTTTTATAAGGCTGAAGAGAGGTGTCTGCTGTGGATTTACAAGTCTGGTTTGACATCTGAATAATGTCACAAGGTCAAAATCCAGGGGGGTTGGGTCAGACTGTTCCCTCAAGGAGGGAGTCTCATACACCAACTCTGGCATGCTGGCTACAGAAGTGACCTACAGAAAAAATGCCTCGACCCTTGATCCTTGTTATCAAGCAGTATTTTGCAGACACTTGGGAGCAGAAATATAATGTTTTGCGAATTCAAAACACATTTTCTAGATAATTGTTAAAATCATTTTTTTACTATTGTGTGGGTTTTAAGATGGTGATGAACATATATTGCTTCTGAACTAGCAATATGTTGATTTATAAGGGAATTTTCTAGGTCGTAGTGTCCCGGTAGCAAGGGGGGCCTCATACACCAACCAACTCGGGTGTGCTGGCTACGGACATAACCTAAAAAATGACTTCACCCTTGATCATTATTATCAAGGAGTACTTTACTAAAAAATGCCTTCACCCTTGATCATTATTATCACGAAGTACCTTACAGACACTTGGGAACAACATTATATAAGCTTGTAGGATTGAAAAACCATTTTTCTAGATACTAGTGAAAACCATTTTTACTATTTAGGAGGTTTAAAGATGGTATGGCTGTTTATTGTTTCTCAACAAACAACACGCTAATGTGAAAGGGATTTTTCAGAAAACTTCTGGCAATGGCTTCTTAGTAAATGTTTTCTTGTCTAACGGTCACCCTGCAAATTAAACAAATGATACCGTCGCAAAAGGAGATCGACCTGGCGATGATTCTTTACACATCAAACTTCCATAAAATGCTCAACCAATCGAGAAGAGGGAGAATGAATTCCAAGCCCTAAATTTAATTTTTAAAACTCAGCAAAACCCTGAATTTAATTTAAAGAGCTCGGCAAAACCCTGTTATTTTTCTAAATGTAATAAATGCCCCCGTATAGAGGAGAGGAAAACCTTGTAACGAGTGAGGAATGAGATCAAAATGGTACCTTTGTCTCACCGTCGTGGTGGCCCCAGGATTCGAAACCGCGTCCGGCGTAACCTTGGAATCCTCTGTAACTTTCGAGGATATATCATCTGTCATACTGTGAATCTTGTGGACCTGAAAGTTGCAATGGAGAAGGAAAACAACAAGAGCGGCTTCGAGATTTTAGTCAGTAAGCGAAGGGAAATTGACAAGGCAGTGTAATAGAATAGCTGGTCTGCCTACGAATCGAAATAGGTATCTCATGCTGGCCATTAATTATGCATTACATCTTTAGTAAATAGATACGTGTAACTGAAAGTATTTTTGCCCCCTATTCATATTTAATAGAAACCATTTCGAACTCACCTCTCATTCGTATAAAACATTATAAACAACGCCCATTATTATCTAAACAAAATTATTATATACGTTAAATTGTTTGATTAGATTGTGGTTATTGTTAATTGTGTTTTAAATGTTTGTCTAAAGTATTGTGTAATTCAGTCCACTTTCACTAGCATAATCGATTAAGGACGGGCCTCGTCACCAAGGCAACCCAGGATCAAACCTCGCGGGGGTGGTTGTGCCATGTGCTAAGGGAGGAGACATGCTAGAAAATCTAGTCAATTAAGGGTTGGTGGTGGTCTAGGTTAGGTGCGATCCCTGGGTTACTTTGACAGCTTAGATGCCCCTGGGTCGCGGTTCTTCAACCACAAGTCAAGTGTGGAGGATCTCAAAGAACTTGACAATAAATAAATAAAGTATTGTGTATTTTAGAATGTGTCATTTTCCTTTGATGAGACCACTCAATGAAAAGTGCCCTTTATGAAGTCTAAAAAAGTATGTCAATTTCTAGCACCACACATGTATAGCATGTTTTAACTATCTACATATAATTATTATCATCATGGAAGCATGATCTTCCTATTTATTGCGCCAAGACGTGCTCTCCAGTCAAGTATGGAAGAGATGTTGTCCTTGATGAACCCTTAGCTAAACTTAGAGGGGGTGGGGAGGGGGTGTGAGGTGAATCAGAGTAGTACATTCATGGACATTAAACCTCTTTTCTTTAAACTCTTCAACAACTTCATTTTATGAGCAAATTAATACATAATGAATCAGCAAACTTAATGTGTGGGCAGCAAGTAATAAGTAAATTAAAACAACACATCAACACGTAATCATCATGCACATAGACAACAGATATAAGTAGAAACCCATAAGGGAGAAAACCACATCTTATTATTGTTGTGATGCAAAGGCAAGCTCCAACTCCCTCTCACCACTGATTTTTTGTAGGCTCCAACCTACAAGGGGCTACTACCTCAGATTCTGCAAGCTACAACTTGCAAGGAAGCTCCAACCCCCATCTATTTTCTGCAGGCTACAACCCACAGGAAGCTCCTACCTCAACCAACTACAACTTGAAATGGAAGCACTAACTCCCATGTATTTTTTGGACGCTACAACCCACAGGAGGTTCCTACCTCAAATTCTGCAAACTACAACTTGCAAGGAAGCACCAACTCCCATAAATTTTCTGCAGACTACAACCTATAGGAGGCTCCTACCTCAACTTCTGCAAGCTACAAATTGCAAGGAAGCACCAACTCCCATAAATTTTCTGCAGGCTACAAACTGCATGAGGCTCTTACCTCACCCAGCTCCAACTGGAAATTTATCAAGCTATAACTTGAAAGGAGACTACAGTCCCCTCACTCAACATGAAACTAAAATGTTGATTTACCTGGATATCAACTCTGTTATACTCCTTCTCCGTTGTTGCCTCTTCAGCTTTCATATCTACTTCATATCATCTCCTGGTATGCACAGCATCTCTATCATCCTTCTCTTATTCTTCCACTCTCCAACCTTCTACAACTCTCTTACATTCTTCCGTTGTCTTCCATTCTGCAGCTTTCTAACCTCGTTTTGCACACTGATATTACATCTCTTATATAGATAACCCCTGACTGTTTGCATTCAACAGGAAATATGAAGTGAACAGGCTTGTCTCTCTGCCTTCCACCCATTCGATTCCTTATACTTCAATTCAGGTTATTACATCAAAAATAATCATTATAGCACTCATTGGAGTTTTTCCTATGTCTACAGAGACTTTCATTTGCATCACAAACAATATAAAATAATCAATGATTTTACATTTACAGTTACAACAAGTATATTTCACTCATCCCTTTCAGCTCTTGGCTTGTTGTGCGTTTGTCCTTTCTGTTGTTGTCATTGTCTTTTATGTTTCTGTAGTTATATCATAACAGCTATGTACAAATGTTTTTTGCCTGACTTGACTTAGTTGGGATGTTTCCATCAATGTCACCATATCTCCTTTTGCTCGACTATGCCTCTTATGTTCGTGCCCACAACGTTCATCCTTCACCTGCTCCTCTGCTCTGTGTCCGGTCACTTACCCGAGTCTCCTTCTGTTGTGTTTAGACTTTTGTTATTAAATGGTCGCACTAACCTTGCACAAGTATCGAGTCACTTGCCCAGGTCTTTCCTCTTACGTTCAACCTTTCCTTTTAAGTCACTGTCGCAACCGCATAACATTGTTATGCACTTAGAGTCGGGTCTTACCTGAGTCTACTCCCATTCAGATTTTTCTTTATACAACCGAGTCTTTTGCATGCGTTCAGTCTTTTCTTCGTAAAACAGGCGTATCCACAGAAAACCTTGGATCTGAAATATATTAATATTTACCTCTGAACAATATCGCGTCTCGTCACATCTATCGCATTTCGGCGTTCCATAGGTTTTACGTTATAATCCTCCTTTTCCTCCTCCAATGTCATTTAACACACGAAATGCTTTACATCCGAATTTGAAATCCTTTGGAGTTCACCTTTGAAACTACATCGCATCCGGGCTCTTGTCACTCTTCGCATTCTGGCGTTTCAACATGGTTATATTCCTCATGAGATTTGCATTGCGATATCCGATTGGGTCCCACGCCAGACTTTAAATCCTTTAGTCTTTGGCTTTGTAACTCCATCGTGTCTGCTCCTCATATCGCATCTCGCACTTCGACAATTTAACATGATTCTTGAGCGCTTATCCTCTTGAGATTGCGATATGCGATTGGGTCCCACGCCGAACTTTAAATCCATTATTCTTTGGCTTTGTAACTCCATCGTGTCTGCTCCTCGTATCGCATCTCGCACTTTGGCATTTTAACATGATTCTTGAGCGCTTATCCTCTTGAGCTTGCGATGTGCGATATACGAGCCAGGTCCACGTCATCTCCACATCATCATGCCACGTCACCTTTCCATGTCATCGTAAATTAACTATGATCTGTGGGGTCGGGGCCGCATCATCTACCACATCATCTTGCCACGTCACTGCCTACATCAGCTGGCACATTATCATAAATTAACTGCGATCTGTGGGGTCGGGGCCACGTCATCTACCACATCAGCTTGCCACGTCACTGCCTACATCAGCTGGCACGTCATCATAAATTAACTGCGATCTGTGGGGCTGGGGCCACATCAGCTTACCACATTATTGCCACGTCATCTTGCCATGCCATCTCTCGCACTTTGCATTTCGCAATTTTTGTGTCTCTGTTGTTTTTGCGATCATCCTTTTCACTTGCAATTGCGATATGCGATTAAGCCACCGAACATAGTTCTGCACGCATTTCTTCTAGAAAATACCCGACTCGACCTGCTGAACTACATGTGCCTTAAAATTACGCATTTCTTACGGCTCACACAATTACCCACTATGCACGGCGGATCACTATATTCAACACCAAGGCAAATCATAACTTCGCATGTCGAGTATCACTACTTACAAAATGTAACTTTCTATAACTTAATAAACATATAAATCACTGATAGCGATATACAATCACATCGCATCGCAAACCCCACTTCTTATCGCATCGCAACCTCTGCACATTATCGCAACTTCACAACTTTAACCATATCGCAATAATACCAATTTTACAATTTCGCAAATCGATGCGAATACCTTATCGCATGTCGCAAAACCTTGCCCATCGCACTTCGGATCTTCACTGATTTACCTCATTGGCACTTCGCAAATTTACATCTTCATTGTTAACTGTTATACCATATCACATGCACTATGCGATATGCGCAAGGACCTCCGCCCGACACGTGTCCACTTCGACACTTTCACAATTTAATCTACGATGAGATCTAAACTGTTGATCTTCAATCTAATGTTTGCATTTTAATCATAACCGTCCATTATCTCCTTTGGAAATTTTCTTCGGGGTTTTATGATTTAATCATTTCACTTGTTTGTTCAACTGTCGCTACTCTGCAACTTCGTCTCCTCCACGCTACTCCTTCCTAGGTCTTCTCTTCTCTTATTCGCTTGGATATATGATTATACGCTGCTGCTACTTTACATACTATTTCATGTCGAATACATAACACCATTATGTATTAGATATTCGAATCCATAATACAGATTTGTTTCTTATTCAACCTGCACACACATCCGCTTGCTCCAGACTATAATCACACCGAACTGAACTGCATTGTTTTGCCTCTTTGTTGCTCCTTTCTGCTCCTTTGCCTTAGATAATGATTCTAATGTAGCTCCTTGCCTCTTTGTTGCACATTGCGACTCCTTGCCTCTTTTCTGCATAATGCTACTCCTCTCTGCTCCTTTGCCTTAGATAATGATTCTGGTGTTGGTCCATGCCTCTTTGTTGCTCCTCTGCCTTACTCCTTTGCCTCTAATGCTACTCCTTTGGCACTTTGCTGCTCCTCTTCCTCTTTTCTTCTCCTCCACTGTACTTTTTCCTTCTTTGCCTTATAGCTCCTTTATGCTCCTGCTGATCATGATCTGCTCCTTTGTCCTCAATGATAATTCTGGTGCTACTCCTTTTTGCTCCTTTGCCAACAATAACAATATTTCCAATAGTTTCCCCCTTTGGCATTGATGATAACACTTCCTCCCCCTTTCATTCTAAGAAATGTATATCTTCCCTTGCTAAATTTTCCTCCCCCTTTGACATCAGTGGCAAAGGGTTACACCTTTTTCCAGTGTATTTTCCATCATTGCCTTATTAGAGTTCTGCACAAGCATTCTTCATTCTATCCACAGATCTGGTTGGGACTCCTGCTCCATTTGGTGTATACACATTGTTGGGAGAACACTTTGGGAATCATTGAACTTGTATGTATATATAGAGTAAGCTAATACCATCCCAAAGCACATACTCCTTGCACTTGTATTATGCTGAAAGTGATGATAAGGACACTCCATAGAACAAACTATACTAGACTTATATAATAAAAAATGCACCATTGGAATAATACTAAAATATTGATAATGCTCCATATGATATATAAAGTCTAATCCAAATATACTTCAATCTATATTATGATATGCATCTGAGATACATATTTGTTGAGGAATATTAGATGGAATATGTCTTCTTATGCAATACACATCTTGTTCAAATATCATGATGCCAATATATCTTTTGCGGCCATGGTTCACCTTTACGGCCATATTACACAATGATTTTGTTGCATATTCAAGGATGTATTTGTACATAACTTGGTTCACATGCCAGCCGCTCATACTTTCTTTATAAGGGATTCTCAAATTCAACCACATACCATTGTTTCATAACTTTTAGGTGTAACACATGCTTAAGGATGAATAATGGTTAGAGCTTGATATATCTGATGCCTGCATTATACACTTATGCCAAAAGTGTCTATGCATCCAATGCCACGAGATAATATGATACCCATTGATAATCCATGCGGTAATTTCACTCCATCTCCCACAAACAGCCACAGTTGAGACAACCATCATAATCTCTACTGATGGGCCTCTAAATTAGACATAAATTAAGGCCCATCTAACCTTTCTTAGACTCATCTACCTTCCTTATGCACATGAAAATATATAATAAATCTCTCCTTCTGCACTTAATAATGTTTTCTTATGCTTTAATATTTTCTTATGAAGGTTTAAAGGTAATTGCATATTTGTGTCTAATATTGGTTATTTTTGTAGAATATTGTGAGAATATTGGCAAATTATGCAGATTTGGAGAAGGAGATAATTTAGGGACTTGCTCCCTGCCACTGAAAGATCAAGATTGAAGAATAAATGAGCATAGTGTCAGGAAATTATGGAGGATTGTCCACCCTCCTTAACTCTTAAAGGCATCCAAAGGATCCCAAGGATTCTCTCCAGCAATTCAAGTTCCAGAGGCAGCCAAACAACTCAATACCAAGTGCACTCAAGCCATACTTCACTTGGATTCAAGTGGAATCATTACCTATTTTCTAGGGAGCCATTGGTAGCTGCTCGTGAGGATAAATAAAGCTAATCAAGAGCTAATTAGGGTCGATTCTATTCCATTTCGATCCAACCATTCGATTCTAGTCCATTCGATACAGTCCATTCCATTCCATCCCATGCCATCCATTTTCCATTCTATTAGGCTTTTGGTGTTTAAGACCTTCGGGATGTAATAAGATTTCATTTTAATGCAGTGAGTATTTAGATGACTTTTCGTTGATATAGTTCTAGAGAGTTGGGCTCATGGATGAAGGGCCAATCCATGTGCCTCAGCTTCTCTGCCTATTGCCATTATTTCCTTTCTGTCATTTAGCTAGTTTGTTTCTCTCCATTAGTTGTTTTTTGTTTTTGTCATTTAGTTAATCTTGCTTCTGATAGTTTCAAGTTGCTCTTTCGAAATTGTTGTTGTAGGTTTTCACTTGCTTAATAGAATGGAGGATAAAACTCTAAAATTTGTGGATCTAGACTTCCCTTCTCATCTCTGTCAATAGAGCTCGAAGGGGGTAGGCTTTCCCACAAGCCAAAAAAATTGATTTATGTTCATTATTTTTATCACACATTCTTTTTATGTTTTCCCGTGCACGAATTCGCAGATTTGTTTGCAGGAAGCAATATTAAAGTTTTAGAGAATTTCACCCTCACCTTCCCGCTTCATTTTCCATCCCTGCTGTTACGCTTCAATCCCCTTCTATTTTCACTTATTTGCAGCTGACGCACCCTTTTTATTCCAAAAAACACTTGAAAACGACTAAGTATGCCTTCTATTCCTTCATTTTCTTGTTATGCAGCTATCGCAGCCATTTTAACACAAAACGCTTGACAAACCATCAAAGTTTGACCTCCACCCTTTTCTTCTCAGTTCTCCCACTATCATACATCGCAATCACACTTTGCAACATTTACCATTTTCTTTTAAGACTTACCGCTCTGATCCGTTGATTGCGATATTGCGATCACGCTCTGTCGTTGGTCCCACCGCCACGTCACCCGTCGCATTTCACACTTCGCACTGTTTAATTGGTTTTTGGTAACACTTATCGCTTCCAATAGCCGATTACAATATTTTGATATCGTGTACCACACTTCGCAACATTTACCACATCGCAAATCACAATGTTTACCCCGTCGCACTTCACATATTTTACCTTTTCGCAAATTGCACTTCGCTCCCGCATCTCCGCCATCACACTTTTCAAAACATTCCTCTCCAAAGCCATTTATGCGCTATAATAAGGTTTTATAAGGTTTAACCCCGCTCTTTCCACTTCTAACCCTTGTTTCATAAGTTAAGCCTTCCATTAGCCTCTTTAGCCCTTTTTCCTCCAAATTGCAAGCACACTTCTTCAAATTAGAATTAGGTCATGAATAACAACATAGATAGGAGCATGATAGACAGAGCAGGGTGTTTTTAGCCGATTGGCCAAGTTAAGTGTGGTCTAAATTAGTTTCCTTTCTGCAATTTAAATTAGTTTCATTTATGCCATTTCCTTTCTGCAAATTGAATTAGTTTATTTTTTGTCATTTCCTTTCTACAATTTAGTTTATTTTCCTTCTTGTCATTTCTTTTCAACAATTTAATTTAGTTTCATTTCTATCGTTTCCTTTCTGCAACTTAGTTTAGTTTCATTGAAGTGTGATAAAATTCGTTGAGAACCCTTAAAAATATGATGCAAAGCATTAGGCTCAAAAGTTACATTGTACATAAATAGCCATAGGGGGTCCCATGTTCTTTGAATTTCTTGTAAATATTAATATTTTGAATATTGGTAGCAAATTGTAATTGTTCTCAAGTCATTTTGAGAACATGAGAATTGGTTGAGATAGGAATACGAAGAGTCAGTTTAGGAATAGTTTAGTTATTGAGTCTAAATTCAGGAATTGGGAATGCTAAGAGTTGTTGAACTGTTTGGAGACCTGAACCGATTTTGGTCATCCTTGTGGTATAAATGTAACCCTGAAGAGTCTAAATAGGAGAGGACAGAGAGAGAGAGAGAGAGAGAGAGAGAGAGAGAGAGAGAGAGCTGGAGAGAGGTAGAGAACCTCTTCAGTAGCAGAATACGAGGATAATGGCCACTAAACTGAATATCTGGCTTGTCATGAAATTGCAAGAATTTGTTTTGATATTTGTCACCTGTATCTATATATATATCTGTTTATGGAAGAACTGTCTTTGAATTAAGTGTGCCTGGATGGGATTAAACCCTGTTGAATGTCTTCAAATTTCAATGGTTATATTTGGATACATATAAAAGAATTGTTATTGAGTTACATGACTTTATGTCTTCTTGGTCGAATCATATGAAAAATTGATTCAGTATTATTGTGCAATTGTCAAATTAAATCCTGTGTGAACACATGAGTTCTTGAGGAACGATTTTGTGTAATTGAGCGGATTCCGGTTGTTGTGAATGAGCTTTAACTAAAATGGAGATCTATTATAAGGATAACAGTTTAATAACATCGTTGAGCATATTGGAACCATGAACCGATGTTGTACACAGAAGTGAGTTGAAGACGGAACCTAGCACGTCGAGGAGGAGCGGAACCGTGACCGAGATGAACAGTAACAGAGGTTTGGAGCTGGACAGTGGTTTTCATCGCACCACCTATCGTCGATAAGTGGTATTTCATGGTTGGGGAGTGATTCCATAGAGTGTTTGACACGTGGCGAGGAGGACCCACGGAAAACCATCGTTGCTACGCACCATCGCGCGTCAAAGTTCGTATCAGGACGTCGAGCGATATCGATACAAGCCGTCGATCTGGAGGGAAGCCATCGGACGGTGATCGCTCGATGAAGAGACGCGGACGATAACCGAGGTACGGGTGTGCATTCGATTGGTTGGTTGATCATATATGTGGGGCCCGAAATCAAAGATGTACTAAGGTTTACGAATTAATAAAGGTATGCCGATATACGTGGGATTTCGTTAATAATTGAAGAACGCCGTAATATATATATGGATATATTACGTGGGTTAATATATGTACATGCCGAGGGTCAATTTACATGGTTTTAATATCCAAAGTATTATGTCGCTTATAATGGTTGTATATGCGAAGTTGGTGCATATGTATACATAATGTACTGTCGGGTTATAACTATAAAGGAGTGTTGAATTAATATCTCAATTCTCTGAATTGAGATATTAAAATTATCCCAGACTTATTTTTTTAACTTTGCCAGCACAGAATAAGGGAAGTGTTAGATTTCTCGGATTGGGAAATGATTGGGCATGAAACTTTGGATGCATTTACACACAGGTGAGGTTGGGACCAAGGTAGACCGTCACCGTCAAAATAGCACCCTTTCGTAAAGCCAAAGAGGATGACATGAACATAATGCCTCTGTTGTGTATATAGCACTGTCACCTCCAAGTTTGTATGAACCCCGGGTTGATAAAGTAAAGTAAGGCAGCCCCTGGGAGTTGCAACACTCTTAGTGCAATACCAGGGCTCACCACTTTTTGGCGTCGTTGCCGGGGAGGTGTCTAGTAGATGCTTTGATTATGTTTTTAACATTATTTTATGCTTTCCTTTTTCATGTTGTTTCCAAAATATCGAAAAATACAAGAAAAATCTGATCTTCATGCCTCATAAGAGTAAGGATACTCATAATTATTATTTATTTTTAATACTTCTCCAATACCAACCCCCCCATTTGACAATGTGGTGCAGTAAGAACCACATCACCATACACTTTTGAATGAAGAAGAGATGGATGGATATGATGACAATGAAGAAGACGTTACTGGGTTTCCCATTCAAGATATGGACATCGGTGTACCTATGAAGAACATCCTCCATCTTTCTTTCCCAACTTCCATGATATGAGGACAGAGGATCCAAAAACATTTCTCTTTGAATTTTAGATACTTATCACACACTAAAAAACTAAGATTTTTTCCTACAACATTGAAGGATAGAGCTCTTAAATGGTTCATGAGTCTAGGTACTAATTCAATAAGATCATGGAATGATCTGCAAAATATATTTCTAGAAAAATATAAAGATCGTGATCTTAGAGAATAAATTTTTAGAATGAACCAAGAAGAAGATGAGAGCCTTGAGGATCTAATAGAGAGGTTCATGTATAATGTTAAGAGGGAAAAATTTCATCATCTAGGATTTTACACACTAAAAATCCTCTTACTTAGAACAATTAGGGACGAGTGGGTTGATCTCCTTAATCTCATGAGTAGAGGAGATGTATACCAACTGTCAATTGAAGAAATTTTTGGAACATGCAAGCGCATATCAAGAGGAAGGGAGAGAGTAAGTAAATCAACATCAACATTGGTAAGGCAAGATGAACTTGGAAATTTTCTTGATAACTTTAAAACAGAAATTCTTAACAATCTAAGTGAACAAGTAGAAATGTTAAGAATGCACAATGAGCAAAAAGAAGATGCTGATATTTTTGTTATCCATGCAAAATCATATGCTACTAAATGTTGTCCATCATTCCCAGGTTTACCAAGCAGACAATGGAGCAAGGCAATCACCAAAGAAGCTATGTTATGTAGCTCCAAAGATACCCTCGCAGCCTAGTCAACTTGATATGATGCAAGGACCCACTTCACAATTTAAAGCTTATCCACATCCATCTCAAACTAATTGGGACACACTCCCTCCTTGGAAACCTTGGCCATCTCAACCTCCAACCCAATCTCAGCAACATGGTTGGCAAGGTCCTTATTAAGAAAATCCACAATATCCTCAATATTTCCCTACATATCCTCCACACCTAACTCCATGTTATCCCCACCATCCACCTCCACCACAACCACAACCTCAACCACATCCATCTCATATATCCAGCCCCACTCAACTACCATTTCCAAACCCACGCCATGAAGTATCTCAACTCACTTACAATGCTGAGGTACAACACTACCAAACATATCCTCTTGATCTAAATGGTCTGCATCTTAATTCAAGAAAGGTATTACAAAGAAGAGATTTTCTTAATGTCATTGAAGGACAACATCAAGAAGAAGAAGATCCAAATGATGAGATCAAAAGATCAAGGGCTACACTTGATGAAGAGCCGACATCCGAATCAGATGTTGAGAAAGTTTCCTCATGTTTACCAACATCTCCTCCATGAGTTCAAGAGAACAATCAACAAAAAGAGGAAGATTTGAATGTCATAATAGAAGAGGACATACAAGGTGATCCAACTTAGCAACTGGACCAGGGGCATCACAACTATATTGACATATGTTTCCAAACAGTCATTAAGTTGCAGCAACACACTGTTCTCCAACAGTACTTGATACAATCCCAGTCAAAGTAATTGATCTCTTATATTCAGGTACATGTCAGAGCATGTATTCCAAGTGTGCACCTGATTTTATTTGTTATCTTGATGTGTACATGGCTCCATTGGAAGTATTCCTATACTTGAAAAGGTTTTGTTTTTTCAAGTAGAGTAGGAAAGTGAAAAAGGAAAAAAGAAAGAAAAAATAAGGGAAAGAATAAAATCTCAAGTGAAAACCTCTTTTGAGGCATTTGAGATTGGCTCACTGAATGAAAACGTCCATGAGGTAGTCATTGGGTTGAAAAAAATATATATAAAAAAAGGTCCTACGTGAAAACCTCCTTTGACGCACCTAGGCAGACCTACTAGTGGAAAACCTCATTGAGGTAGCTAGTAGGCCTTGAAAAAAAATGTAACAAAAAATAGAAATAAAAAATAAAATAAAATAATTGCATTTCTCCATGTATCTCTCTGTAATGAATGCAGGTGCTCTCCAACCTTTTCAAGCAAAAAAATAGCAAGTTGGCACAAAAAGACAATTTGGTCAACACCCTGGTCAAAGGCAGTCAAACTTGGACTTCCTCCTCCTGTGTTCAGAAGCTCCAAAAGGACCTCTAGCAGATTATCACATGCAGCTTTAGAACAACTTCAGAACTACCAAAGACAGCTTCAACAGGCATATCAACAACTTCAATATAACCTGCAAAAAAAACAAATGAATGGCAAGGCTTATGTATGCAATCATTTAACCCTTTCTTTGAATCTATTTTAGCTTAAGAAAACATTAAAAAGTGGAAGAAGGAAAGTTTTTTATATAGCCGAAATCAGTAGCAGAGCAACCTCAGGCTTATCTAGCAACTAACCTCACTTTTTCCACCATGAAGAGGAACAAGACAAAAGTAAAAAGGACTTGAGAAAGTGGGTGTATATATATATATATATATATATATATATAAAGGTGGATCCACCACCTCTTGGCATGCAAAACATGTTTTCTTAAGGCATATGAGGACCTCCATGAAACACCTACGAGAAGAAATGCAAGAAGAATAGCAAAAATATTAGCAGGAGGAGTAGCGCATGGACCAATAAACAGAAAATGAAATAAGCCAACATGCAGGAAGAACCACAAGGCAGGGAGGATGAATAGGTTGCTCAGAGGATGAGCAACAATTTCAGTAGGGGGGTGATGATGGGCCTCTAAATTAGACATAAATTAAGGCCCATCTAACATTTCTTAGACTCGTCTACCTTCCTTATGCACATGAAAATATATATTAAATCTCTCCTTCTGCACTTAATAATGATTTCTTATGCTTTGATATTTTCTTAGGAAGGTTTAAAGGTAATTGCATATTTGTGCCTAATATTGGTTATTTTTGTAGAATATTGTGAGAATATTTGGCAGATTATGTAGATTTGGAGAAGGAGATAATTGAGGGACTTGCTCCCTGCCACTGGAAGATCAAGATTGAAGAATAAATGAGCATAATTTCATAAAATTATGGAGAAATATTTGAAAAATATAGGACGCTTGTCCACCCTCCTTAACTCTCAAAGGCAACCAAAGGATCCCAAGGATTATCTCTGGCAATTTGAGTTCCAGAGGCAGCCAAGTAGCGCAAGACCAAGTGCACTCAAGTCATACTTCACTTGGAGTCAAGTGGACTCATTGCCTATTTTTTAGGGAGTTGTTGGTAGCTACCCGTGAGGATAAATAAAGCTAATCAAGAGCTAATTAGGGTTGATTATATTGCATTCTAGTCCAGCCCTTCGATACAGTCCATTCCATCACATGCCATCCATTTTCCATTCTATTAGGCTTTTGTTGTTAAAGACCTTCGGGATGTAATAAAGATTTCATTTTAATGCAATGATTATTCAAATGACTTTTCGTTGATCTAGTTCTATAGAGCTGGGCTCGTGGATTAGGGCCCAATCCATGTGCCTCAGCTTCTTTGCCTATAACCATTCTTTCCTTTCTGTCATTTAGCTAGTTCGTTTCTGTCCATTAGTTATTTTTTGTTTCTGTCATTTAGTTAATCTTGCTTTTGATAGTTTCAAGTTGTTGTTTCGAAATTGTTGTTATAGGTTTTCATTTGCTTAATAGAATGGAGGATAAAAATCAGTTGTGGATCTAGACTTCCCTTCTCATCTCTGTCAATAGAGCTAGAGGGGGGTAGGCTTTCCCACAGGCCAAAAAAATTGATTTATGTTCACTGTTTTTATCACGCATTCTTTTATGTTTTCCAATGCATGAATCCGCAGGTTTGTTTGCAGGAAGCAGTATTAAAGTTTTGGAGAATTTCACCCTCGCCTTCCCACTTCATTTTCCATCTTTGTTGTTACGCTTCTATCCCCTTCTATTTTCACTTATTTGCAACTGTCGCACCCTGTTTATTCGCAAAAACACTTCAAAACGACTAAGTCTGCCTTCTATTCATTCGTTTTCATGTTCTGCGGCTATTGGAGCCATTTTAATGCAAAACGCTTGACAAACCATCAAAGTTTGACCTCCACCCTTTTCTTCTCGGTTCTCCTGCTACCATACATTGCAATCGCACTTCGCAACATTTACCCTTCTCTTTTAAGACTTACCGCTTCGATCCACCAATTGTGATATTGCGATCGTGCTCTGCCACCGGTCCCACCATGACGTCACCCATCGCATTTCACACTTCGCACCGTTTAATTGGTTTTCATTAACACTTACCGCTTCCAACAACCAATTGCAATATTGCGATATCACGTATCGCACTTTGCAACATTTACCACATCGCAAATCGCAATGTTTACCCCGTCGCACTTCGCAGATTTTACCTTTTCACAAATCGCACTTCGCTCCCACTCCCTAACTGTACTCCCACTTCTCTGTCATCGCACTTTTCAAAACATTTCGCTCCAAAGCCATTTCTACACTATAATAAGGTTTTATAAGGTTTAACCCCGCTCTTTCCACTTCTAAGCCTTGTTTCATGCGTTAAACCCTCTATTAGCCTCTTTAGCTCTTTTTCCTCCAAACTTCAAGCACACTTCTTCAAATTAGAATTAGGTCATGAATAATTGCATAGATAGGAGCATGATAGATAGAGTAGGTTGTGTTTCGCCGATTGGCCAAGTTAATCGTGGTCTAAATTAGTTTCCTTTCTGCAATTTAAATTAGTTTCATTTCTGCCATCTCCTTTCTGCAAATTGAATTAGTTTCTTTTCTGTCATTTCCTTTCTGCAATTTAGTTTAGTTTCCTTCCTATCATTTCTTTTTAGTAATTTAATTTAGTTTCCTTTCTGTCATTTCCTTTCTGCAACTTATTTTAGTTTCATTGAATTGTGACAAACTTCACTGAGAACCCTTAGAAATAGCACCCTTTCGTAAAACATAAGAGGATGACATGAACAAAATGAATTTGCTGTGTATATAGCACTGTCACCTCCAAGTTTGTACGAACCCAAGGTTAATAAAGTAAAGTAGGGCAGCCCTGGGAGTTGCAACACTCTTGGTGCAATACAAGGGCTCGCCATCTACTATTTGTATTGTGTTCTCCTCTGTTCTCAACAAAAATCAACAATATACAAACTCTGATTCTGGCATCAATAACCTTGTTCATTATGTCATTCTATTATTAAATGAATGTCAATGCATATGTCTTTCTAGGGCTTCTCCAGAATGACTGCTACTCCATATACACTTCAACTGTTCTAACATAATGAGCTTCAGGAAGACTTCTTCAGTTTATTTAATTGGAATCTCAAAAGACAGACCGCACACAACTGTATGGATGACCTTAAGAAAGAAGCCTTGAAAGTATATCAACACTGACTTGAAGAGGAGTGCAATTATATCCAAGAATAAGTACTGCTTCAGTGCTCAATATAAGACATTAATGAACACAAGATAATGATCCTTTGGCATAATAAACCTTTCTATGCTTTGATGATACAACTCGACATTCTCCTGCATTTGCAACTAGAAGATACTTTGCACTAATCAGAGTAACTATAACTTAATCCACACATATTATAATGTTGATAACGCTAGGACTACTTCCTTGATGTATTTCTGCCATACCACCACCATGATGCATACCATGATATTCCGATCCTGAGAACCTGTATCATACCACTGCTCCAATAATAACATATTTCTTATTCATCCTTCTTAAAATATTTTTGTTTCATTATCAACACTTGCAGTGAGACACATAGTGTAATCATCCTCTTAGTTTCCAAGTTCATGAATGATGTTCCCTTTACCAGCATGGATGCTTGTTGCTTTCTCTTCTTCCATCAACTTGTTGGCTATTGAATGCTCTAGGTGTCCTTCTTCCTCTATAGTTCTTTGTCAGAGGAATTGTCCTTTCCATTCTTGAACTTTTCGCTGTTCTTATTCCAAGTAGCTCTTCTTTGACAACTCTTACGGGGACCTTTTATGAACTGCTCTCCCCTTGGGATGTTGCTTCTTGTCTATCATTGACTGGATATATGCGTCGTTTCCTGGAGCAGCTCCCCCTGAGATATTCATAAGGCCATTAAAGTAACATGCTCCCCCTTTTTCTTCTTCTTCCATACTTTGTTGGAGTTCCTCATAATGTCTGCATTTCCTTTTGATTCACAGTTTGGTCTGATTTGATTTGGTTCCATAATCTGCCTAGAGTCCTTTAATGTATATGGCAGCCCGTAGTCATTTGCTTTGTGTCCAATCTTGTGGCACACATAACATCTTATTTTTCCTAGGTACATTTGAGCCGATGTATAACATTTTGTGCTCCTTTTTCAACATAATTTACATTCAACAAGTTTATGTCCAAATTCATTGCATGCATAATAGTAGCCATGGAAATGATTTGTGTATCTCGTGATAGATTGTCCTTTCCATTTGCTTGCTGAGAGGGTCCTCTCATTTGCTACATATTTTGCTGGCTAAAGTTTATATGCCTTGTCTTACAAAGTGCTGTAATATGTCATGGTTTATGATAAGAAAAACATGTGATATTTTTCATAGAAGGAAAGAACCTCCTTTGAGATATTCCGAACTTGTTCAATTGATCTTCAGGAACAATTGAGCTTTTTTGCAATTGCTTGCTTCTTCCTCTCATTCTTTGTCTCTTGATGTTGTTGCTTATTTCTGTTTGTTTCATTACACATCAAGTTCTTGTTGGTTTATGCTTCTATGGATCCTTTTTGAGCTGCTTCATCATCCCTTTCAATGTATGCCTTCTTTGAGTTCTCCATGGAGGCAATATCATATTTGAGATGCTTACACAACCTGCTCCTTTCTTCTATCAGAGTGATGAGAGTTATCATTTTCCTTTATTACAACTTTCACAAAAGTAATAGATTTCTTATCCTCTACCTTCAACTTGCTAGATTCTCCTCCATATCATATCCCAACCTTTACAAGAGGAGATATTTTTGCATTTAATATCATGTCCACTTGTTCAACACCTTTTAACTATTGAATGTTAATTGTTAAATCAGTTTGAGCCTTTTCCAATTTCTTCCTCAGACTCACCGTCTCTTCTTCCAATCTTCCACATTCTTGACTTTTCTCTCTTATTTGTTGCAATAGAATATCTTCTACTTTCCCTTCTTCTTCTAGTTCAATCTTCAACTTAATAAAATCTTCAGAGTTTGGTTCTTAGTTAACATATTTCAGAAGGATTTCCTTCTGCTTTCTACTCTTGAGCTTGAGTCTATCAATTTCATTTAGGGAACTCACCAACTCCCCCTCAAGGTCTACCTCACCTTCTTCTTGATATTCCAGGAGATCATCTTCAAGATCATCCATACCCATTAGTGTGAATTCTGAGATTCCATATTCATTTGGGGATTCATCTGAGCTTTCAGATGAACTTCTATCTTGCTGGGAAAAAAAGGTTTTTCTCTTAAATTTCTTCCCTTTCTGCATATTATAGGAGTTGCTTTTCTCTTTCCTTTTAGTCTGATTCTGTGTTATCTTATTGGGACATTTTGAGGCACAGTGGCCCACTTTTCCACAATTAAAGCACTTGAATGGAAGTTTACCTTTATACTTACCTCTGCCTCTGTCCAGTCTTCTAAAAAATTTGGCTTCTTCTTCATCAGAGCATGAGCATGTACCTTCCTTCTCTTCTATGCACTTGTCTGCTTTAACGGCAGCCTCCCTCATGTCTGACTTCCCTTTAGGAAGTCTCATCTCATATGTTGTTAGGTTTCCAAGTAATTGGTTCCTGTTCAAGGTTTCCAAGTTTGTTGTTTCTTCTATGGCAGAGACCTTAGGATTAAACGTGGGTGGTAGAGATCTCAATCATTTTTGTACTACAACACTTTCTTTAATTTCTTCTCCTACGCCTATCATGATATTCACAACTTTTGCAACTCTTAAGAAGAATGCAACTATATCTTCATCTTCATTCATTTTTAAATTTTCAAATTGAGTTATATGAGCTTGTAGTTTGGCAATCTTCACCTTTGTATCTCCCTCATGAATATTTTCTAATGTATCCCAAATTTCTTTAGCAATCTTACTGTGCATTAATTTGATAAATTCTGACTCACTTAGACCACTCAAGAGTGCATTGATTGCTTTTTCATTAGCTATGAATTTTTGTTTGGCTTCTTTCTCAATGTCAGTTTCCTTTGGTGCATATTTTTCTTCCACATCAACTCAAACTTCTATTTCCAGAGACATTAAGTATGTCCTCATTCTTATTTTCCAGAAAGCATAGTTTGTGCCAGTAAACAATGAGGCTTTCTTTGTTGAGCATCCTTCTAGGCTAGCCATTTTGGGGACCTAGGACCTCCTTCTAGTTGTTAAACTATTACTAAAGGAACCACCTCTGATACCAATTGATGAACCCTTAGCTAAAGTAAGAGGGAGGGGGGGGGGGGGTGAATAAGTTTTTAGTACATTCATGGACATTAAACCTCTTTTGTTTAAAATCTTCAACAACTTCATTTTATGAGCAGCTTAATGCATAATGAATCATCAAACTTAATGTGTGGGAATCAAGTAATAAGCAGATTAAAACAACACATCAACACATAATCATCATGCACATAGGCAACATATATAATTGGAAACCCATAAGGGAGAAAACCACATCTTATTATTGTTGTGATGCAAAGGCAAGCTCCAACTCCTTCTCACCGCTGATTTTTTGTAGGCTCCAACCTACAGGAGGCTACTACCTCAAATTCTGCAAGCTACAACTTGCAAGGAAGCTCCAACCCCCATCTATTTTTTGAATGCTACAACCCACAGGAGGCTCCTACCTCAACTAGCTCCAACTGGACATCAATCAAGCTACAACTTGAAATGGAAGCACCAACTCCCATGTATTTTCTGTTGGTTACAACCTACATGAGGCTCCTACCTCAAATTATGCAAGCTACAACTTGCAAGGAAGCACCAACTCCCATAAATTTTCTGCAAGCTACAACCTACAGGAGTCTCCTTCCTTAACTTCTGCAAGCTATAGCTTGCAAGGAAGCACCAACTCCCATAAATTTTCTACAGGCTACAACCTACAGGAGGCTCCTACCTCACCCAACTCCAACTAGAAATTTATCAAGCTACAACTTGAAAGGAGACTACAATCCCCTCACTCAACATGAAACTAAAATGTTGATTTACCTAGATATTAGCTTTTTTATACACCTTCTCCACTGCTGCCTCTTCAGCCTTCATATCTACTTCATATCATCTCCTGATATGCACAACGTCTCTATCAGCCCTCTCTTATTCTTCCATTCTCCAACCTTCTGCAACTCTCTTACATTCTTCCACTGTCTTCCATTCTGCAACTTTCTAACCTCGTTCTACACACTAATATTACATCTCTGATACAGATAACTCCTAACTGTTTGCATTCAACAAGGAATACGAAGTGAACAGGCCTGTCTCTCTGCCTTCCACCCATTCGATTCCTTATACTTAAGTTCAGGTTATTACATCAGAAATAATCATTACGACACTCATTGGAGTTTTTCCTATGCCTACAAAGACTTTCCTTTGCATCATAAACAATATAAAATAATCAGTGAATTTACATTTACAGTTACGACAAGTATATTTCACTCACCCTTTCATCTCTTGGCTCGCTGTGCATTTGTCCTTTCTGTTGTTGTCACTCTCTTTTCTATTTCTACAGTTATATCATAACAATTATGCACAAACGCTTTTTTCCCGACTTGACCCAACTAGCACGTTTCCATCAGTGCCACCATATCTCCTTTTTCCCTACTCTGCCTCTTCTGCTCATGCCGGTAGCATTTAGCCTTCACCTACTCCTTTGCTCTGTGTCGATTCACTTACCTGAGTCTCCTTATGTTGCATTCAGACTTTTGTTATTAAACGACTGCACTAACCTTGCACGAGTATCGGGTCACTTGCGTGAGTCTTTCCTCTTGTGTTCAATCTTTCCTTTTAACTCACTACCACAACCGCATAACACTGTTTTTCCCTTGGATTCGGGTCTTACCTCAGTCTATTCCCGTTCATATTTTTCTTTATACACCCGAGTATTTTGCCTGCATTTAGTCTTTTCTTCGTAAAATAGGTGTATCCACAGAGAACCCCGGATCTGAAATATATTAATATTTAGCTCTGAATGATATTGCGTCCAGTCACATCTAGTGCATTTTGGCATTCCATAGGTTTTTTGTTATAATCCTCCTTTTCCTCCTCCGATGCGATTTAACATAGGAAATGATTTACATCTAGATTTGAAATGCTTTGGAGTTGACCTTTGAAACTACATCGCATCCGGGCTCTTGTTGCTCTTCGCATTTCGACGTTTCAACGTGGTTCTATTCCTCCTGAGCTTTACGATTGCGATATTCAATTGGGTCCCATGTTGGACTTTAAATCCTTTAGTATTTGGCTTTGTAACTCCATCGCGTCCGCTCTTCGTATCGCATCTCGCACTTTGGCATTTTAACATGATTCTTGAGCGCTTATCTTCCTGAGCTTGCATGTGCGATTGGATCCCACGCCAGAATTTAAATCCTTTAGTCTTTGGCTTTGTAACTCCATCGTGTCCGCTCCTCGTATTTCATCTTGCACTTTGGAATTTTAACATGATTATTGATCGCTTATCCTGCCGAGCTTGCGATGTACGAAATGCGGGGCAAGTCCACATCATCATGCAATGTCACTTCCACGTCACCTTTCCATGTCATCATAAATTAACTGCGATTTGTGGTGTCGGGGCCACGTCATCATAAATTAACTGCGATATGTGGGGTCAGGGCCACGTCATCATAAATTAACTGCGATATGTGGGGTCGGGGCCACGTCATCTTGCCATGCCATCTCCCGCACTTCGCATTTCGCAATTTTTGTGTCTCTGCCGTTTTTGCGATCATCCTTTCGCTTGCGATTAAGCTGCCAAACAATTTTTTGCACACATTTCTTCTGGAAATTACCCGACTTGAACTGCTGAACTGCACGCGCCTCAAAATTACCAATTTATTATGGCCCACACAATTACCCACTATGCACAATGGATCACTATATTCAGCACCAAGGCAGATCATAACTTCACATATCGGGTATCGCTACTTACAACATGTAACTTGAAATAACTTAATAAACATATAAATCACCGATAACGATATGTGATCACATCGCAAACCCCACTTCTTATTGCATCGCAACCTCTACACATTATTGCAACTTCGCAAGTTTAACCATATCGTAATAATACCGATTTTGCGATTTCGCAAATCGTTGTGAATACCTTATCGCGTGTTGCAAAACCTTTCCCGTCGCACTTCGGCTCTTCACTAATTTATCTCATCGGCACTTCGTAAATTACATCTCCGTCATTAGCTGTTATACCATATCGCTTGCACTATGCGATATGCACAAGGACCTCCGCTTGACACCTGTCCACTTTGGCACTTTCACAATTTAATCTGTGATGACATCTAAACCGTCGATCGTCAAGCTAATCTTTGTGATTTAATCAAAACCGTCCATTCTCTCCTTTGGAAATTTTCTTAGGGGTTTTATGCCTTAGTCATTTTTCATGTTTGTTCAATTTTCGCTGCTTTGCACCTTCGTCTCCTCCACGCTACTCCTCCCTAAGTCTTATCTTCTCTTATTCACTTGGATCTATGATTATACATTTCTGCCACTTTACATACTATTTCAATGCCAAAAATAAAACACCATTTTGTATTAGATCTCCGAATATAGAATACAAATTTGTTTCTTATTCAACCTACACACACATCCACTTTCTCCAGACTGGAATCACCCGAACTGAACCGAATTGTTCTGCCTCTTTGCTGCTCCTTTATACTCCTTAGATAATGATTATAATGCTGCTCCTTGCCTCTTTTCTGCATATGCTACTCCTATCTGCTCCTTTGCCTTAGATAATGATTCTGGTGTTGATCCATGCCTCTTTGCTGCTTCTCCGCCTTACTCATTTGCCTCTAATGCTGCTCCTTTGGCACTTTGTTGCTCCTCTTCCTCTTTTCTTCTCCTCCACTGTACTTTTTCCTTACAGCTCCTATTGATCCTGATTTGCTCCTTTGTCCTTAATGATAATTATGGTGTTGCTCCTTTCTGCTCCTTTTCCATCAATGAAAATATTTCCAACAGTCCTATCGTGTTATGTAAACATTTCGACTTAGTCAAATTATATACAAATAAAATTAAAATTAAAATTAAAAAATCAAAATAATCAAAATAATAATTAAACTAAAATTTGATGTGAAATAGTCGATTTATTGTTTTCGGTTTCTTCGCTCCAGGTTTTGATAACCCATGGTTTTCTTATTTAAGAATATGTATATATATGAGTGTGTTCTACCAACCTAGATCCATTTTAATTATGAATATACTTTATTTAGGTGCAAACTTTTACTTGAAAAAATGTGCACCTCAGTAGATTTGATCCCTCTTTGCACTTGGTAGATCCAAAATTAAGACGGATCTAAGTTGAAAATAAAGAAAACAAAAATTATAAACCCAAATTGCCATAAACAAGAAAATATTGATTTTATAATTGAAATATAATTGTATGCAACTTAGGAAACAAAAATCAATTTTTTTTACATGGCATTATACAAAAACCTTTACACGCACATACAAAAATTATTATTTTTTAATTTGTTTATGAATGTGTTATTCATTATTTGCATTTATTTTTATTTAATCAAACAAATACCTTTAAATTGTTCTCAATTTTGCATCTTTGAATCATAATTGCTATGATGTATGTCACATAAATAATGTTTAGAAGTATTTTTTTCTATGTGGTTCACAAATCCCGAAGATTAGTGATCGTTATGTTCATGAAATGTTTGTACCATACATTCATTATTCGTATTGAAACCGAACAATATCAGAAAATCGAGTTGCTGCGCTGCGAGTCCAAGCTCCAGCCCTAGCCGCATAGTGCTTTGGTGACAGGCCTCCGCCCTCATGGCCTAGGCCCCCGGAGCCAGATCCAGGAGTGCCCTCCTCCAATGCAGGATCTTCCCCTTCGAATCATGCTCATCCTGATGCAATTGTGACTACTTTCGCTTCCTTGATCGATTCTTTGGGACCACAATGGGCCAGACCGACGATTTATAAGTTTGTAGAAAAATTGGACTCCATCCCTGAGATCTCCTTGCTACCTACATTGCTCAGGAAAGCTGCGATCTCCGTAGATTCAGGAGTGTCCTCAGACACATAACTTTATTGATCATGAAAAAATATTACATAACAAACTACAGGAGTTTACAAACGTAAACTCTCACTCTCACACTACAATGAAATTAGGAAACTAACCTATTTATAAGCTCTATGTTCTAACTTAGTCTAGTTATGGATCACTTGGAAAACCAACAAGTGTCCATTTACAATAAATGACCTTCTAACCATTCTACTAACTTTATTCCTGTTTTAAAGCCTAGGAAACGACTCTATTCTAGAGTCATATTTTTACTAACAAAATACTATTTCTAAGTATCTCTAATATTTATTAAATATTCTAATTTAATAAATATATTTATCCTAAATTTACATTATTTAATTTATGTATTTTTGGATTTATAATTGCCTTTATGAAAGAGGCTAACATTCCCCTCTTCAAGGATAAATCCAAAATAAGAACGAGGAACCATCTTCCAAGTTCTCAAGTTGATGCTGAAAAAAATCTTCAATCTGAAGAGACCATGAGTCAGCTGTATGTCTGATTCATCTCTGAATGTTGCTTGACAACTCCATCAAGTGCCAAGTTGCAAAAGGATCCATCTATCCTTTACATGAAATCAGCATGAATTTTTTTTTCAAAGCCCATTGGCTGATGATGTCAAAAACAACTCACTGTTGCTTTTGCTGTGTTGAAAACTGTTCACTGCTTCTTTGATGTTAACTGCCCACTGGCAAATTTGTTGATGCCCACTGGCTAATTTTTCTGGTTTTGTCGAGACTTTCAGTCTGACAACCATTGTTAATCTTATTGACATTTTTCCCCCTTTATCAGCTGAAAGGAGAGACATTTCTCTTGGAAAGTAGTTCTGAACTCCCCCCTTTAGGTGTAGGAGTTTTACACTAGTGTACTCCCCCGTTCAACTGCATGAGAGTACCATCATCTTTTCACTGTTAGCTGCACTATGTGTGATTGTATGAGATTGTAGAACTGAGACAATATTTTGACTGGGGGTGACCATTTCCAAGGGTCTATCCATTCATAATGTATTGTCAATCTGGCTGATTTTTGTTGGTTGCGACATTTTTTTGAGGAATGATTTGGTTTGCCACAATGGTGACAAGGATGGAGATCAAAACACTGATCTGCCATATGACTGGTTCTTTGATAATGAGAACATTTCGGTTGGACTTCAACTTTAGGTTGCATGCAATTCTGTTTGTCTACAACTTTGGGTTGCGTGCATTGCTGGTTGTCTGCAACTTTCTCAGAATCTGCTGAGGTGAGTGGTGAAAGAAATCCTGCATTGACGAACTTAATTGGCTTGGAATAATCTGGAATATGCAGGTTGGTGTCATCATTGACATATCCTAAGCCTCGTCGATTCTTGTTGTTTTGAATTTCTTCCCAGGGCTTGATGATGGGCTTGGAAGAAATTGGAACTGGAACAACTTCGACACTTGAAGTTGTTGGGATGAATGACTTATCATCTGGATGGTTCAAAGACTTGAAAGTATCACTCTTTTCTTGCAATTTAATCCTTTGAAGTTGTGACATGAGTTGAAGAAACTCAATAATTTCATGTGTTTGTCGTAGATGCCGTGAAAGATCAACAAGAGTGTCTTTGCTGATGTGCACCATGTCTTCATCACTGGAGATGATCAAACTGTGAAGAATGTTTAACAACTGAATATGTTGCGCCATTTTAACTTGCGCTCTTGAAATCATACTCTCTTGTTGTAGATGTCATTCTTTGAATTGTTTCACTTGATTGACAGGCTTGCTTGAATGTGGCTTGAATGGCACGCTCGCTTGATTTGTTGCTTATTGCGCTTGCTTGGAATACTTGCTAGAATTGTAGAATATTCTCGCTTAAACTCTAGAATTCACACTCGCTTGATGATCGCGTTTGTTTAAGCGCTCACTTGACTTACTTGATGACTTCACGCTCACTTGAATGAATAGCCACACTCGCTTAATGTCGATCTCAACTTGCTTTATTGTTTTAACTTGTTTGGTTGCTTTGATGATTGTTGCAATGAACTTCATGCTGGCTCGCTTGAAGGTTTGAAATTTGTACTGACTTGATACAAATAGCTTGAATGAATACTCACGCTCGCTTGGAGATGTAAACTTGTTGCTTGTTTGCTTTAGAAATTCGTGCACTCACTTGATTTTGCGTAAAGGAAGGGTGTCAAACACTGTCGACAATGCACCCAAGAAAGCTTACAATGATTTTAATGATTCACTTGTTCTCTTAAAAATTCATTAACAATGATTTTTTAATGATTCACTTAAAACAATGAATTTGTTTACAAGTTCTGAAATGGATTTGCAAGAACGTTGATGTAGACTTTACTTTGAAATGCATTAACTTGACTAAGTGAATTTGATTGTTGATGTAGAATGCTGATGTAGACAATATTTGATTATATGTTGTAGTGGCGTAAATGCATGTGTTGATCTTGCAGCTATGTGTTGCATGTGTTGTGCTTGCTAATATTGAACTTTATGTATGTGATATTAAATGAAATCATTGATGTGTCACAACTAGACACAAATAAAAAAGCAACAACATGAAGCCATAAAAAAAACATGCACCATCACAAACACACATGGTGTACCTAAGATCCCCTTATTCAATTTCGGGCGGATCTAGGACACATCAACACCGAAAAATTATATCTTTATTAAGTATTGAATACATTAGAAATATCCACCTTCAAGTAATGAAAATGGCAAGCTCACAACCTTTAGAAGCAATTCGTCTTCAAAATCTGGATATTCACCGACTCAATCTCTCTCAAAGTAAAACAATACTTTGAATTACAACAAGAAATTTCTCTAAAAAATTCGACATATCACTCCAAATACAAAACACTTATCCCTCCAAAATCACCTTATCTCTCCAAATACAAATGGAAACACACCTTATTTCTCCACAAAAGCCTCACTTTACTACCCTTTTCAATTTTCCAATTTTCAGTAAAGCACTCAAAATGAAAAATTTCATTAATCTCTTATAACTTCAAAATTGTTCATATAAAAAAATCACCTTATTACTTCATTCCTTAAAAAAAAAACATTCACATCCCTCCAACCGTGGCAGAGGCCGATCTGGTTTCTAGAGAAACAAAAAAATTTCCAACTGTAGTTGAAATTTTGATTGATTTGAAGCTCATCAACAAAGATTTAACACCGTCATCCCCAATGCAGCTTAAATTGGAACACTTTCCTCCGGTGAGAGGGCCAATGACCTCATTATTTAAAGGCAGAATGCATGAAAACCCTTACAGATATTTTATGGAGGTAGAATATACATATATATAATAAACTGAATTTGTGTTCAAAATAAGACAAAATGGGAGCCGACACATAAGGTGATTCACCGATGTTTTAAAATCACGTACCAGATAAAAGAAAAAATTAGTGTTTTAGAAGCAATCAAACTCCATTAAGGCCCTCTCATCTCAGCTGACGATGCACCTCCTTGTCAGCTCTCCATGGATCTCCAACGCACTCCTTAACATTCATACACACTTCAAGTATCTGTCTGCTTTCTTCAGGTTCCAATCTCATATTCTAGCCACGGATCGCTTCCTTCACTTCTCTGCAATAAAACGAAAACAACATCTTGTCGATTAGGCTACAAACCAGGCCAATGTAATTCTTCCTGATGAAGTTGGTGTCTCTAATTCACCATCCGGTCCTGGAGTTGAAATACTGTTTGAATGTCAATGGGAAACTTTGTCTCCTGGAAAGGTAAAATGGTTGAAAGAGAAAATCCAGGTACGAAAGTATGCCTGCCTAAGGCAACAACAAGCTGAAGTGGCAGAATTTTTCACACACCGTGATAGTGAGAGAAAAAGGCTCCAGGTGAGTCAATCCATGGAGTGCAATGGTATTCGGAATACCTACAGTGATCCAGAAATAAGAAATGCAAAACTCAGGGAGAAAAATTTACTTCATGTACAAGATGATGCACAACTTGAGGAGCGCTTGATGAAAGAGTTGGATGACCTTAAGAAGAAACAGGCTGCCATAAGAGAGAAGGAACATCGAACAATTTCTATGTGTTTGGAGCACATAAATTGTGGAAAAATATCCAGATATCACTCTGATATAATTGAATCTGGATCAATCCCTGAAAATTTGGAATCTATGCTTCAAAGCAGTACAGGTGAAGCTTGTGATCCCGTTGGAATCATATTGCCTTCTCTTACAAAAACTGAAAGATTAGTTTTAGCATCAAATTCAGAACAACAAACTAACGCTTCTCCATCAGAATCACTTATTATATGCCTGGAAAATCAAGTATCTTCAGAGCTGATTCTCAACAACTGCATCCCAACCAACATTCTTTTCTACAGCAGGATATATCACCTCTTTCGGCAGCAACAAGAGAGAAGTACATGTAATAAAAACTCAGGAACTCAGTGGGACTCAAAGATTCGAACAAGAATGTTTAGATAATACATCAGTTTACAGGCGGACTTCACGCTGAATTTACAACAGATAACTATAAAGGAGATAATTTCTCAGAACGATTCACTCTCCGCTCTTTAACCACGCAGTCAGCAGATCACACTGAATCCACCATCGATCCACATGTATGTGAATCGTACACTCCGAGCCAAGCGAATTCACACGTGTAGCAATTATAAGAAACAATTCTGAGAATTTACGAGTCACAAAAGCATAGAGGAAGGTGCCAAGATTGGAAATTAGAAGCAGCAAAACAAGGTAAAGAGCGAGATGTCTCTTACAGGGCTGAAGATGACGGAGGAGGTCTGGCTCACATGCCTTACCCACGCTCTTTCCATGAGTTGATTAGAGTGGCCGATCACTGTAAAGATGGGAAACACATAGGGAAAGCATGGTAGTGCTACACCCAAACACGAATTTCATTAGTTTCTATCGCCTCTAGATGTCGATGTTTAACAATTCGATGACCCAAGATGCAACTCCACTGCTTTGTAATCGTTTTTAGAGCTTGCATTCCCCTACAACTTGACAAGCGGCTCTGCAATATTCACTTCACGATCTCGACTTTTGCAAGAGAAGTCACTTTATGATCTCGGCTTATGCAATAGCAGCTTGACAATCAGCTTTGTGTTGATGTTAACTCGGCTCGATCAATGCAGGAACGCAGGACGAGAGGAACAGAGTTGAAATAACATACATAAGGGCACACAACACTTTCGGTTGCCAAGAGCTTCATAGTAGTTGTGATATTACCAATGCCGGACTAAATATCTCATTATCGCCCTCTCGACAATCTTCATTTATCACCAGATATGGATCTCGCTCTGATACCACAAGTAGATTCAGAAGTGTCCTCAGACACATAACTTTATTGATCATGAAAAAAGATTACATAACAAATTGCAGGAGTTTACAAACGTAAACTCTCACTCTCACACTATAATGAAATTAGGAAACTAACCTATTTATAAGCTCTATGTTCTAACTTAATCTAGTTATGGATCACTTGGAAAACCAACAAGTGTCCATTTACAATAAATGACCTTCTAACCATCCTACTAACTTTATTCCTATTTTAGAGCCTAGGAAACAAATCTATTCTAGAGTCCTATTTTTACTAACAAAATACTATTTCTAAGTATCTCTAATATTTATTAAATATTATAATTTAATAAATATATTTATCCTAACTTTACATTATTTAATTTATGTATTTTTGGATTTATAATTGCCTTTATGAAAGAGGCTAACAATCTCTCTTGCCGAGAAAGGTTTGGTTGGCTAGTTCACTGGTCTTTGGCCTTCCCCCAAAACAGTTCAGAAATGGGTTGAAAGAAATTGGGCCGAGTTCACCCAATGAAAAATCTCCATCCACTTCTGTGGAAGAGGTTTCTAGACCTTCCACTTTCAAACCAAGAGCGACCGGGATCTCATTTTTCGAAGTGGTCCCTATTTCATGGACACCAGAGGACTATATTTAAATCGCTAGACCCCCAACTTTGATCCACAACTGGATGTCCCAAATGCTATTCCATTTTGGGTAAAGCTGCCACACCTCCTCTGCACTGTTGGGGAGATGAATCGGTGTGTGCAATAGGAAACGCAGTTGGAAAATATATATATAGAAGAAAACCAAAATACAACATGCAAGCTTGCGCAAGGATCTGCGTTGAAGTGGATCTTGGAAGACAACTCCCGGAGGCCATCAAGCTCAAGGTCGATAATTGTACGCACATACAACATCAGGATTACGAGCAAATCCCTTCCAAATGCAAGGTATATCATGAGTATGGTAATTTTGCAAATATGTGCAGTAAAAAAGAAGAAATCGAAAAAATTGTAGAAGAAAACCAAGATCCTAAATGAGAGCAAGTAAAAAAAAAAAAAAAAATGGCTTCAAAATCTTAGCCTACCTCTCTTCCTCCACCCCCGCCTGGTCCCCCCTCTCCGATCCCTAGACCATCTCCTTAACCCTCCTCCTCAATTCCTGAATCTTCCCCTTTCTTGGGGTCCAATCCTTTTTATATCCTATCCAAAGCCCTCATCCCTTCTGAACCTCCTATTTTCTCCATCTCCCTAAACCCCATCCCTCTGACCTCTCAATCCCCCCCCCCCCCCACTCCTCAAGGTTGCTTCTCCCAACAGGAGGATCCTCTCACCCATTCCAATCCCCTCCCCCACACCTTTGATCAATTCCTCACTCATAACCAATCAAAAGAAACTCTTCTTCTTAATGAAAACACAAAGAAAGCTGGAAGGAAATCAAATCGGGAAATAAGGGATGAGGCAACAGTCAGATATCTTTCCTTGGGAACACAATAGGCTCTAGAAAGCTTCCTTGAAAAAGGCTCCAAGAATAAAGAAAAATCACAACAGGCCCACAAAGGGAAGGGTCCCTCAGCCACCACCAACAATAAATAATGATAGTTGTCTCTTGGAATTGTAGAGGGCTAGGTTATCCCTCCAAAATAAACTTTCTAAGAGACCTCATAAAAATTGAAAAACCAGACATCCTCTTAATCCAAGAGACAAAAATCAACAGTCAAGAGGTGGACAATATAATAAAAAAATCAAAAATTATGAAGGGCAAGCAATTTCAGCAAACAGAGCCTCATGAGGAATTTGTATTATATGGAAAAAAGGAAAATAGTACATGCATCACACAACAAAAAAAGAATATTGGATAAACACAATACTGGAAAATGCAGAAAATGGGGGAAAAACGAGCATCTACAATATATATTCTCCTAATCATTACAGGGACAAAGAAACATGCTGGCAGACCTTAAAAGAAAACACAATGGAGGACCGCGAAGAAAATCTCATTGTAGGAGGAGACCTCAACCTTATTCTCAAGGCAGAGGAAAAGAGAGGGGGCATCTTCCAGCTTGACCAAAACACAGATATTTTAGAAGAAATTATGGAACAATGTAACCTTATGGATATCCCTCCAAAAAAACAGAAAATACACATGGGAAAACATAAGAATAGGGAAGGCAAATATCAAAGAAAGGTTGGACAGGATTCTCATTCGAGACAGAATGGTGGCCAGCTACAGCAGAGTATCCTCATGAATCAGCCCATCAGCAGCTTCAAATCATAAACCTGTTCTAATTGAACTTGGAATGGCTAAAAATTACAGACCCATCCCTTTTAGATATAACCAGCTTTGGGGTAGTCGTGAAGTAGTCAAACAAGAGGTGGAAAAAGGTTGGAAACAAAATATCAGCGGTTCACCAACATAGATATGGGAATCAAAGTTAAAAGCCACCAAAGCAAGATTGAAAGATTGGGCAAAGGCCAACTACAAGGAACCACGTAGAGAGAAAGAGACCTTGAAGCATGAACTAACAAAAATCCAAGAGGAAATGGAAAACACTGATAGCACAATAGAGAAGCAGGCAAAGGAAAAATAAATTCAATGGAAAATTTATAGGAATAATAGACAAGAAGAAGAAACATGGAGGCTAAAATCCAGGCAACTTTGGATACAAGCTGGAGACAAGAAAACCACTTTCTTTCATAATTCAACTAAAACAAGAATGATAAAGAACAACATTGAAAAAATAGTGGGAGAATGAGGACAAGAAATAAAGGGACAAGAAGAAATCAAAAGTGAGGTCTTTTGACACTTCAAAGCTCTCTTAACATCTGTAGATAGCCAGACAAACTCGGAGGATTTCTTAAAGCACATCCCAAAGTTAATGGACATGGAAACAAACAACACCCTCTCCAAATAAGTAATAGAAGAAGAAGTTAGGGCAGCTACTTGGGATCTGCAGCCGGAAAAGGCACCGGGCCCAGATGGCTTTCCCATTTCTTTCTATCGCACCTTCTGGCATCTCATTAAAAAGGACTTAATAAAGATTATAAGATATGTTACCAGCAAGAAAAAGGTTGGGGGATTCACTAATTCCACATATCTAGTCCTCATTCCAAAAGACCCCCTCCCCTCCACCCTTAACCGATTTAGGCCAATTTCCCTCTGCAATGCTTTGTATAAGACCATCTCTAAAATTCTTGCTAGAAGGCTCATACCTCTTCTCCACTCCCTCATTTCAGAAAATCAAGGTGGCTTTGTCCCCAACCGGTAGATAGTTGACAACATTATCCTTGTGCAAGAATCTCTCCACACAAATCTATCTAGAAACGAAAAATGATTCATCCTCAAAATGGATATGGCTAATGCATTTAACAGAGTTAACCTCACTTTTCTTGTAGTTGTTTTAAATAGATATGGATTTTTTGAAGTTTTCATTAACACAATCAAGGCCTGCACAATAGGTCCTTGGATAGCCCTGCTCGTCAATGGCAGACCATGTGACTTTTTCCAAAGCTCAAGGGGCCTTAGGCAGGGCTGCCTCCTGTCCCCTTTTCTTTATATCCTTATGTCTGATTCCCTTAGTAGAAAATTGGAGCACAACAGAAGAAATGCCACATTAACAGGCCTCACTATCGGCAGCGAAACCAAAAGAATAAATCACTCCTTATTTGCTAATGGCACTCTCCTTTTGGGTGGAACATCTTGTATAGTTTCTAGAATATTCAAAACCATTCTTGATAATTTCATGGATGTCTCAAGTGGTTTGGTCAATAATGACAAAAGCTATATTTATAGCTGGAATACCCCCGTAGGAACTATTCAGCAGATGTCCCAAATTTTGGAGATTCCTTATCAGAAAAATTGGAACCATTTTCAATATCTTCGGCTGCCCATCACCAAGAAAAATATGAAGACATAAATTTGGAGTAAATATGCTGAGAAGATGAAAGTCAAAATTCAAGCATGGGGCATGCTTTGGTTAAACCAAGCGAGACGAATCATCCTCAGGAAATTCATTCTAGCAGCCTTGCCTTTATACCAATTTGCATTAATAGCAGCGCCTGCAAGCATCCACAAGCAAATGGAAATTATCATCAGGAGCTTCTTATGGAAAGGCGGAAAAAATGAAAAAAAAAATTTCAGCCTTGTAAATTGGAAACAAGTTACAACCCCTTACAAAAAATGGAGGACTCTCCATAAAACCCCATGGAATAATGAATCTGGCCTTGAGAAATAAGATCGCATGGAGGTTCCTAACTGGAGAAAAACTATGGTGGAAAGCAACACTAGAGGAAAAATACCTTAACGCACCAAGGACCTCTATACTGGAAAAAATTCCTCCCACAAGACCCTGCACTCAAATATGGAAAATAATCTCTGAAGCAATTCAAATAATCAAGGACCACATCTTAATGAGACCTGGAAATGGGGAACAGATCAATCTATTGAAGGAAAATATAATGGGAAATCCTCCCTTAGACAACAATTTGGACATCAAGAATATTTAGAGGTGGATGATAAGGGAAGGATACACAAATTTGGAGGATATTTCCAATCGGGAACTAGATGGCGCATGGAAACATTGGGCCAAACCCAAATTTCCCAATGACTTAAAAAATAAATGGAATCTCATGACTTCCCTTCTTACTGGAGTAGCACCAATAGACAAAAACACTCAAGATGCCTACTACTGGAAACCTACAGGAGGAGAGTATTCAGTCAAGACAAGATATGAAAAAATTCAAGAATATGAGAGGCAACATGAATGGAAATATTAGAGGCAGGCTTAGAAGGTGGAAACCCTTCCAAAGATTAATATTTTCCTATGGACATTGCTCCATAGCAAATCATTAACAACATAAAACTTTAAAAAGATAGGAATATGTGGACCATTGCAATGCCCCCTCTTTTTGAAGGCAGAGGAAACAATTCAACACCTTTTCCTAGAGTGTCCTTTCTCTATAAATTGTTGGGAGGTAATGGTTTCACCTATTGAAGCAAGTTTGAATTATAGGTTGCCTCTAAGTCAGTTCATCAGTAAATGGAAAGGCAGCTTTCCACACTCCTTCAAAAACAAATCTACAATTCAGAGATTCTGGAGCAGTCTTCCATCCTTTCTTTGCTGGCAAATATGGTTAGCCAGAAACAGGAAAATCTTCAAAAATAAAATCCCCACGGTAAATACAGTAATCTCAAAAGCCTGGGGATTGATGACTGAATTTCTCTCAGCCAAAGGGCTTTATGGAATATATATGGCCCAACTTCAGAATGACGAGAGAAGTTGGATCGGTTTTTCCTTCAATAAGATCAGCTACAACCTCCAGCAAAAGAATACAGGGGCTCATCAAATCTGGAAAATAAGAAAGACTGAGACATAGTTTCAGAGCTGGATTCACTCTCTCAACAGAGCCTGCCTTTTCTTTGATGGAGCATCAAAGAAAAATCCGGGTAAAGCACGATCAAGAGGCATCATTATTCACAAAGACAAATCAAGACATATATCTTACAACTGGGGTTTAGGACAAATGTCAAATAATAAAGCTAAGTCTTATGTCTTCTTTTAGGCCTAAAAATCCTAAGGGACAGTAAAATCAACAATGCCATATTTAGAGACTCCTCACTTATCATTCAAGCAATGGTGAGCAAGATTCCACCAAAAAACACAGCCCTTAATCAAATTCTGCATAGAGCCAAAAATTTAGCAAAGCAGATAGGAATGGTCGATTATTATCACATCCTTAGAGCAAATAAAAAGCAAGCATATTCTCAAGCCAACGAGGGAGTCCAAAGAGTTTTTGGCCATGTCAAAATTGACAGAATTACTTCTCATCTACCTATTCCATGACGTCTTCTCCTAATTCACTGTGTTTTATGTATCTCCATCCTTACACAGATCGGAAGAACAGAAGTCAAGTCATGATTATATTCTCTGCAAAATCTCAACTCAATCTCAAAAAATTTGTCATGCACAAGCTTCTAAAAATCTCCATCATCTTAACATACAGTACCCTTTCCCTTCAATCCTTGCTCACTCTTGTGACTCCCCATAGCAGAGATGCCTATTTGATATCCTATAAAAATCGTGCCGCTAAAAGAACTAACTCAGTGTCTCCTGCAATCTTGACTGTGCAGCATCCTTCCTACATCCCTCTCGGCCCCATTTCGTCGCCTCCTTCCCTCCCGCATCCCCTTCCATATCTCTGTCTAACTGTGCGTGATGCTAGGCAGCGCCCCTCATACTCTCCCCTCCCTCCTCATTCTTCCTTTCTTTCCCTTTTCTTCCCCACACTCGGAGCCTCACTCTATCCATCTTACGACCTTTGTTTTTTTGCTATCTCCAATTTGTAAAAGCCGACCTTCCCCACACAAATAAGGTAGAAGAGCACTCCCAAAAAAAACAAAGCAACATCCATACAGAAGGCAGAAAAGCGCGCAAAGGCAAAAAAGCCATAGCAACAACTAGCAGAAAAGAAATCAATGCAATTATTCACAGCCTCTTCCAGCAAATGGATCCAGTAGAAGACATAAAACACCCCTGTGCCTTTTGTAAATCCCATAGAGTGGTGATAGAAAGTTTGAGGAACCAAATTCAGCAAGACAAAGCTCGAACTAAAGCAAAGATAGCCATCCTTCGCTCGCAATCGAATACTTGCACCAAAGATGTAATGACAGTTCAGAACCGATGCAATCATCTGGAAGAGTCTCTCAACTTTATAAGGGAAACTCTCAACAAAAATTCAGAACAAGGATCCACCTCTCAGGATCAAGGAAGAAGATACAGAGACAGTGAGAACACTGTGAACAAATGACCATCAACAACTATAGGATTTCCATGTTTTTGTCTAGGATAACAGTAGGCAATCTAGTGAAAAGAAAAAAATGAAAGTCAAATGTATTTTACTTTTAGAACAGTTTGTCCGGCAATATAGGACAAGTGCAATATTCTCTACTTCAAAAGGGAGGAAAAGAAATAGCAACTACAATATCACACATGAAGTAATGCATCCCCGACAGACAAAATCATCTTGTAATCAAATTGGGGTAATTTTGTAATGAGGAATTTCTTCTCCTCCTACTTTTTAGATAATACAACATAACCGAATTTGTGCGAAAAAAAAAGAAAAAAAAAATATATATATATATATATATATATATGTATATGTATATGTATATGTATATGTATATGTATATGTATATGTATGTATATGTATATGTATATGTCTATGTGTATATATGTATGTATATATGTGTATATATATATATATATATATATATATATATACCCGAAGGGATCACTTCCTACCAACTTAATCACAGAGCTTGACCCCGAGTGTGTAGAAAAAGATTGAACACTTGACCTCTCAATAGTAAATGTGCTTTAATGAAGGGGACTCGAACAATTGAGCTAGCCCTCAAGCATAAATGTTTCAGTTTAGAAATATTATATGTTCAAATGATGATTTCAAGTCCTCGAGAGTTTTTGTAAAATTGCTTATTTAGTTTTGGGTTAACTTGTGGTTGTGTTATGAAATGCATATTTGTTTTATTTGCATGCCTTGATTATATTAATAAACAAACATTACTAGACATCTTATAAAGTAAAGCTCAGCTAGAAGTCCTAAATTTTATTTATTGGAAAATCAAAATTGTAAATTTAAAAAATTGCTTCCTAGGAATCAGCTTCCAAGACATCCGTAGAGAGTTAAACATAATAGCTAATCTTCTATTGAAGAGAACTCTTTCAATGGACATAGGTTTCATTAATTATGAAGAATTGGTTTGTAACTCAATTCAAAGCGCACATTTTGTGCCTATATAATAGATAAAACTTTCTTGTTTTTTCTTTCACTAAAAATCAAATACTATGTTAGCCACCTATAAAATTTGTCATATCAAATGGTGGCTAAATCATTTTTTGAGCCTTCAAGAAAAAAATTTTATTGCAAAAAAATTGTTCTCTCTTGAAGTCTCATGATGATATCTTATCCTGTGATTAATCTTCATTGTTGTTTCTCTTTCAAAATTCTGAAAATCTGTTGTTTTCATGAAGAAAAGACTGCTGCAAAAATCCTCATTTTTCCCTCATTTTACCCCTTCTTTCACTTCAAATTTAACCTCCTTTTATTTCAAATTTTTCTATAAAATCCCTCCATTTTTCATTTATTCCCCTTTCCCCTTCAGAAAACCCCTTTTATAAGGTTTGAAACTCATTTTTGAACCTCACCGAAACCCCCAAATCCATCAAAAAACTTTGAAAAAATCATAAAAAATCACTTTTTTTACACTATAAGCTTAAGCCCTTTGAGATAAGTCCTAAACCACTTCCCCACATATGCCCACGCCCTAGAATCAGGCGCTAAACCCATCAAGCTCTTATCACATTGGAAACAATTGATGCACACAAGTCTTTTGGCTTTTACGAAACCTCCGAAGCGATTGGCCCATTGCATATAAAACTCAGTCCCTTTTCTTTTTCATATACCCTGAGGCCCCACAATTGGGCACCGAACTTCATATATATAACCCGCCGCGACGCAATAAAACCTTTGTATTTCGTAGAAAAATACGTTTTCCGTGTTTTACACTAAGCCCGTTGTTCATTGGTCGGAGCCCTTTTCCGTCGTTGAACTTGGACCAATCAAACGGCCAGCCCTATATCGCATCGGAGATTTCCATTGGCGTAGTTTATTATTTTATTCGCCACCTCCGATTGGCGGTCTTCCAATTCATCCTCCACCGTCGATCTGATCTGCAGATCGACGGCCCCTAGTCAATTGCTTCGGCACCCGCCTAACCTTTGCCCCCTGTCGATTGCAATCCTCCGATTGCATCTGGGCCGTCCACGTGTCAACATCCAACGGTCCATATCAATCCTCCCGACCTTTCCCTAACTTAATCTCTATACTGATCCTTCCAACCGCCCCCTTTGAACCTCAACGTGTAATCTCCGCCGTTGGATGCTCTCATCCAATGGCCATGCTCTTAACCACAACCTATGAAGCAGTCTTACCCAAATAACGCAAGATTTATTAAATTTTCTTGGTTTGTGCAGGATTTAAAGGTTTTTCAAATGATTTTAAAAGAAAATAAAAGCTGAGGATGACGATCCTCCAGACTTTTGTTTATCAAAGAGATGGTTCCATAGGGTTGCAACACCACGTTTGTCGGTGTCTCATGAACGCTGGCAGCTCCATAAAGCCCCTGTTGACCCCTGCACGTCAGCAAGACACAGTAAGAATTAAACAAATAAAGAGTATCAGTGTCAAAAACCCAAACATAGCAGAAATGAAGAATTGAAGGAAGAATCACATTTTTGGTGGATTACGGCTAAAAACGACAATCAAAAGCCTAATCCACTAAATTAAACACAGTTAAAGAGTAGAAGAAAGAGTTTAGGCCTGATTAAGCCTAAAACACATAATCAAATCAAATTAACAGTGTTTAAAGAAAATTCAAAAATATCTATCAGACAGAGGAAGCCCCCATTGCCACATCAGAGGCTAATTGATTCCTCTCAGCTATCGAATTGCCACCTGTAGCATCAAAGTATTCAAAAGAGGCCGAGTAATGACCATAACAGAGGATATTTTCCTCAATACAGCCAAGCAGTTATTCCAAGCCAAACAGAGTTATTGCAAAGATGACACAGAGCCTTAAAGTCAACAAAAGCTTCCTAGAAAGCTTAAAATTTAATGTAAACCAATTAATACAGGAAAATATCTGTAATATTCTCCATTGAGCCCCTCAAATACTGAGAAGCATTAACTGTATTAATTGAACTTAGTAGATCTTTTATCTCTTTCGACCTCCTCATTTTCCTATAAAATCTTATTGAGGAGCTCATTGTAAAGGGTTGGTTGCAGAACTTTGAAATATACTTGTGCCCGAAACTTCTACTTGTAAATAGTGTTCAAAGGCTCTTGAAGCTCTGTTTGTGATTAAATAAGTTAGGCTGAGAAGTGAAGATGATTGCTGAACTGAAACATTGGACTTGAAGATTGTAACTGGATTGACATCAATATACAAGCTGATTCTTGGGATCCTGGTCTATATCACTGGTGAAGTGCTTCTTTCTATGTTATTGTTTTCCTTTAATGTATGCCTGATCCAGGTGGATATTGGTGGTCACCCGCCTATTCCACTTGGGGCTCCACCATTGTCTATTTCATTTTTTCAGTTTCAGCACAGTTTACTATTTTTAGTAGTTTTTTCGGGTCCTAAACTTCCGAAGCTGTTTTGAGGCCATAAACGACGTTTTTTGGGAAAATGGAGAGCAACATGGGTCCATGGACCCATGTTTCTCGTTCCAAATTTGTAGTTCTCGGATAGATCTTTCTAACGAGGTATGGTACGCGTCAAACGAAGATCGTATGCCAAAGTTACGCCCCTGGGAAGTTGAAACACCAATTTACCCAAACGGGGCCCATAGTTTTGGCGCTTCATCTCCTAGGGTTAGGGTTTTGGCTGTCTAGGATTTTCCATTGTTTCTAAATAATTAATAGGCCCTCGAGGGGTGACCACCAATATCCACCTGGATCAATGCCATTTTGTCCATTATTCTCTGATAAAGAACAACAAGCATAGAGTTAGGATTTACTGTTTACAGTACCCTTCTCTGACTGATAAGCTTTATCTCAATGTTTTCCTCTAATTTGTTTATTTAAGAATGATTTAATACAATTCAAACAGTTAGGAATGTTGGCGTTCCCTCGTCCTACTGTTTGCTTTAAACATTGTTCTTGAATGTTACTCTCATTATCTTCTTAGTAGAGTTAGACTAGAAAAGTGATGGCGTGCCCTGTTTTCTAGCTTCTTTCTTCAAAGGTAGTTTTGAAAGTTTCCCTAAGTGTTTGCTGAAAGCAGACTAGATTTAAAAGTATCTTATCTGATCTTAAGTTGCACTTTGTTTCTCTTATCTGTTTTCATACTTTCTGAAAGTAATTATGCGGATTACTAGATTGTTTGTATATTGAGTTAGCTTTAATACGAGCTCGACCAAAGAGGTTTATCGTGAGCCCTGCCCTTTGGTTGGTTTTAAACTGTTGCTTAAAAGGCTTTTCTTGTTTGGACAGACTATAAATCCTAGTTGAAATTATTATTTGTTTCCACCCCTCCAACACTTTTATTGTTTTCCATTCCATCATTTAATCTCAATGATCTTGTGATATAGATGACTTGCCCCTTGGACCACTCTTGAAGTATTGCACAATTAAAGCCCTATTATGACTCCATAGCCCAATGGACTAAAAACCAACGTTATATATATCTAATTAGCCAAAGCTTGTTATGATTACTTGCAACTTCACACCTTTGAAACTCTTTCCATTTAGGACTTTCCACTCAACTAATAATCATGCTCAGCCATCCAAAACAAAACAAAACCCTCGGTCTTCATAACTAGCCTAATATCATTACCCAAAAGCTTTAAAGATAAATCAATCTTTGCACTTTATTGGAGAGATCCCTCTCCGGATTCAGGAGGGCTAGATCCTAGAATTCCAAAGTGGTTTAAGTGTTCTCTCTGCATTTTTTGGTCTCACCAATCTGCCAAATTACGGGGAGCTAACAGAATATTATCTTAGTTTTTAGTTTCTCAAAGTTGGGGACTCACCCCTCATCAAGTTTTCTCTTAGTATCCTTTTGATCTCTTCTTAAACAGTTTTATGTCTAGGACAAAATCATAATTCTCTAGTTTTGATCAGTTTTTTACCTTTTCTGGACAATGTTGTCATTTTTTTTTCTCACAGACAATTGTATAAAACTCTGCTACATAATTCACTATGTATGACTGCATATGACTGTACTTTCCTTTATTCTAGAGGAATAACAAAAAAAATTATTTTTCTGTTAAAAAAATATATCTAAGTTGTACTTAATTGGTTGTTTGTATATTGCGTATTTGATTTTGAAAGGCATGGTGTCTACTAATAATAGTAAATAGTTCTACATGTTAATACAGACCTTAACAAAAGCATTAAATTTAGTTGTTTGGCAATATGTGTTACTAGAAGTTCATTGTTTTTTTTTTCCCTATAAATAGAATTGTAATGATGTAAAAAAAAATTAGCAAATCAATACGGATGAGTGAAGAAATGTGTGAACAAATTAATTGTTGAGTGGTTACTTATCTTCCCTTGATTCTCGAGAATGTTGATTGAAAACATTGTTCCAATGGGTATTTGGTAGGTTGTGGTCTAGCGAGGAGTTGGGTCAAGCAAATATGACCCAATATCAAAAGTTGATAGCGCTCCTAGTTGACCAAACACTTTTAAAGTGTAGGTCATGATGTGATTTCACGAGTGTCGCCATGGAGCAAAGGCACATTTAAAATAGACCTTGTGTTAATGCAATTTTTTATGTGTATGAACTTGAAGTCAAGTCTTGGGTGAATTTGATAAAATATATACCATGCGATAACAATGCTTAGCCAAATATAACTCTATTATAAAGACTTGTAGGGGATTTTCCACCCTCGTCATTCATAATGAGATTAATTGTAGAAAGAAAATTATTATTATAAGCTCCATAAGTTACTCACAAAGTTGTAAAACCCTTGGGATTTTGTCACTATATAAACTTTATGTTAAATTTAGATAACCATGGTATTCTATTCTTGATGCACTGTTACTTTAACCTTTCTTAGGTCCAATACAAAATAGCAATCACATAAACTTGAAAGTAAAATGATGATAGAACACAATAATAGATCAATAGAAGACAAGCCAAATATAGATCATATTTACAATTCCTTTTGTCCAGCAAAGGTATGAGATATTGTTGCGTTACGGCAGTCACCAGGATGCTTCAACCAAAAAAATCTTCCTCGGTCATCCAACACTTCATGTGTCACACCCACAACCCTCAAAGAAAGCTCATTACAAGTCAACACCAGTCAAACCAGGGACAATGCAGAAAATTCAACACAAGCAGCTTTAGAAAAGTCAACGCAACAAACTAGGGCTTCAATCAAATAGCCCAGAATTCCTCGATTTTAGTGCCCAGCTGTACGACCTCTTAAAATCAGAATTTCTGCAAAAGATTGAGGTCAAATGACCAAGGGTTGACCATGGTCAATGCTGGTCAACTTTGTAATAAACAAGCCCGAAATAGATCAACACAGAAAACATAAATCCCTAAACAGGTCAACGTAGAAAACAATAGATTTGCTCCACACGTGTGAGGGAAAAAGGCCTCCAAAGGCTATTGATCCAATCAGATCATAATGAGAAAGTGTGTGATGAGATGATGAGAAAATGACCTCCAAGTCTCTCCAATTTATATTCATCAATGAGGATGTGTAACACATCTCTTAGGCATGTGGGATAAATCTGGCCAACCTTGCAGATGTGGAAAATAAATTCAAAATCAATGTTCTGCTCATCTGATAAAGACGATCTTTAGATCAAACTGTTGATCAGCGGTTGTCATTGATGTCAACCCAAGTAACACCAGGGGCTAGCCCAATATTGCATAGGAATTTTGACCTACCAAATTACTATATTCTGGGTCAAGAATGCTTTTGATGGTTTCTACTCGTTGATATGTTTCCGTTGATATATGGCATGCCACGTAATTCTTCACGGTTTGAGAGATATTAATGTTTGAAGTTTGTAACCCCAGTTAGTGGGCTAAAACCCCATGGGGTTGTGGCATGGGTCATTGAAAAGTCAATAATTAATTATTTTTAAGCTTCTAAAATCCCTCCCACATTCACTTGTTGAAGCCCCTCTCAGCCTAAACATTTATATAAATTGTGATCCACATATCCTCCTTATATAGGGATTTCGTCATCTGAAATAGGTCATCGTGGAATTTGCGCTCTAACTTTTTTTTCTATGAAGGTTCAAAAGATTAAATTTTTACGAAGTGAAGTCGAAATCCTAAGGAAGCTCCTGTAAAAATTTCAGATCAAGGTGCACAATATTTTCGGAGATATAATCTGTGGAAGTCAGTGTTTTTGCAGGCTCCTGAAATTCATCTCAAAGAAGTGACCTTGGTAAAATCATCATAACTCTCTCTCTGAGTATTAGATTGGAATTATGTAAAAAGTGGCATATAGTGCACAGACTTTATTTTTCGCTATATCAATTTCAGAGCTAAATGAAGAAACAGTGACACGTGGCACGTCGTACAAGTTTTCTCTACTGAACCAGTCCATAATTAGGCCATTGTAAGAGATTTGGCATAACTCTCCCTTGAAGAATCCAAATTGGGTCAGACCTGTGGCATTGGAAAGAAGACTCAGAGGAATACTACCGAGCCAAAAATTACATATTGGGGATCTAAAATAACAGAGATACACTAGATTCAATTTCGATCTCCTAGAAGGCAAGAAAAATCTAGATCATGCGTTGTCAAGGGCTGCAAAGGACCATAATTTCTAGGGCAGCAAAGTAAAGTAAGGTGCAGCATAGAGTAGCATGACAAGAGAAGAAACCAAGGTGCATAATAACAACAAGAAGTTCACTGCACGAAGTCTTCAAGTGGGCAGCACTGCATACAATCATTGTAAATGTATCATTGTACTAAGTCATTGTAAATGCATCATTGTAAAAATTGTACAAGTGTCTATCTGCCAAGAGTTGAAGAGGCAGTGTCGAAAGGTCTAGTATCATCATTAGGTGGTTGTGTCATATTTGGTGTTATGGTATAGTCTGTCTTCTTCTTCTACATCATTCTATATCATTGTAAAGTGGACCATTTTCCCTGGTATGGGAGTCAATTCTTGTTTTATTCTTCTATAGGGTGGTAGGGTGGTGCTAGGGTGAGTTGTAGCTCATTGGGTGTTGGGGCATCTGTTCAGTTGACTACTGAAGAATTCCCAAGCGTCCATCCAGTGGGAGCTGGAGAAGAATTCTTTTCTAGATTCTAGGAAGTTGGAGCTTTATTTTTAATTGGAGTTGAATATTTAAAAGAATTATGTGGTTTTTGTCCCGGAGTGGGTTTTCACCTCAAAATCTATGTGCATTTGTGTTCCTCTTGTTTTCTACTATCATTTTACAAACACTGATAATAATTGAAGATTAATTAATGCTCTAATTGAAAGAAATACTGATTCACCAATTTCCCCCTTTCAGTATTTCCAACAATTTGCACGTAGCTTGTTCCTTCAATAGCAATTTCATCAAATGGAAGTGTCATGGAGCATACGTGGAATGGTGTACCTCCTGTCAAAGGAAAATAATTATGCACTCTGGAAAGGAATAATGGAGGTCTATCTCTTGGTGCAAGGTTACAAAATATGGGACACTGTTCAAAATGGATTTAAATCAACCATGGATGAACAAGGTAAGAAGAATTTGGTAGATGATGCAAAAGAAAAGAATATTATTATCAGTGGACTTGTTGAATCTACTTATGATAAGGTGTTGGGTTGTAAAACCGCCAAAAATGTATGGGATAAGCTTGAGAATATATATGTAAGTGACTCAAATTTCAAAGAAGCAAAGCTTCAAATCTGTAGAGAAAAATTTGAGCAACTCATAATGAAAGAATATTGCAACATTGCCGCATACTTCCAATACGTTGATGAAATAACCAATACTCTAGAATGATTTGGAGAGCCAGTTGATGAGAATACTATTATACGGAAGATTCTTAGAATGTTACCAGGGAGATTCAACCCAAAGGTATCGGTCTTAGAATACAAAGAAAATCCGGACAACAAGAAGAGGAATTACATGGAGTTCTCATAAAGATGTGAAATGAGACTTGATGAAGAAGAGGGTAATTTCCTGTGATCTGTAAACCTGTTCTGTGCATCTAAGAAAACCAATAAGGACAAACAACCTTCAATTGAAAAGACATGCACTTGCAAGTGTGAAGAAAAGGGAGATCATGAAGAAGGTCTTTCATATGAAGAATATGCTTATTTTACGAGAAAACTAAAAATTGGTAAGGGAAAATTCAAAGGTAAACTTCCATTGATATGTTTCGGCTGTGGTGAGGTTGGGAATTTCGCATCAAAATGTCCGAACGAAAGTGATGGAAACTCAAAAGGAAAGAAAGGCTTTAATAAATTCAACAATCAAGGATCCAAAAGGAACTTTCTCTCTAAAGAAGATAGCTCATCATCCGATGAAGACAATGACAGCGAAGAAGAAGCCAATGAGAGAGCATTGTTTATGGCCAAGCACAATAAACAAGAGGTATCAAACAACGAAGAAGAAGGGCTAACCATAAAATAATTTTCTAAGGAAGCAATCAAGCTTATAAAAAAGCTCAAGGCTGAGAAGATCCATTCCAATACTCTTGAAGAACAAGTTCAAGGTCTCAAAATTGAAGTTGAAGAACACAAATGCATTGAAGAGTCACTTCAAAAGAAGTTGGAAGAAAGTAATCAAGAAAGGGAAGGATTAGAAGCCGAAGTAGTCTCGCTGTGTAAGGAAGTGAAGACGGGAAAAACTATCCAAAACTGTGCCAATAGCTCAAGGGCATTGGAAGAACTCATCAACAATCAACGATCTTACAATGACAGAACTGGCTTCGATTACAAAGAAGAAGAAGTAGGATCTTCTACAAAAAAATACAATGAACCTATGAGATCTGACATTGTTGTAGACTTCATTGGACAAGATTCACAAGAACAACCTTGGAAGACAATTCCTCAACGAAGATTTCCATCCAGGTACTAACATAATTTTTATGGCTATTGTTATTCATGTGGAAAATTTGGTCATAAAGTTGTAAAATGTCGCACGTACCCTAGGAACCAATACAATTCCAGGAGATTTGTCAAATATGAACCTCCCAGGGCTTAATGAAACATCAATAGATTTGAACATTTAAGAAATAATATTGAATGTTACAAATGTCAAAACTTTGGACACATAGCCAGAGACTGCAGACTTGATCCTCCTGAAGAATCTTCGAAGCCACAGAACGAACGAACATGGAAGAAGAAGAAGACTAATAATTATGCTCTCACTCTCAAGGCTCAAAACAACAAAGTTGTGTGGTATGTTGATAGCAGTTGCTCAACGCATATGACTAGAGATAGAAAGAAATTTTGATCTCTGAAAGAGAAGAAGGATGGAACCGTGTCCTTTGGAAATGATGGATCTTCAAATGTTATAGGATCAGGTACCGTCACTCTCGGAAGAAAATATGCTCTAGCCAAGAATGTTCTATTGGTTGAAAACATGAATCACAATCTGCTTAGTGTTGGACAAATGTGTGATCAAGGACACACAATATTATTCAACTCCACAAAATGTGAAATCATGAAAGGCAGGTATGGTGAAATTGTGGCTACAGCAAGTCGAGCTCCAAACGACATATATGTTCTGGATGAAGCAACTAAAGCACATCTAATAGCTAAGGAGGATGATATAATATTTGGTAGCAATGATGATCGACTAAGTAAGAATTTTGCTACAAAGATGCAAAGTTATTTCGAGATGTCTTTACTTGGTGAGCTAACATACTTCTTAGGGCCAAGTACATCAAGGAAATGCTCAATAAATTCAAAATGTAAGACTTCAAACCCATCCTTACTCCGATGGTACCAAGTTGAAAATTGAGCATAGACGACTCATCTAAGGATGTGGATCAAAGGTTGTACAGATCTATGATTGGTAGTCTTCTATATGTAACAGCCTCCCAGCCAGATCTTATGCAAGCAGTTGGACAAGTAGCAAGATTCCAATCAGCACCAAAAGAATCACATACTATTGTCATCAAAATAATTCTTCGATATCTAAAGGGAACAACATAATATGGCTTGTGGTATCCCAAGGGTAACAATCTCATTATTCATGCATTTACAGATGCAGATTGGGCAGGAAGCGTTGGTGATCATGAGAGTACTCATGAAGCATTGGAAAATCTTCGCCAGAAGCTTGGGATTCTCCCAAGTATTGATTAGATTTTCCTTATTCATAATATAAAGGGGGAGTGGAAGTGTTTACAAGTCCGCAAGATGGTTGTGTGTCAGGGGGAGTTATCCTGTGCCATTGATGTCAAAGGGGGAGGGAATGTTGTAGAATGAGGTGTCATGGTCGCAGGGGGAGTACTTGTGTTTCCATCAATACCAGAGGGGGAGATTGTTGATCAGTGGTTGTCATTGATATCAACCCAAGCAGCACTAGGGGCTACCCCAATATTGCATGAGAGTTTTGACCTACCAAATTACTATATTCTGGGTCAAGAATGCTTTTTATGGTTTCTACTTGTCGAGATGTTTTCGTTGATATATGGCATGCCATGTAATTCTTCACAGTTTGAGAGATATTCATGTTTGAAGTTTGTAACCCCAGTTAATGGGCTAAAACCCCATGGGGTTGTGGCATGGGTCATAGAAAACTCAATAATTAATAATTTTTAAGCTCCTAAAATCCATCCAACATTCACTTGTTTAAACCCCTCTCAGCCTAAGCATTTATATAAATTTTGATCCTCATATCCTCCTTATGTAGGGATTTCGCCATTTGAAACAGGTCATTGTGGAATTTGCGTTCTAACTTTTTTTCTACGAAGGTTCAAAAGCTGAAATTTTTATGAGGCGAATATGAAATTGCAATGAAGCTCCTGTAAAAATTTCAGATCAAGGTACACAACATTTTCAGAGATATGATCTGTGGAAGTCAATGTTTTTGCAGGATCCTGAAATTAATCTCAAAGAAGTGACCTTGGGAAAATCGTCATAACTCTCTCTTTGAGTATCGGATTGGAATTACGTAAAAGGTGACAGATAGTGCATGGACTTTAGTTTTTGCTGTATTAATTTCAGATCTGAATGAAGAAACAGTGACACGTGGCACATCGTACAAGTTTTCGCTACTGAACCAGTCCATAATTAGGCCATTGTGAGAGATTGGGAATAACTCTCCCATGAAGAATCCAAATTGGGTCAAAATTTTGGAATTGGAAAGAAGACTCGGAGGACTACTACCGGGCCGAAAGCACATATTGGGATCTGAAATAACATAGATACACCAGATTCAATTTTGAGCTCCTATAAGGCAAGAAAAAGGTAGATCATGTGTTGTCAAGGGCTGCAAAGAACCAGAATTTCTAAGGCAACAAAGCAAAGAAAGGTGCAACAGAGGGTAGCATGACAAGTGCAGAAACAAGGTGCAGAACAACATCAAGAAGTTCACCACATGAAGTCTTCAAGTGGGCAACACTGCATACAATCATTGTAAAGGTATCATTGTACTAAGTCATTGTAAATGCATCATTGTAAAAATTGTACAATTGTCTATCTGCTAAGAGTTGAAGAGCCAGTGTCAGGAGGTCTAGGATCATCATTAGGTGGTTGTGTCATAGTTGCGATTATGGTCTAGTCTATCTTCTTCTTCTACATCATTCTATATCATTGTAAAGTGGACCATTTTCCCTGGTATGGGAGTCCATTCTTGTTTTATTCTTCTATAGGGTGGTGGGTGGTGCTAGGGTGAGTTGTAGCTCATTGGGTGTTGGGGCATATGTTCAGTTGACTACTGAAGAATCTCGGGCGTTGGAGCATCCATCCAGTGGGAGCTGGAGAAGAATGCTTTTCTAGATTCTAGGAAGTTGGAGCTTTATTTTCAATTGGAGTTGAATATTAAAGAATTATTAGAAAAGCATTATGTGGTTTTTGTCCCGGAGTGGGTTTCCACCTTAAAAAATGTGTGAATTTGTGTTCCTTTTGTTTACTGCTATCATTGTACAAACACTGATAATAATTGAAGATTAACTAAAGCTTTAATTGAAATGAATAATGAATCACCCCCCCAATATTTCAAACACAATACCTCTCCAAAATAGGAATCCAACAAAAATATGACCATCGTCATATGAGTAGTGAAACATTGAGTTTGGATGTAGTTGCCCAAAATTAACACTCCCTCTCAACTAGGGAGAACTATATCTGTCCACAAGTTCCATCCATCATGTACCAAACCAAACATCATGCATCATCCCGCCGTAACTTGCTTTGCTGTCTCTCTATTTCAAAACAAAAAAAGGTGAGTCAAAAAGAACATCACACACAACTGACCCGAAGTCAGCGTAGAGGTAAAAACCTCTCTCGGACTCAAAAGAGTCCCATACTAACCCGAAGTTAGTTTACTGACCCGAAGACAGCTCAGAGGATAAAACCTCATCATACTTGATCCCAGATCAAGGTGTTGGACACGTTCCATCCTAGACATAGAGAGTATGACAATCTTCGATGCGTCCATCTGTCTTGCTATGGTCTCTATCCACATTTCCCACCTCATTGGCCAAATGAGAGTTACTTCCCATGAGTCCGAAACTACATGGGTAGGATGCGTGCAAGGCACAGATCAAAGAGAGGTGAACCAACTCAATATCATTGATGGGCCTCTAATTTAGATATAAATTAAGGCCCATCTAACCTTTCTTAGACTCATCTACCTTCCTTATGCACATGAAAATATATATTAAATCTCTCCTTCTACACTTAATAATGTTTTCTTATGCTTTAATATTTTCTTAGGAAGATTTAAAGGTAATTGCGTATTTGTGCCTAATATTGGTTATTTTTGTAGAATATTGTGAGAACATTTGGCAGATTATGCAGATTTGGAGAAGGAGATAATTTAGGGACTCGCTCCCTGCCACTGGAAGATCAAGATTGGAGAATAAATGAGCACAATATCAGGAAATTAGGGAGAAACCTTGGAGAGACTCAAGGGGGTTGTCCACCCTCCTTAACTAACAAAGGCAACCAAGCAACTCAATCCTTTTTTACTTGGAGTCAAGTGGACTCAATCACCCCAAAGATTCTCTCCATAAATTCAAGTTCCAGAGGCAACCAAGGAACTCAAAGAGGAGTTCACTCAATCTCTATTTACATGGAGTCAAGTGGACTCAATCATCCGAAAGATTCTCTCCAGCAGTTCGAGTTCTAGAGGCAGCCAAGCAACTCAAAGAGGAGAGCACTCAATCTTTGTTTATTGGGAGTCAAGTGGACTAAATCACTATTTTTTAGGGAGTTGTTGGTAGCTGCCCTTGAGGATATATAAAGCTGCTCAAGAGCTAATGAGGGTCGATTCCTTTCCATGCTTGGTCAATTCTATTCCATTATGGTCCAGCCATTCGATTGTGGTCCATTCGATACAATCCATTCCATTCCATCCCATGCCATCTATTTTCCATTCTATTAGGCTTTTGCTGTTTAAGACCTTTGGGATGTAATAATATTTCATTTTAATGCAATGAATATTCAGATGAATTTTCGTTGATCTAGTTCCAAAGAGCTGGCCTCGTGGATTAGGGCCCAATCCATGTGCCTTAGCTTCTCTGCCTGTTACCATTATTTCCTTTATGTCATTTAGCTAGTTTGTTTATGTCCATTAGTAATTTTTTGTTTTCGTCATTTAGTTAATCTTTCTTCTGATAGTTTAAAGTTGTTGTTTCTAATTGCTGCTGTAGGCTTTCATTTTCTTAATAGAATGAAGGATAAAACTCTAAAAGCCGTGGATATAGACTTCCCTTCTCATCTCTGTCAATAGAGCTCGAAGGGGGTAGGATTTCCCACAAACCAAAAAGTTGATTTATGTTCACTGTTTTTATCATGCATTCTTTTATGTTTTCCCGTGCATGAACTCACAGGTTTGTTTGCAGGAAGTAGTATTAAAGTTTCAGAGAAGTTCACCCTCGCCTTCCCGCTTCATTTTCCATCTCTGTGTTACGCTTTCAAACACCTCTATTGCGCTCCATTTCCTCCTATCAGCTGTCGCACCCTTTTTATTCATAAGAACCATTAAAGTTTTGCCTCTGATCTTTTACCTTGGACTTTCCCGATTATCACATCTCGGTCATCGTAGAACCCCTTCCCTTTCCTTTGTCATTCTTCAACATCTCAGCGATTTTCCCTTTTCACCTCGCCTTTACCTTTTTAACGCAAAAACACTTGAAAATATCTAAAGTTTGACCTTTGTGATTTTCTTCTCGGTTCTCCCACTATCGTACATCACAATCGCACTTCGCAGGGGTTTTTTTTTTTTTTTAGTGACTTATCGCTCCGATCCGCCGATTGCGATCATGCTCCGCCGCTGGTCACACCGCCACGTCACCTGTCCAATTTCACACTTCAGACTGTTTAATTGGTTTTTGTTAACACTCACTGATTCCAACAATCGATTGCGATATTTCGATATCGCATATCACATGTCGCAACATTTACCACATCGCAAATCATCATGTTTACCCCGTCGCACTTCACACTTTGCAGATTCTACCTTTTCGCAAATCGCACTTTGCTCTCGCTCTTGAAATTTTTCCTCCATCGCATCTCTGCCATCACACTTTTCAATTCATTCCGCTCCAAAGCCCTTCCCGTGATATAATAAGGTTTTATAAGGTTTAACCCTGCTCTTTCCACTTCTAAGCATTGTTTCATGCGTTAAGATCTCCATTAGCCTCTTTAGCCCTTTTTTCCTCCAAACGGTGGGAAACACCTCTTCAAATTAGAATTAGGTCTTGAATAGCTGCATAGATAGGAGCATGATAGATAAAGTAGGGTGTGTTTAGCCGATTGGCCAAGTTAAGTGCGGTTTAATTTAGTTTCCTTTCTACCATTTCTTTCCAGTAATTTAGATTAGTTTCCTTCCCGTCATTTCTTTTCAACAATTTAATTTAGTTTCCTTCTGTCATTTTCTTTCTGCAGCTTATTTTAGTTTCATTGAAGTGTGACAGACTTCACTAAGAACCCTTAGAAATATCACCCTTTCGTAAAGCAGAAGAAGATGACATGAACATAATGCATCTTCTATGTATATAACAGTGTCACCTCCAAGTTTGTACGAACCACAGTTTGATAAAGTAAAGTAGGGCAGCCCCTGGGAGTTGCAGCACTCTTGGTGCAATATCAGGGCTCACCATTTTTTGGCGTCGTTTTCGGGTAAGTTTCTAGTAGATGCTTTGATTTTGTTTTTAGCATCCTTTTATGCTTTCCTTTATTTTCATGCCATTTCAGAAATATTAAAAAAAATACAAAAAGATTTGATTTTCATGCCTCATAGGAGTAGGGATACTCATATTTATTTATTATTTTATTTTATTTATTTATTTTTTAAATAATTCTCCAATACCAACCCCCCCACTTGACCACATGGTGCAGTAAGAGCCACATCACCATACACTTTTGAAGGTAGAAGAGATGGATGGATATGATGATAATGAAGAAGATCTTATTGGGTTTCCTATTCAAGATATGAACATAAGTGTACATATGAAGAACATCCCTCCATTTTTCTTTCCCAACTTCCATGGTATGAGGACAGAGGATCCAAAAACATTTATCTTTGAATTTGAGATACTTTGTAGGTCTTATGGCTACTTATCACACACTAAAAAACTGAGATTGTTTCCTGCAACATTGAAAGATAGAGCTCTTAAATGGTTCATGAGTCTAGGTACTAATTCAATAAGGTCATGAAATCATATGCAAAAGATATTTCTAGAAAAACAAAAAGATCGTGATCTTAGAGAAGAAATTTTAGAATGAACCAAGAAGAAGACGAGAGCCTTGAGGATCTAATAGAGAGGTTCATGTATAATGTTAAGAGGGAAAAATTACATCATTTAGGATTTGACACACTAAAAACCCTCGTACTTAGAATGATTAGGGATGAGTGGATTGATCTCCTTAATCTCATGAGTAAAGGAGATGTATATCAGTTGTCATTTGAAGAAATTTGTGAAACATGCAAGCACATATCAAGAGGAAGGGAAAGAGTAAGTAAATCAACATCAACATTGGTAAGGCAAGATGAACTTGGAAATTTTCTTGACAACTTTAAAACATAAATTCTTAGCAATCTAAGTGAACAAGTAGAAATGTTAAGAATGCAAAATGAGAAAAAATAAGATGCTTTTATTTTTGTTATCCATGCAGAATCGTATGCTACTAAATGTTGTTCATCATTCCCCAGGTTTAAAGAAGTTTACCAGGAAGACAATGGAGCAAGGAAATCACCAAAGAAGCTATGTTATGTAGCTCCAAGGAGACCTTGGCAGCCTAGTCAACTTGATATGATGCAAGGACCCACTTCACAATTTCAAGCTTATTCACATTCATCTCAAACTAATTGGGACACACTCCCTCCTTGGAAACCTTGGCCATCTCAACCCTAGAACCAATCTTGGCAACATGGTTGGCAAGGTCCTTATTGGGAAAATCCACAATATCCTCCATACCCAACTCCATGCTATCCCTACCATCCACATCCACCACAACCACAGCCTCAACCACATCCATCTCATATATCCACCCCCACTGTACCAACATTTCCAAACCCATACCATGAAGTATCTCAGCTCACTTACAATGCTGAGGTATAACACTACCACACATATCCTCTTGATCTAAATGGTCTGCATATTAGTTCAATAAAGGTATTGCAAAGAAGATATTTTCTTAATGTCATTGAAGGAAAACATCATTAAGAAGAAGATCCAAATGAAGAGATCAAAAGATCAAGAGCTACACTTGATGAAGAGCCGACATCAGAATAAGATGTTAAGAAAGTTTCCTCATGTTTACGAGCATTTCCTCCATGTGTTCAAGAGAACAATCATCAAAAAGAAAAAGATTTGAATGTCATAATAGAAGAGGACATCCAAGGTGATCCAACTTAGCAAGTGGACCAGGGGCATCACAACTATATTGACATATGGTTCCAAACAGTCATTAAGTTGCAACAACACACTCTTCTCCAACAGTTCTTGATACAATCCCAGTCAAAGCAATTCATCTCTTATATTTAGGTACATGTCAGAACATGTATTCCAAGTGTGCACCTGATTTTATCTGTCATCTTGATGTGTACATGGCTCCATTGGAAGTATTCCTATACTTGAAAAAGGTTTTGTTTTTTCAAGTAGAGTAGGAAAGTGAAAAAATACAAAAAGAAAAAGAAGAGGGAAAGAATAAAATCTCAGGTGAAAACCTTTTTTAAGGCATCTGATATTGGCCCACCGATTGAGAACCTCCATGAGGCGGTCATTAGGTTGAAAAAAGAAAAAAGAAAAATAAAATATCCTAGGTGAAAACATCCTTTGAGGCGCCTAGGCAGACCTACTAGTGGAAAACCTCATTGAGGTTGCTAGTAGGCCTTGAAAAGAAAAGAAAAAAAATTGCATTTCTCCATGTATCTCTCTTTAATGAATGAAGGTGCTCTCCAACCTTTGCAAGCATAAAAACAAAAAGTTGGCACAGAAAGAAAATTTGGTCAACACCCTGGTCAAAGGCAGTCAAACTTGGACTTCCTCGTCCTGTGCTCAGAAGCTCCAAAAGGATCTCAAGCGGATTATCACATGTAGCTTTAGAGCAACTTCAGAACCACTAAAGACAACTTCAATAGCCATATTAGTAGTTTCAATATCACCTGTGAAAACAAATCAATGGTAAGGATCAGGTATGCAATCATCAAACCCTTTCTTCGAATCTATTTTAGCTTAATAAAACATTAAAAAGTTTGAGAAGGAAAGTTGTTTATATAGCCAAAATGAGTAGTAGAGCAACCTCAACCTTATCTAACAACTAGCCTCACTTTTTCCACCAAGAAGAGGAATAAGACAAAAGTAAAAAGGACTTGAGAAAGTGGGTAGTAAGCAGTTCATTGTAATGGAAGACAAGGAATACCAAGGGGTAACCAAGGGTGAACTTAGTTCACATAAAAAAGAACTACGAGTTTATTCTGCATGCACTTAAAAAATAAAAATAAAAATAAAAAATAAAAAAGAAAAAAGAAAAAAGAAAGAAAGAAAGAACATAAAAGAATAAAATAAAATAAAAGGTGGATCCACCACCTCTTGGCATGCAAAATAGATTTTCTTAAGGCATATGAAGACCTCCATGAAGCACCTACGAGAATAAATGCAAGAAGAATAGCAAGAAGATTGGCAGGAGGAGCAGTGCATGGGCCAATAAACATAAAATGAAATAAGCCACCATGCAGGAAGAACCAGAAGGTAGGGAGGATGAATAGGTTGCTCAGAGGATGAGCAACAATTTCAGTAGGGGTGTGATGATGGGCCTCTAAATTAGACATAAATTAAGACCCATCTAACCTTTCTTAGACTCATCTACCTTCCTTATGCACATTAAAATATATATTAAATCTCTCCTTCTACACTAAATAATGTTTTCTTATGTTTTAATATTTTCTTAGGAAGGTTTAAAGGTAATTGCATATTTGTGCCTAATATTGGTTATTTTTGTAGAATATTGTGAGAATATTTGGTAGATTATGCAGATTTGGAAAAGGAGATAATTTAGGAACTCACTCCCTGCCACTGGAAGATCAAGATTGGAGAATAAATGAGCACAATATTAGGAAATTAGGGAGAAATATTGGAGAGATTCAAGGGGTATCCACCCTCCTTAACTATCAAAGGCAACCAAGCAACTCAATCCTTGTTTACTTGGAGTCAAGTGGACTCAATCACCCCAAAGATTCTCTCTAGCAATTCGAGTTCCAGAGGAAGCCAAGCAACTCAAAGAGGAGTTCACTCAATCTTTGTTTACTTGGAGTCAAGTGGACTCAATCACCCTAAAGATTCTCTCGAAAATTTCGAGTTCCAGAGGCAGCCAAGTAACTCAAAGAGGAGAGCACTCAATCTTTGTTTACTGGGAATCAAGTGGACTCAAATCACTATTTTTTAGGGAGCTGTTGGTAGCTACCCTTGAGGATAAATAAAGCTGATCAAAAGCTAATGAGGGTCGATTCCATTACATGCTTGGTCGATTCTATTCCATTCTATTCCAGCCATTCGATTCTGGTCCATTCGATACAGTCCATTCCATTCCATTTTCATTCCATTTCGTTCCATTTTCATTCCATTCCATCCCATGCCAACCATTTTCCATTCTATCAGGATTTTGCTATTTAAGACCTTCGGGATGTAATAAGATTTCATTTTAATGAAATAAGTATTCATATGAATTTTCGTTGATCTAGTTCCAGAGATCTGGGCTCATGGTTTGGGGCCCAATCCATATGCCTAAGATTCTCTGCTTGTTACCATTCTTTCCTTTATGTCATTTAGTTAGTTTGTTTTTGTCCATTAGTTATTTTTTGTTTCTAACATTTAGTTAATATTGCTTCTGATAATTTCAAGTTGCTGTTTCGAATTGCTATTGTAGGTTTTCAATTTCTTAATAGAATGAAGGATACAACTCTAAAATCCGTGGATCTAGACTTCCCTTCTCATCTCTATCAATAGAGCTCGAGGGTGGTAGGCTTTCCCATAGGCGAAAAAAATTGATTTATGTTCACTGTTTTTATCACACATTCTTTTCTATTTTCCCATGCATGCATCAACAGGTTTGTTTGCAGGAAGCAGTATTAAAGTCCTGAAGAAGTTCACCCTCGCCTTCCCTCTTCATTTTCCATCTCTGTGTTACGCTTCCAAACACCTCTGTTATGCTCCATTTCTCTCCTTTTCTCTTCCTATCAGCCGCCACACCCTTTTTATTCATAAGAACCATTAAAGTTTTTCCTATGATCTTTTACCTTGGACTTTCCTGATTATCACATCTCGGCCATCGTAGAACCCCTTCCCTTTCCTTTGTCATTCTTCAACATCTCAGAGATATTGCGATCGCGCTTCGTTGTCAGTCCCACCGCCATGTCACCCATCACATTTCGCACTTTTCACATTTTAATTGTAGAAATTATATAACTTATGTGTTATATATCCAAGATTCTCCTGATAACACACTATTTTAAATTCATGCACAATACAAAATATATTCCACCATTGATCATCACTTGCAGAAATTAAATCAATTTCAATGCACACATGAAACCATAAAAATTCACACACATTAACACAATTGTTTAAGGGGAAAGCCTGAAGCTAAAAACCCCAACTATCTGTATATAATATATGTCACAAAGATCATGTAACAATCCTCATACAAAGATGAACATGTCAAGCTCTCAGTACAATACAATTGCTACACACTAATCAGGCTCGATCTTGCAAATCCATGCACCGATCTCTGCCACCTGCTAGCCTGCCTCTACTGCGCAATCCCTGCTGAAGAATGGCTATGAATGAACTCTAATTCAGCCAGCCTTGTTCACGCAATCCTCATTAGCAACTCCACTGAGTGTTGGATGCAATCAATGCATCACTATAGTCACAACTGATAGTCACACTTGCTCTTTCACCTACCTCTCCACTGGTCTCCACTGAAACTGCCATGCACTGTAGTTAACTGATGTATTCTTCAGTTGATTAATGAGTTATTATTTAGTGAATTAATTAACTAATTAATTCACACCACTCTCACTAGTGTATCAATCAGTTAGACTAGATACAACTAGCTCAACTGAGTCTAACTGAGTTAAACTAAATACAACTCCACTAACTACTTCTATAACTCCACCAAACTCTGTCACATGAGTTCTAACTGAAGTCCCCATGCATTAGCTCCAGTAAACCCTCAAGAATAGCATAATTCCTTCTGTCAGCTGCTGTGCCACATCTGTGCACTTAACTGAAGTGCTCCAAGAGAATAAGATAATGTTTAGAGTCCAAATATGATTAAGAGCTAATAATACTCGACATATCTATTTTTAGACTGGTAATCTAAAAATAGATTCCGCCCAATATGTCTAACAATAGAAGTCCATCTATTTTTCCAACTTGACCAACCATCCACAAATAACATCCTGCAACTCATAGAATATAATCGACATGTCTAAAAATAGACTTTGCGCCAAAAATAGCCTGCGGGCCCACTTAGTGAAGGCGACTCTTTTCACTAAGCTCATCATCTTGTTGAATCTCAACATGGTTTTCGTTAATACTTACCACTTCCAAAAGCCGATTACGATTACAATATTGCAATATTGCATATCGCAAATCACAATGTTTACCCCGTCGCACTTCACACTTCATAGATTTTACCTTTTCGCAAATCGCACTTCACTCTCGCTCCCGGACTTTTGCCTCCATCGCACTTTTCAATTCATTCCGCTCTAAAGACCTTCCCGCGCTATAATAAGGTTTTATGAGGTTTAATCCTGCTCTTTCCACTCTTCTAAGCCTTGTTTCATGCGTTAAGCCCTCCATTAGCCTCTTTAGCCCTTTTTTTCCCTCCAAACTGCGGGCAACACCTCTTCAAACTAGAATTAGGTCCTGAATAACTGCATAGATAGGAGCATGATAGATAGAGTAGGGTGTGTTTAGCCGATTGGCCAAGTTAAGTGCGGTTTAAGTTAGTTTCCTTTCTGCAATTTAAATTAATTTCCTTTCTACAATTTAATTTAGCTTCCTTTTTTCCATTTCTTTTCAGCAATTTAGATTAGTTTCCTTCTTGTCATTTATTTTCAGCAATTTAATTTAGTTTCCTTTCTGTCATTTCCTTTCTGCAACTTAGTTTAGTTTCATTGAAGTGTGATAGACTTCACTGAGAACCCTTAGAAATAACACCCTTTCGTAAAGCAGAAGAGGATGCCATGAACATAATGCATCTTCTGTGTATATAGCACTGTCACCTCCAAGTTTGTACAAACCCTGGGTTGATAAATTAAAGTAGGGTAGCCCATAGGAGTTGCAACACTCTTGGTGCAATACCAAAGCTCACCAATCATAACGGTGGGGCAGAAGCACCTGAAGGTTCGGTAAGCCTAGCCTTGTGAGTGCCTATAGCTCCAAGAAGCTATCCCCAGGCCCCTTGGAGCTCCAAAAGCTCATAGTCCAACTCAAGCAGGAAACTCAGAATAAGTTATTTCCACGATTCCATGCTTCTCACATAAGGTTAGGAACTTGACCTTCCCCGAGGGCTTCGTGAGAATATCCGCGACCTGCTCACTAGTTCCTATATGATCAAGCCTTACGGCGCCTCACTGTACCATATCCCAAATAAAGTGGTACCTGATATCAATATGCTTGGATCAATCATGGAACACGAGATTCTCAGAAATACGAATCCCACTCTGATTATCACAAAGGATAATGGTGGTAGCACATGCTCGAACAAATCACTGAAAATATTTCACAACCAAACATCTTCATAACAGGCAATACTCACTGTAATGTATTCGACCTCAGCGGTGCTCAAAGCCACTGACTTTTGCTTTGTGCTGATCTAAGATATTGAAGCAAAACCCAAGGTGAAGCAACATCTAGATGTGCTCTTGTGATCCACCACACTGCCATCCCAATCAGCATCAGTATATTCGTGGAGTCTCAAACTCCCGACAGTGTATCTTAGCCCATGGTTGATTATGCCCCGAAGATATCTCAACAGATTCTTGGCACCAATCCAATGAATGTGATGAGGTTCAACCATATTTTGAATCAAAGTGTTCACTGCAAAACATACGTTCAGAAGGGAGTTAACTAAGAACATCAGGCCCCCTGTGAGTTGTCGATACTCGGTAGGATTTTCTAGCACGGGCCCAACAGCGTTTTCACTCAACTTCTTTTTGTTGAGTTCCATCGGTGTCGAAACAGACTTACATTCCACCAAACCAAATCTCTTCAACAACTTCATGACATATTTTCCTTGAGAAAGGAAAAGCTCGCCTGACCTCTGCCAGACCTCCAAGCCTAGGAAATAGTGCATCATTCCTAGGTCTTTCATCCCAAACATGGAAGCTAGCTCCCTCTTACACTAATGAATGATATGGTCAACACCTGTCAGGAAGAGATCGTCCACATAGAGAACCAAAATGAGAGGCCTTTCTGTATCAACCTTAAAATAAAGGTCTAGATCAGCATTACTTCAAGTGAAGCCCAACTTCATAAAGTAGTTATCTGTCCTCTCGTACCAAGCCCTGGGGGCTTGCTTCAACCCATAGAGGTATTTCCTCAACCTGCATACATGGGTGTCTCTATCTCAGACTTCTAACCCCAAAGGTTGCTCCACATATACCTCTTACTTTATAGATCCATGCAGAAAAGCAGTCTTCACATCTGTCTGATGTAGACTCCATCCTTGCATAGCAGGAAGGGCAATAATAGATCATATGATGGTATAGCGGGCCACAGGTGCAAATATATCATCATAATATATGCCTTCTTTCTGAGAGAAGTCTCGAGCAAAGAATCTTGCCTTGTACTTTTCATCACTTCCATCAGATCCATGCTTGATCTTATAGAGCCATTTCGAGGTGACAACAGATTTGTCCTCCGATCTTGACACCACTTCCCATACATCATTCTTCATAATGGACTCATATTATTCGTGCATAGCATCCTTCCAAACTTGATGCTTTACTACTTCTTCAAATGTTCCAGGCTCAGATTGTACTATCGTACTCATGGCTGCTAAATACCCTTGGTATCTCTTTGGCTTATTGCTTTCACGGAATGTCCCCCTTGGGGTAACATGTATCTCGACATATTCGAGAGTATCCCTAAGCCATGAGGGTCTTCTCATATTTGAAGGAGTTGGATCGATGGGATCCATAGGTCCTTCAACATTGGGCATTAGGTCATCCTTTGGCTCTTCCAACTTCCCTACTTCTTCATCTTCTTTGTCTTCCTTGAAGCTAGGAAGATTTCTTACTTTCTTGAGGGCAACATCTTCATCGAAGGTGACATCGTGGCATATCTCGACTTCTCTTTGACTAGGCACATAGATTATATATGCCTTCAAAGTTTCACTGTAGCCCACAAACATTCCCTTCAATCCAGAAGCATCCAACTTGCTTCTCTTTTCTTTCGGCACATGAAAGTAAACAGGACAACCAAAAAATATAAAATGAGAAACATCAGGTTTTTTACTAGAGAAGACTTCTTCAGGAGTATTGGAGTCCAGAGCAGAATGTGGGCATCTGTTTTGAACATACACACCAGTGTTCGTAGCTTCTCCCCATATAAACTTCGGAAGACCTTGGTCACAGAGCATGGCGCGGGAAACTTCCACAATGGTCATGTTCTTTCTTTCAGCAACACCATTTTTCTCAAGAGTGTATGTAGTTGTGGTCTCCCTCTTAAGGCCATCCTCTCTACAAAAGTCCTTCAACTCATTTGACTCATACTCGATCCCATTGTCGGTCCTCAAAACTTTTATTTTCTTCTTGGTTTGATTTTCCACCAAGGCCTTGAAGGTACGAAACCATTAGAATGCTTCGTTCTTCTTCTTAAAACAATATATCCAGGTCTTGCGGGAGAAGTCATTTGTAAACGTCATGTAATAGGAACACCCTCCCAAGGATGTCACAGGAAACATACCAGATAAGTTAGAATGTATCAACTGCAAGATATGAGTTGTCTTCGTGACACTTGAGGGGAATGGTCCCCTTGTATGCTTCCCTTCGGCACAAACCCGACATATACCTTCATGATCATTTCTCATTTCTGGCATCCCTGTCACCACCTTCCTTGCTTCGGGAAGGGCTTTGTAATGAAGGTGTGCAAACCTCCAGTGCCATAACTCTCTTTGAAGAGTTGTATCACATGTCATAGCCCCCAATGGACTTCCTCCAAACTGGTAGAGTGTATCTACTCTAAAACCAATAGAAAGAATTTCCTTGAATTTCTTCTTCCAGATAAGTACCTTTCCATCAACGAATGTCACCTTGAACCCTTTGTCTTCCATTGACGAAATGGACACAAAGTTCTTCTTCAAATTAGGTACATACAACACATCTTGTAATTGGATGACTTGACCTTGAGATAAATGGAGGGTCACAGTCCCTGTCCCTTTTATGGGATAAGTGGCATTATCTCCAATGATAATTTCCAGATTAGTATCCTTCTCAACCGTGTCTCAACCAAATCAGAAAGGGCTTCTCTATAACCAGTGAGGTTCCTTGAAGCACCACTACCAATTAACAATACATCCAAGGTGTCGGGTGCAGATGCACCAGAGAGGGTAGATACAAGAATAAAAACATTTCTCTTATTATCAACAACATTAGACTCATCGTACATGGAATTTATTGACCTCTTGAAAGGTTGCCCATTTCCATTATGATCAGAAGGAGCCTTCCTTCTTTTTTGGAACCTGTTGTTCCTGCCATTCCTTCTCGAGTTTTTTTTGTCATCATCCGTGGGAGAGTCCCTTATATTAGGGAACTCTCTTGCATAGTGACTAGTCTTGTTACAAGCGTAACATCTTCCCTTCCTTCCTTTGGGCCCCGCTCTACCATGGTTTTGATTTCTCCGACCACCATGGTTCTTCTTCTTGGCATGAGAAGCGAAGGCAGTAGGGTCACTTCCATTACCATTAGAGGCATACTCCATCATTTTTATTTCCTCTTGAGTGCATCTAGTGAATATTTCATCAAAATCAAGGATCAAATTATTGTTGAGAATACTGGTATTGAATACATGCTAATTATGGGGGAGACATCCAAGTGCAATAAAAACCATCTCTTGAACATATATTGCTTCCCCAATAGCTAAGAGGTTATTTCTGATTTCAATGAGCCTCATAAAATAGGATTAAATAGATTCATCCTTACCCTTCTAGATATTCCTCAATTGATTCTTGAATAAGAGGATTTGATTAACATTGCTAGCCCCGAACATGCTCACCAGCTTATCATACATCTCCTTAGATGTCTTCAGCTCATAAATGTAAGAAACCAAGTGCTTATGAATAGAATCCCAGATAATCATATTTGCTTTGATTTCCCCTTTTCTATAATTTGTCTTCGCGACAGCAACTGCATTTGATGTAGGCTCTTGAATATTCCCCTGTACATAGTCCATGACATCTTGATCTTCTAGCTCCAAATCTAAGGACATCTTCCTTGAAACCCTTGTAGGTTGATGAGGCCATTTGTCCTTGATAGGATTTATTCCTTCATAGATAGCTTCTAACACCAGCTTGGTCCCTTGGATTTTGTCTTCACATCGGCTCTGATACCATGTTAAATTTAGATAACCATGGTGTTCTATGCTTGATGCACTTTTACTTCAATATTTATTAGGCCCAATACAAAATAGCAATCACATAAACTTGAAAGTAAAATTTTGATATAACAAAATAATAGATCAATAGAAGACAAGCAAAATATTAGTCAGATTTACAATTCCTCTTGTCCAACAAATAAATGAGATATTATTGCATTACGGCGGTCAACATGATGCTTCAACCAAAAAAGTCTTCCTTGGTCAGCTAGCACTTCATGTGTCACACCCACAACCCTCAAAGACAGCTCATCACAAGTCAACACAAGTCAAACCAGGGATAACGCAAAAAGTCAATGCAGGAAGCTTTAGAAGAGTCAACACAACAAACTATAGCTTCAGTCAAACAACCCAAAATTCCTCGATTTTAGTGCCCAGTCATACGACCTCCTAAAATGAAAATTTATGCAAAATATTGAGGTCAAACGACCAAGGGTTGACCACGGTCAACGTTGCAGCAGAAAAGCCCTAACAGATCAGTGCAGAAAACAGAAATCCCTTAATAGATCAACGCAGAAAATAGCAGCTTCGCTTCACACGTGTGAGGGAAAAAGGCCTCCAAAGGCTATTGAACCAATCAGATCACAATTAGAGAATGTCTGATGAGATGATGAGAAAATGACCTCCAAGTCTCTCCATTTTATATTCATCAATGAGGGTGTGTGACACATCTCTTAGGCATGTGGGATAAATCTGGCCGACCTTGCACATGTGGAAAATAAATTCAAAATCAATGTTCTGCCCATCTAATCAAGATGATATTTAGATCAATCTTGCACTTCTCCGAAAGAGGAATCGAAAAAAAATATGACCATCATCATATGAGCATTGAAACATGGAGTTTGGACCTATTTTCCCAAAATTAACACTATACAACCATTAAACAAAAGGCATAGTCTAAACATGCTACGAATTATCCTCTTTTAAATTGTTATTAAGAATAGGAATGGAAACCAATATGTTTGGCCTAAAATATAGTAAAAATCACTTTGGATTTAATGAAATCATAGATATCAAATGGTAACGTTGTGCAATATAGTTGCCATAGGGATATTTGAGGGTACTAAATATAGTTCTATATTCAAAACAAAGATTTCGTCAAATCCAAACTTTCAATTTTAGCAAAGATTGCGTCACAGGTGTTGATTTATACTAGCATGTCAAGTTGTTGTTAGGAAAATTTCTAGTTGATAGGAGACAATCCCAAGTTAGATGGATGCAGAGACCTCATGCTTGATGTGGAAGGTCGATTAAGCATGCTAGAGGCAGGTTCTCCACCTAATTCTCAAATTCCTCCACCATGCAAGGTTGAGGAACAACTTATCAACCTAGGTAATTCATTGTCATCATGATGCTTTGGTTCCTATAGTTTCATCTCAGTTGGCCATTGGGGATACAATCATGTTCTCTTTTAACTCCTAGTTTAGTTTAATTTTCATGTTGGCTCATACTTTGCAACTGAATAAGGTCACTATTTTTGTCTCTTGTTGTCAATTCCCCCCTGGGTGGGGAAACAATTGTTTTGGGTCCCTATTATTCTTGGAAATTCAATTAATTTTGTTAGTTCTTTACTGTCTCTGGTTTGGTTTCCAAGGTGACAGGCCAAAGACAATAAATATGTATCATCCGATGTAAATATTTTCTATTGCAATGAAAATATAACTTACCAAAAAAAAAGTCTCACAAGATAGGGCAATGAATCATTGTAAGATATTCAAAGGCAATATATTATTTGGTTATTGTAACTATTTCAAATTCAAGCCAAGTAGTCGAGAAGAAGGCTAGTGATTTTATGAAATTTATATCCTTGATTACAACAATGACAATAATTCTCTCTACTAATGGGGCTTAAGAGAAGGAGAACAACATTTTGAGGTCAATCGGTTGATCCATCCATTTTATAACTCGAAGGTTAATTCAATCTATCAAAGCACCAAGGTATGTTGTTGATAAAAGACCTTGTGTCATAGGTTAAATATAATGGAATCCTTTAGGGTTAATAAATCTTATTGTGAATGGTAGTTGAGCCACCCCCTATATGAATATTTAAAGGAAGGGCGAATAACACAATGCTTTCCTTTAAAAAACTCAATTTCATCCATATCTTACCATCATATTGGAAACTAGATACACAGAGTAATATAAACGTTGTTTTGAGTATAAGGGGTTACAGAGTAATTTGTCACTGTCCTTGCACTCCCCGTTCCTTGATCCTAGAGGACCCATACAGTGACCCTTTGTGTACTTTCCAAGCATGGAATACATACCCCTGAACCACACTTTGTCTGCTAAATCATCTCCCTCTATACTTTTGTCTGCCAAATCATCTCCCTTTCACTTATTAACCTCAAAATCAATCCCAAATGGTGTATAATCCACCTCAAGGTAATGCTTACATTCCGCAACAGAATCCATACGTTGCTCAGCAAGGACCTAAATGGTATGCTCAGAATCAGTATCTCGGTCCTCAACCCCAGTATGGGATAACCTATCGGGCTTATAACCCCTATGGTCAGAATCCTCTGGGACAAAACATATGGGGGCAGAATTTCTCCTAAACTGGGTGGAATGTTAACATGGGTCCTTATAAAAGGCCTCTGATGCCTTTTAATCCTCAATTACCATTTCTCACTTCGTTGGAACTGCCAGATGTGTCAAAGTTAATGAACGATCCGATTCTTCATAACCCGTATTGGCCTCCGGTTCCAACTAAGATTCCTGGTGATTATCCTAAGTTTGAGGGAAAGTATGGAGAAGACCCCCAAGCACATGTTATGACATACCATTTGTGGTGTTCCTCTAACTCTTGGGTTGACGATTCCATCCGACTCCGTCTTTCCAACAAAGTCTCACTGGTGTCGCTGCAAAGTGGTGCATTGAATTATCTCATGTCATTTTTCAAGATTTCAACTCTTTATCCATGGCGTTTCTTACCCATTTTCAGTTACCAGTTCTCTATGAGACTGAGACGTACCTCATCACATCCTTGAAACAGGACCAAGCTACTCATATCTTAGATCATATTCATGAATGGAGGCGCCATCGTCACTTGATCAAGTTTGATATTTCTGATCAGCTTCTAACTGATTGGTTCACTACCTCGTTTTTCAATCAAATTGCTAAAGGCATAGCTATGGGGGCATGTGTAACCGAAGAACAGGACATTGCTTGTGCCCAGTACCTCGATTTCGTGTACTCTCAGTCTGGCACGTTGTATGATATCTTGCACGATGCTCCTCGACCTGGAACTTCTAAAGCACTAGCGACACCTTCTGTCGACGATATCATCGGCTCCGTGTCTCAGACTTCTAAGGAGTCTTCTCCTTCAAATCTTGGGAAGAAAAATTCTGATCCTTCCAATGATACTGCTTCTCAGTCTACCCCGAATCCTAGTAAAACCGCGAAAGTCAATGTCGTTCAGGCCAATCCAGTGAATAAGACTTCCAAGGGAAAAAAGAAGGGTAAAGGTAAGGCCAAATCCAATACCCTGAAGCCAGATTCATCTAAATCTCGTGCTGATGATGGTTCACAACGTAAGCCGAAGTACCCTTGTTTGATTTGTGACGAAGAGCACTACACCAAGGACTATCCTCGATGGGCCGAAGTAAGTAGACTGCTCAAAGGAACCCAGGGAACTACGATTATTCTCAAAGAACCTTTTCCATCTCAGTAGACCCAGATGGAAGAGTAGCCTCATCCCTCTGCCCCATTTGGCTCTTAGGTTTTCATGATGAACGGTTCTGCATCCGTGTCTATCGCTACTTGATCAAAATATTATACTGGATCGCATCAGGTAGCGGGGAAAGAGATTGCTGATGGTCCTCCTCCTTTGCCTGCTTTTGGCCCTCTTTAGATTGAAAGGCCCAGTACTGAGCCTGTTGTATGGCTACCTTCCAAAGGTGTACTCCGCAAGTCTTCTTACAACCCCAACGCCTATGTTGCACAACATTATAGTATTGTTGAGGATCTGGCATGGGCACCATCTGCAATGTCTGCTTTAGAAGTACTTCAGAGTTGTCTGTCTCAACGAAAGGATTTGTTATCTGTGATCGGTGGGGTTGATCCTAATGATACTAGCCTTCTCGCTTTCGACTTGGAGAATTTCGTCCCACGACTCCCGCACCAAATTGCGCTCATCATACAAGTTGGTATTAATGGTCTGAATATGCATCAAGCGGTTGTGGACGAAGGTGCGTCTATGTGCGTCATGTCATCTACTTGCTGGAAAGCCATTGGTTCTCCAGCCCTGAATTCATCACCAAATGCCCTTGAAGCATTTGATGGAAGAGAATCAAAACTTCTTGGTTTTCTCACTAGTTTTCGATTACATTATAAGAGAAGACAGTCAATGTCAAGGTTGAAGTAGTTGATGCCAAGCTCAATTACAATCTTCTCCTTGGTCATAGTTAGACTCACGCCATGTTGTGCATTCCATCCACTCTCTTTCGTGTTTTGAAATTCCCGCACGAAGGAAAAATTGTTACTGTTGATCAATTGTCATTCTTCACTTCTTCTTCCGAGAACGACGTTCCATATGTGGATCAGATTCCTACTCCCTACAAGAGCGTAGGGCCGAGTATCTTCAAGGATCCTGCCCTCATGGGTATTTTTCCTCTTCCTCCACCCCATATTATTTAGATTAATATGATCTCTCTGTCTGATGACCCATGGATCATCCCTTCACCCGAGCAGATTCCATTTCAGCTTGTTTATGGTCTGGAAGCTGCCCTTTCGATTGAGTGTGAAATACCTTCGCTCGAGTTGGCTATTGAATTGCTGCCGAACACTTCGCCAGAAGAAGAGCATCATCTCTACTTAGAAAGGTTGGATGAAACTTGCTTCTTGGCTGCTTTTTTCATCGAGGCACAGAAGAGGCAGGTCAAAGCCCATTTTGACCAGTCGGTTTCCCCTCACTCCTTCGTAGAAGGAGACCTCGTCCTCCTGTACAACCATGCTCATGATAAGTTGGGGGCAGGCAAATTTCAACCCATGTGGCATATTGGACCCTACATTGTTATATGTGTCTTGCGGAATGGGGCCTATGAGCTCATTGATTATGAAGGTCATCCTATGGATCAACCCAGAAATGGGTTGTATCTCAAAAAATATTATGCATGAGTCATTCGTGCATGTTTTGTGTACATAGGTGATTTTTTTCACTTTTGTACATTTTTGGCTTGGTGTGCTTTGCGAGTGTTTTGGTACTTATTGGGTCATTTCTTATTGTGCAGATGTCTATTACCCCTTATGTCGATTTCGCGGATGGTGCTTCTTGCAGTGCTCAAAATTTGTCTTCGGGAACCTGGGTGATTTATGATCCTGCTGGTGAGTTGATAGATCTACAAGGTATTTGTCCAGGACGAACTACAAACAATGTGGCTGAGTATAGTGCTGTCATTGAAATATTAACTGAGGTGATTATCCTCGGCATTCGTGCATTGGTTGTAAATCTAGACTCACAACTTGTTGTTCTTTAACTTAATGGACATTATTCAGTTAGAAACCCTCAGATTTTAAGGCTGTATTTACGTGTTCGTTTTCTGAAAATACATTTTGATTATATCACATATCAGCATATTCCTAAGCGAATGAATGCATTAACTGAGACAATGGCTAACATTGTATTAGATAGACATTTGCGTAATCTGTAAAATCATCATCACATGAAAAAGATCCGTACAGAAAAATAGATAGATATATATATATATATATATATATATATATATATATATATATATATATATATATATATATATATATATCAAATGTTTGCATCAATGTGCATCATAAGTTCAAAAAATATGTGGTGTTTTTGTTACATCCAGAGACATCATGTCTCTCAAAAATATGCAGGAATAAATCCTAGGTGTCTAATCAACATGATGCTCATGATAGCATGTTACTGCCCGTACAAGATGCCTCAGCAAGCGGTGAACTCAGTTTGACACCCCTTCAGTGTGTCTCTGGTACGCACGAGGAACATCATCGAATCGCGCATAGTCCGTGACTCCATGAGAGATTCCCTCCAGGTTGCGCACAATTTTCTCCTCCTCGCCTCCCTCACCATGAGGGGCAATATCAAAGTCGCGAGGGACTCGCCTCGCTATTGGAGACATGATTGCAGGTATTTCTGGTCCAACATATGAATAACACATGGATGTAATGTTAGAACATACATAACAAAAAAATAAATCATAATACTCATGAAAATAAAAAATTAATCTTACCAAGTGCTTCATCCCAATCCTCTCCTTCTGGGAGTGGGAGGTCTGGATCACTAGTAAAATCCATGCCAGAGTAGGGCCATTCCTCCACGAAAATCAACTTTCGGCAGAGCTGATCAAAGAACTCTGGTCTCCAGGACATCTGTCGACCACCCCCTGACCTTGGCATCAACACTGCCCAACGGGCCATCCATGGCTCTTGTGCTGGTGGTGTCGGAACTATCACTTCCTGTCGCTGGAAAATTCGTATTCGTTCCAAGAAGAACGATACCAGGATGGATCCATATCCGAACTGCTTTAGTTTTGTCTTCTTGCATTTCGTCAATTGACGTTTCATATTGATCGTCACTGCCTCTGCCCAGTTGTAGAGGGTCGGTGTCAGACATTCTACTACAAGAAATAGTTGTGTTTTTGTTGCTTCGCGCGGTGCTTGCGATCCCGCAGCTCGCGTGATGGTGTGTAGCACTACTTTTAGTGCCAATTCAGGGATAGTCTGGATATCCACTTTCTTGCTTCCTGATCCTTTCCATGCGCCTCGACATACCCTGTCGATCACCATGGTCATGTTCTCCATGGTGGGTCAGGTGCCGATCAGGACTGGTGTTGCCCCCCTCCGCGACAGTCTTGTTATGAAGTAAATGTTTGAAACATCAATTTCAAGTTCCTGATCACGAAGAATGAATTTTTCCTAATCCTCATACCAGTTACTGATCAAGTATTGCAGCAGCTCTGACTGAGCTCTGAGGCATGGCGTCATGAAGAATTTTTTCAGTCCACAGTCTCTGCGAGCTTCCATGCATCGCTCATTTTCCATGGTAAGCTCGTCTTCTTCAATGTGTTCTCGTTCTTTCCATTCAATCACCATTTCTCCACTTTACACCTGCAAACATGTTCTTATGAACCTCATTGGCCAAATTAAAATCTTTTGATTTGTGAAAATTGGGCCTACTTGCTTGCATTATGAGCTTAAAAAGGTTTGCGTGGTTGGCGCGACTGTTTGGGAAACAGTCACGCCAATGGGTGCGCCCTAGTTCAGAGATATGGGCGATTGGCGCGAGTCTGTGCTCGATACTCGCGCCAGCCGCTATGCCCTATTTTTTTCTAATCCCCCCACATGATTCCAGATTTGGGGTTGCAGGTAATGAAAGAGGAATTAAAATGTAGGGAAGGATGTCGACTCTTACTTGGAACTGATGGATTCGAGATTGATCTGCTGGGTCGCCCTCTATTGTTGCTGCAAAATTATAGTCTAGAAATGGATAACTAGTGCTCCATAAGTGGTAAAAGTGAAAAGTAATTATTTTTTACCATTTTTGGCATTTTATAAATTTTTAGAACCCTAATTAGGTTTTGAGACATGTTTTTCGATTATTACATTATGTTTTTTCGAGAAATGGGTTTTACGTTTGTCTCTTGTGTAGAAACAGGTTTTTAATGAGATAGCAATGAAGTGACGAGTTGTATTTTATACTTTTTTCGGACTTGGTAAAAACACAAAAAACTCACTGCTAGAGTCATCTTTTAGCTCTTTTCTGACTCTCTAAAACTGAAAATATTGCCGAGACTCTTGTCGTTTTGAACTCGTAAAATGGCTACGAAACGATATTTACCTAGTATACGTTTAGCCCTTTTCCAGGTTGGGATAGATTATTTACAAAAAAGGAATACCTTAGCCTATCGTGACTAAGAGGTTCTCTCAGATATTGTTTTCTACCTTTTCAGATATGAGGGACTATTTATGAAAAGAGACCCGCTATAGTTTTCTTTACCACCTCTTTTCAAACTCTCTAAACATGAAAATATGTCGAGTTCTTCCTTTGTCAGACTCATAAAACTTTGATGACATCGAGCCCCGTCACCATGAAGTTCACTGAGTTCCTCCTTCCTAGGGATTGTAAAATGTACTAGGATGGATTTGTCTGAAGGACAAACTTACATTACAAGCATATTCTATCCCCTTCAAGCTTGTTTTTCAAAAATAATTGGGGTACTCGCCATAAATGGTGGGGGAAAATGGAACCAGTTTTTAGTTGTGTTGGCAGTATGTCACTCTTTAACATGACACTCGTCTGCATTCATGCCGAGTTGGGGACATCTCATTTCATCACTTTTTCCTCCATGGGTTTGGGTAATTTGTTTTGACCTCTCATCTACTCTTTTCCACGTCATCGTGACCTTAGATCCCTTGATGTCAAATACTGCCAAACCCAGTTTCGTGTCGCTGATATGTTCAAGAGAAGTTTTCCTCTGCAGCTTTCAACCCCCCTCTGGTTTTCTGTTCGGTCCCGATTCACTATCGTCATGTTCCTCTGTCTCGTGTCGATGATGTGGGAAAAATTATGGCCTTCCTTCGACCAGGTCGCTTCCTATTGACTTCAGCTCATTATCCAAGAATTTGATCTAGAGACTCCCTTCTGGTACCTTGGAGCTTGCATGCCTCAATGGAAAGTTCTTCGCATTCGAAGACAGGCCCACATCATTGGCCTTCAATCGAGTGATTCTGCGGGTGTTCGACACCAGCTCACTATTCACATTCCATGGATTGTACCTGTTGTACCTTGAGAGCCATTGTCATTATTGGTGGTTTCTCTTGTGCATGTTAATAGCTTTCATCATTAGCTAGTAATCAGGTGACTTTCATGCATGTTCGACTTCAACTTACATATTCGCATGCTTGAATTTGTACTTTTTCGGGTCAAGATGGAGCGCAAGATCTTAGGTTTTGTCTGATAAGATCTAGGCTGTGGGATATTATGGTTTATCATGACTTTATGCATGTCTATTTTGATTGTATGGATGCGACCATACCTGAGTCTATTTGTTGATCCTTACTGCTAGATGGATGCATCCATACCTCGGATCTCAGTTCATATATGTAATCTATTGTGGATGGCTACACCCATACCACATGTTCGTGTATCAGAGATATCAGTTGTATTTGTAATTGCAGGTCTTCCGACGACGGTGTTTGGTTTGAACGCATTCTCATAAAGCATTTCACCCCTCCCTCTCTCTCGGGCCTCATGCTTTAGGGGGAATATGTTACAGATTAATTTGTCATTGTCCCTGTACTCCTCGTTCCTAGATCCGAGAGGACCCATACAGTGGCCCTTTGTGTACTTTCCAAGCATGGAATACATAGCCCTGAACCACACTTTCTCTGCCAAATCATCTCCCTTTACAAATTTTATGGAAGATCCCTATATAAACCTGGTTTTCAAGGTCGGCGCTTTCTCTCAGTGTCTGACCCGCGCCAATAGCAGAGATTTGCACTGAGACTCACATCAATCGGCGCTCTGTCTTAATGTTGAACCCGCATCGATCCTCTTTTGGAAGGTTTTTTAAATAGAAAGGAAGCTTCCGCGACTAGAAGCTTCACGAGGTGACGTGCTCGAAGTTTTTTTTGAGGATATGGCCGAGGAATTCCCCTTTGGGCTTCTTGTTCCCAAGAAATAGGAACTAATCCAAAGGATAAACTCTTTTCCAATCATTTGAGGGCCCATAACCTCCTCCTCCATTATTATATAAGGAGACCTCCTTCAGCTCTACAGCCTTAGTGATGATATAAAGGAGAAGCAATTATAGCTTCGAGAGAATAGTGCAGAGTATGATTATTTTTGTGTGTTGGGAACATAGTGAGATCTTGGACCTTAGTGTGTGAGGGTGTTGCAAACGTGCATGGATACGAACCTGCCGAAGGAGAGCCTCAACATCAAGGCTTGGTTGTAAACTCCCCTTGTCTTTATCATAATAAAATGCAACTGATGTTTATCTTCCACTCTTGTTTACATTTATAATGAGATTTATAGCATTCCTTGATCAGTTAGATAGATTGTAATTTTTTTATGTTCGTCGTGATTTTATGCTTGTCGTGGTGTATTGACTGTCTGTACAGGTAATCGAACATTGGCAGCAGAGTGTATCGACCTTGAGAAGAGCAACAGATCAAGAATCTTCGATGGAAGATGACAACATAGCATCAGAACATGGTAGGCCATCTTCCTTGCTCTGAATTTCATTTACAATCTAGGAAGGTAGATGTTAGTATGTTCCCGTAGTTGCTAGACCCACTCTAGGGTTAGAGGGATCGTCTCTGTCCGCCGAGAGGATTTACCTTCCTAAAAAAAATAAAAGCACCAATGCCTGAAAAAGGAAAAAAAAAAATTCTCCTAACCAAGACCAAACTCACCACTTCAAGCAAAAACTAAAATATCGTAATTGATGAAAAACATAAGAAAAAACTGGGAAATGGTTGTTCAACTAAACTTGTCAAATGACTAAGACCTCAAAGACTGACAAACTCAAAGGAAACTCATTAAATGGTTGCGAAACTATATCTACCCAGTATACGCTTACCACTTTTTCGGGCTGGGATAGATTATTTACAAAAAAGGATACCTTAGCCTTTCTACCTTTTGCATTCATCCTTCCGTTAAGGAAATTTGCGTTCATTTAGTTTTCGTCTTAGAGTTTACTTTTTGTTAAAATGCATTAGATCACATTGCATTGAAAAGTCTTTTTTGAGATCCATCATTGAACTTAGATTACATTGTTTAATGATCGAAAGCTAAAAATCGCATTGAGTGCATTCTCTTTAATTAAAAGCATGCATTTAGTAGATTCTCATTTCATTGAAAAATGCATTGAGTGTCCGCATGACATTTGTGGCTGAAACTAGCGCCAACTGGTGTGACTTTCTAACTGACAACTAGCGCCAACTGGCGTGACTTTCTAACTGACAACTAGCGCCAATGGCCCATTGGCACGGCTTGCTAACTGAAAACTAGCGACAATCGGCGCGACTATTAGAAAAATAAAAGCGCCAATGCCTAAAAAAAGAAAAAACAAAGAATTTCTCCTAACCAAAACCAAACTCACCACTTCAAGCAAAAACTAAAAGATCGTAATTGATGAAAAACATAGGAACAAACAGGGAAATGGTTGTTCAACTAAACTCGTCGAATGAATAAGACCTCAAAGAGTGACAAACTCAAATGAAACTCCCCAGTGGAGTCACAAATTTTTTGGGAAGGTAAATCCTCCCTTTGTTGCTAGACCCACTCTAGGGCTAGAGGGATCGTCTCTGTCCGTAGAGTTTCCTGATTTCAAGCTTGTGTAAAAATGAAACCATTACCTCTTGTGATTGCCATTTTATCAACCTATTTTTTCGGATGAACCTTGGTTTTCTTATTCCATCGTCACCATCTACTTGGCTGATCATACGCCTTCACTTGATTGTTTTACCTATTCCTGAGGAACCGCTGTGATGAGTGGTCTTGTTAGCTAGCCTCTTGACCATTACTTGTCCTGAGCAGTTCCACCATCACTAGAACCAGTTGCTACCTTTAATACCACTCATTCCTCCAAGTGGAGTCATCTTTCAACTCTTTTCTGACTCTCTAAAATTGAAAAGATTGCAGAGACTCTTGTCGTTTTGAACTCGTTAAATGGTTGCGAAACGATATCTACCCAATATACGTTTACCCCTTTTTCGGGTTGGGATAGATTATTTATGAAAAAGGAATACCTTAGACTATCGTGATTAAGAAGTTCTCTTGGATATTTTTTTCTACCTTTTGCATTCATCCTTCCATTAAGGAAATTTGCGTTCATTTGGTTTTCGTCTCAGAGTTTGCTTTTCGTTAAAATGCATTAGATCACATTGCATTGAAAAGTCTTTTTTGAGATCCATCATTGAACTTAGATTACACTGTTTAATTATTGAAAGCTAAAAATCACATTGAGTGCATTCTCTTTCATTAAAAGCATGCATTAAGTAGATTCTCATTTCATCGAAAAATGCATTGAGTGTATGCACGAATTTTGTGGCTAAAACTAGCGCCAATTGGCGCAAATTGCGAATTGATAACTAGCGCCAATGGGCCATTGGCATGGCTTGATAATTGACAACTAGCACCAATCGGCGCGATTGTCAGAAAAATAAAAGTGCCAATGCCTGAAAAAAGAAAAAAGAAACAAAGAATTTCTCCTAACCAAGACCAAATTCACCACTTCAAGCAAAAACTAAAAGATCGTAATTGATGACAAACATAGGAACAAAAAGGGAAATGGTCGTTCAACTAAACTCGTTGAATGACTAAAACCTCAAATAGTGACAAACTCAAAGGAAACTCCCCAATGGAGTCACCAATTTGTTGGGAAGGTAAATCCTCCCTTTGTTGCTAGACCCACTCTAGGGCTAGAGGGATCGTCTCTGTCGGCAGAGTTTCCTGATTTCAAGCTTGTGTAAAAATGAAACCATTAGCTCTCGTGATTGCCATTATATCAGCCTATTTTTCTAGATGAACCTTGGTTTTCTCATTCCATCATCACCATCTGCTTGGCCACGTTGGAAAGGTTGTCATTGATGGAAAAGGAGATGGCAAAGGAGTAGCACCTGAAACAACAACAAGGCAAAGGAGAAGACAGGAGTAGAAAATTGAAGTAGAGAAGAGGGGCACAGGTTTTTTGGTGAATGGTGTAGTAACATTTACAGGAGAATAGAGGGCTCTCAGTTTTGAGCATGAGAAGAACAGAGTGAGAGTTTATTTGCACTACAGCAGCAGATATAAGGTTATTAGAGATAGAGTGAGAGGTTATTCGCACTGGAGGGATTGAAAATCCTGTAGAAGGACTGGTATTAGTTCAATCCAATTCGAATACACGACCTCGGTTAAAGATTGGAACGAGGATACATTTGGACGCAGAGTCTGTGCAATGCGAGGCGGAAAGGAGCATGAACCCGTGGACAGTCAGAATGGTTACAAGTCGTAGAGGTATTATACATCAAAGCAATGGAGAAAGTGGAGAGGATCTTATTGAGCATATCGGTTCTATGAATGGGTAGCAGAGGCAGCATTGAATAAAATGGAAGCATAAATATAACACATGCATGAAGAATAGTAGTGAAAGAGGCGAAATTGTAAACGTCGATAAGGAATGGAACCTATAGAGGAACCGTGAATGGACAGTGAAAACCTGATGGAGCTGGGCGTTAAACATATGGAAGCGCCGTGTTAAAATATAAATGAAACAGAGGTCAACAAATGAAAAGGCAGAACCTTGTACTAGACGGAATCGGATCACGGAAGGACGTGGAACCTTGAGAAAGAAGAGAGGAATTCATAAATAATAAAGGTGGAAGGAACCCTAAGGGAGAAAGAAGCGGAACAGTGACTGGAGTGAACAATAAAGGTGGGTTTCTGATTTTGATCGCACCGCCTTCGTTGGGCAAGCGGTAATTAGAAAATCAGCGCGATTCCATACGCTGGGCGACACGTGTCCCTGAGCAATTTTGGAAAACCACCCCTCATCGCGAGTTAAAGTTCGTCCAGTTAACTCGAGCGATGTCCGTCGAATCGTATGGAGCAAGGCTACGTGCTCTCCGCCGTCGGATGTGGAAGGCCGTTTAAGCGCTGGGGTCCAGTCCATCGCGCAACTATTGAATATTAACCCTCGTGCAAGTTAACCGCGCGATTTCCGTAGGATCAGAGGTTGAAAGAGCGATTAATTATCCACCATTGGATCATGAATAAATTTGCAAGGTGACAAACAAGGTATGGGCCATCGTTTGATTATTGTATAAATGTGTGGGCCAGCGTGGGTGAAGTGGTTATGCCGAAAGGAGAATATGCGTTAACATTACAGTCTTTTGACTTTCGAATGTATTCAGTCAAAATTGAATAGAGGATTCAATAATACAGTGCGAAATGCTATGGGGCCCAAAGACATTATATAAGCATTCTCTGGGGATTTAAATACGAAACCAAAGGGTTCATTATAATGTTGAAAGCATCGTATATGTTAACATATGTGAAAAGCGAGAATTTATTGTTGGATTTTTATATGTAATATAGACCAACAAATAATATGAAGAGTTATATAGTGAACACTGTATATGTGCTGAATGGATTTTAAAGTCACTGAAAAATTTGGATGAGTGCTTTAAATGTGTAATATAACAGAAGAGTGAGGGTAGCCTGAACATCAAGGAGCTTCCACACTGAAAATATTCTGCCCAGATATAAAATTAATTGGGTCACAACAATGATTTTAACCTCTGATGGAGCAGCTTCAACATTGATTCAAATTGCCAGTGCAGAAATTAAAAATTATTGTAATTGCACAACAGTTATATTAAAAGACAGTTATATGTACAACAGTTATACAACTGCAATGAAGAAGAGAGGCTGCAAGAATGAATGAGAGAGAGACAGCGGCCAAAAAAAAAAAAAATGTACAGGGAAAAAGATGAATTGAAATTGTAATGTGAGTTTCAACCATTAAGTTTAAGCTCATATATGAACAAAGAAAGTAAGCAAGAAGCCCGAGAACAGAGATTGGTAATGAACAGACATCGCCCAGATTCATATGTATTTGAGAATAAAACCTGAAAAGAAGTTATCTATGTAGCTGGTGCACACAAGTACAGTGAACCGATGAATAGACACAGAGATGAACCAAAGTATACAGAACAGTCACTCAACAACAGCAGAAAAGACAGATCCAGTGAAGCCAAAATCCAGAAAAGGAGCTGAATAAAATTGAAGTGTGTAACTGAAAATGTGAATGTAAATGTTGTAATTAATTTTTATTGTTTGTGATACATTGGCAAGTCTCCGGTAGGAAAACAAAACTCCCATTGTAATATTAAAATTAATGCATATTGTTATATTTTTGAGTGAGCTGGAAAAGAAATGAGAAGGCAGAAGACTAAGGGGTATGGCTATTCATTCCAAATTCCTTGTGGAATAAAAATAGTCATGTGATGAACTCTATATATAATATCAAACTGATATGCAAAAAGAGTTGGTAGAGAAAGTAAGGATATAGAATGAAAAGTATAGAAGATTGAGGCAGAGAAGATAAAGAAGAGAGGAGCAGAAAGAGATGCTACAGAACAGAGCTGATATCTAAGGTAAATCAGCAAACATTTTTTTTTGAGGAAGTTGGAGCTTCCCTATCAAGTTGAAGCTTGATAGCTGTCAGTTGTAGCTGACTGAGGTTGGAGCCTCCTGTAGGTTGGTGCCTGCAGAAAATAGAAGGGAGTCAGAGCTTCCTTGCAAGTTGTAGCTTGCAGAGTTGAGGTTGGAGCCTCCTGTAGGTTGGTGCTTGCAGAAAATCAGTGGTGAGAAGGAGTTGGAGCTTGCCTTTGCATCACAACAATAATAAGATGTGGTTTTCTCCCTTTAAGGGTTTCCACTTATATTTTTTGTCTCTATCTGTGTTGCCTGTGTACTGAGATGATTTACCAAATCTTCTTAATGTTTGCTGCTCCATAATAAGTTTGATGTCACACTAATTTAATTCTTGCTACAACATATTAAGACTGTTCATATACTAAGGTTGATTATAAAAGTAAGCTGTAAATAAGCTAATGAAAAGTTTAAAATCTCATGTATGTGTTAACTGATTCACCCCCCCCACCTCTCAGTTTAACTAAGAATTCAACAGGCCGATCATACGCCTTCACTTGATTGTTTTGCCCATTCCCGAGGAACCACTGCGATGAGTGATATTGTTAGCTAGCCTCTTGACCTTTACTTGTTCTGATCAGTTCCACCATCATCGGAACCAGTTTCTACCCTTAATACCACTCATTCCTCCAGGTGGATTCATCTTTCAGCTATTTTCTAACTCTCTAAAATTGAAAATATTTCCGAGACTCTTGTCGTTTTGAGCTCGTTAAATGGCTATGAAACGATATCTACCCAGTATACGTTTACCCCTTTTTCGGGATGGGAAAGATTATTTACGAAAAAGGAATACCTTAGCTTATCGCGACTAAGAGGTTCTCTCAGATATTGTTTTCTACCTTTTCGGATCTGAGGAACTATTTACGAAAAGGGACTTGCTGGAGTTTTATTTTCCGCTTCTTTTCAAACTCTCTAAATATGAAAATATGTCGAGTTCTTCCTTTGTAAGACTTGTTAAAACTAAATGACATCGGAAATCGTCACCATGACATACCCGAGTTCCTCGTTCCTAGGGCTCGTAAAATGTACTAGGATGGATTTGTCCGAAGGACAAACTTATATGACAAGAATATGCTATCCTCTTCAAGCTTGTGTAAAAATAAAGAGGTACTCGCCAGAAATTGTGGGGGGAAATGGAAGTTATTCATCAGTTCTGTCGACAATATGTCACTCTTGAACATGACACTTATCTGTTTCATGTTGGGTTGGGATATCTTCACTCTGTCACTTTGCCTCCATGGGTTTGGGAAATATGTTTGCCTCTCATTCGATTACCAATCTTGTTAACATGAACTTTGATCCTATTTGAGTCAAATGTTGCCAAATTCTAGAGTCGTGTCACCGATATGTTCAAGAGAAAATCCTTTTGCAGTTTTTACATTTCCCGATCCTCTGTTTCAATCTTGATTAACACTCATATTGCACTCTCTGTTTCGTGTCGATGATGTGGGATTCAGTATGACCCTCCTTCAATGGATCACTTCATGTCGACTTCAGCTCATTATCTGGGAAATTGATCTAAAGACTCCTTTGTGGTACCTTAGAGCTTGCATGCCCTAATAAAAAGTTCTTCGAATTCGACGATAGGTTTACATCATTGGCCTTCGAACGAGTGATTCTGCGGGTGTTCGACGCCAGATCACTGTTCACATTTCGTGGATTGTACTAATTGTACCTTGAGAGCCATTGTTATTATTGGTGGTTTCTATCGTGCCTATTAATAGCTTTCATCATTAGCTGGTAATCAGGTGATCTTCTCGCATGTTCGACTTCAAATCACTCATTCGTATGCTTGAATTTGTACTTTCTCAGGTCGAGATGGAGCGCAAGACCCTGGGTTTTTCCTAATAAAATCCAGGTTGCAAGGTTATATGATTTGTCCATGATTGGATACATGTTTCTTTTAGATGGATGGCTGCGACCATACCATGAGTCTATATGAGATCCTTCTCAGATGGATGGCTATGACCATACCATGGTCTCTTTTACGGATGGCTGCGTCCATACCTTGATTCATGTATTTTCATCAGAGTTTTCAGTTATGGATATGTATCTATGCTTGATTTGCAGGTCTCCCGACGGTAGAGTCTAGTTCCTTGCACGTACTTGTAAATAATTTCACCCCTCACTCATGTTTGTACTTCATACTTTAGGGGGCATCTGTTACAGAGTAATTTTTCACTGTCCCTGTACTCCCCATTCCTTAATCCTGGAGGACCCATACAATGAACCTTTGTGTAATTTCCAAGCATGGAATACATACCCCTAAACCACACTTTGTCTGCCAAATCATCTCCCTTTACAACTTTTCTGGAAGATCCCTATATAAACCTGGTTTTCAATTTCGGTGCTTGATCTCAGTGTCTGACCCGCGCTGATAGCAGAGATTTGCACTGAGACCCGCGCCGATTGGTGCTCTATCTTAATGTAGAACCCGCGCCGATCCTCTTTTGGAAAGTTTTTTAAATAGAAAGGAAGCTTCTGCGAGTAGAAGCTTCAGGAGGCAGCGAGATGGAAGTTTGTTTTGAGGATATGGCGGAGGAATTCCCCTTTGGGATTCTTGTTCCCAAGAAATAGGAACTACTACAAAGGATAAACTCTTTCCCATAATTTTAGGGCCCATAACCTCCTCGTCCATTGTTACATAAGGAGACCTCCTTCAGCTCTATAGCGTTAGTGATGATAGAAAGGAGAAGCAATTATAGCTTCGGGAGAATAGTGCAGAGTGTGATTGTTTTTATGTGTTGGGAATGTAGTGAGATCTTGGACCTTCGTGTGTGAGGGTGTTGCAAATGTGCATGGATACGAACCTGCTGAAGGAGAGCCTCAACATCAAGGCTTTGTTGTAAACTCCCCTTGTCTTTATCATAATAAAATTCAACTGATGTTTATCTTACATTCTTGTTTACATATATAATGAGATTTCTAGAATTCCTTGATCAGTTAGATAGATTGTAATTGTTTTATGTTCGTTGTGATTTTACGCTTGTCGTGGTGTCTTGATTGTCTGTACAGGTAATTGAACGTTGGCAGCAGCGTGTATCGAGCTTGAGAAGAGCGATAGATTAAGAAGCTTCGACGGAAGACGACAACATAGAATCAGAATAGGGTAGGCCATCTTCCTTGCTCTGAATTTCATTTACAATCTAGTAAGGTAGATGTTAGTATGTTCCCGTAGTTGCTAGACCCACCCTAAGGCTAGAGGGATCGCCTCTATCCGTAGAGGGGATTTACTTAGACAAAAAATTGGCGAAGAGGAAGAACGAGGTGAAGATGAATCCACCTGGACAAATGAGTGGTATTAAGGGTAGCAACTGGTTTCGATGATGGTGGAACTGCTCAAAGCAAGTAAAGGTCAAGAGGCTAGCTAACAATACCACTCATCGCAGCGGTTCCTCAGGAATGGGTAAAATAATCAAGTGAAGGCGTATGGTCGACCACGTAGATGGTGACGATGGAATGAGAAAACCAAGGTTCATCCAAAAAAATAGGTTGATAAAATGGCAATCACGAGAGGTAATGGTTTCATTTTTATGCAAGCTTGAAATCAAGAAACTCTGCTTGAGATTGGTTTCATTTTTACATAAGCTTGAAACAAAGGTAAACTATGCTTGAGATTGGTTTCATTTTTACATAAGTTCGAAACAAAAGTAAACTATGCTTGAAAAACGGGCATGCCCCCGGCATGGCGACTCAATTCGAGGTACATGCCCCCCAAGCTTCAGTCCATCGGAAAGACGAATGGAGTGAAGGTTCAATTACGAGATCAGGGGAAGACTCGACAGTGATTTTACGAGATCTTATAAAAGACTTGAATTGAACGGGAACATGTTTCATTGTTTTAATGAGGTTGACACATTAAAATAACTATCCTAGTGAGCTAATTCATTTTTTAATGAGGTTGATATAGAAGACAAACTATCCTAAAGACATCTTGTTTCATTTTTTAGGGAGCTTGACACAAGGAAAGGAACTATGCTTCGATGAACTTGTTTCATTTTTTAAGGAGCTTGACACAAGAAAACGAACTATGCTCCGAAGAGCTTGATCATCACGAATAAAAAGTCATGGCTTCCAAAAGGTTTGCATCCAATGGGAGAAAAACATCTTGGAAGTCAGGACCCAATGCCTCCAGCACATGATGCATAATGGCATTATCTCTGAATGCGGGCATGGGACAGGTAGCCACATAATTGACATCTAGCGGGGAGGACACCACTGACAAGTAAGGACCAGGAAGGGACAAAGGTAGACCAAATGTCACATTAGGACCAAAGAATGAAAGCTGATCAATGTTCACGATCCGACCTTCATGTGGAAAACAAATCACATGAAAGAGGGAAGAGACAAGCGCACCCATGGCATAAGCATAATTGCGTCCCAAGAGGAAATTAAAATCCAAGGGGCCTTGGACCACCATCACGTCTATATAGATGGTTTTCCCTCCCAAAGTAATCGAAAACTTCGGAAGGATGCCTAATGGTTGACTAGTTCCTATGTTAAATGCTAACAGATTATGTGTAACAAGCACAAGCGGTGGAGAACCAAAAGCTTGCCAAGTATTTAAAGACAGAATAATAACAAACACGCCTTCATCTATAATCGTGCTAGGTATGACCACATTGAAGGCCTGTATCATGATCTCAAAAGGCACATAAGACGTAATACGATATCCCGCAAATAGACTCCAATCAAAGGAAGCGACCAAACTACTTGGAGAGGGTACCATAGAAATGAGATAGTCATCCCCTGGTGTTACAAGAGCAAGAGGAGCATCCTCCGAGACCTCCATCGTGGGATCAGGAGGAGAAACTTCTTAAACTACATGGAAGGAAGAATCTTTCTCCAAGTCCGAGGAATATGAAGAAACAAGAAGAACGTAAGGGGGATGAGATCCACTCTCGACGGAAAAGACCTGATGAACTGTAGGCGGGATCAGGTCGACCGATTCCTCGACCAATGGTTGGTCGGGAACAAATTCGTGAATTTGAATTTATGAGGGAACGAGATCGACCAAGGATGAATCTTGATTGATCGTTGAATCAACTAGTGGAGGACTCGAAGAAAGCTTCTGGTAACCAATCGGAAGGCAGGGTGCAGAAACAGTAGAGTTGTCCAGCACTCTCATGGCTTCATCCATGTACGGAAAAAGGTGAATGGGATGATTCCCTTCACACAACTTATAGGGATTCATGATCTTAACCTGTTTCTTATGAGTCTTATCAGTACTAGTCGAAGATGTGCCACCAATATGACTTCCAAAAGCCAAAGGCAACGACGGACGGTCATCAGATCATACTTCAAGCACCTTGGGAATGCTAGGGCAGTCTCGAAGAAAGTGGTGACCTTTGCACAATATGAAAGGGAATTTGAATTTCTGTGGAAGGTTGGATGGCTTATCAAGAGAAGGTGTCTGAGGCGCAATATCTGCAGAGTTAGCCTTTCTTTTAACTGAATTCTTCTTTTTCGTCTTCTTAGCCACCTGGTTACTAGAATCCAGAATTTCACCAGGAAAAGTAGAAGAGGAGGATGAAGAAATAGGTGAAGAAGGGGAGAGGTCCACCTTAGAATCAACATGACGTCGTTCAGGTGGAGGATAAGGTTGTACAACGGGCGGAACACTCGAGACCACAAAGGTCGATAATAACCAAACCGACAACCCAATAGTTAACCCAGGAAGGGATAATGTTGCCATACAAGGAGCACCAACATTACCAAAAGCAGGAAAAGGACCAGGATTCCCTTAAGAGGGGATTCCTCAGTTGGTAAACTCTGGGAACGTTGCTATTGGAAACAACCATAAAACAAAACGTTAAGGAAGATAACTTTAACCAGGAATATTTCGTGGGCAGTTAATATTTTAAGACACTGAAACAAAACTCTACTGTTTCATATTTTAAGAGTCGAGAAACATGCAAAAGGTGACTCTATCACTTTCAAGTTGAAACGAGCATGAAAAGACAAGTGCTCGATGATATTTTCACTTTTTAGAGAGTCCCGAAAAGACCAAAATGACTACTTAGGTAATCTAAGCAAAAGGGTGTACCAAGTTTCCAAGAAATCCCATATACACGTTGTTGATCAAATGAAAGAGAAATGACCAAGGACTTGATGTACGTGCATGTAATCTCCCCGAATGCTGTGTTTAGTGTACGACGGTTACAGGGCGGCAAAATCGGCTTCCTATGGATAAAGGATTTGAACCTAAGAGGGTCTCCTTTTATATACACGCCAATACGAGGAGCACAAGTCCGTACTAGTGCTGTCTAAGGCCAGATGGCGAACGACAGCTACTAGGTTTAACGACGCCAGAACACGTCACTAGCCTAGACCGCTAATTTTTTTTGCGTTAGGTTCCAATGCTTCCTTAGGTTAATTGAATAAATTTTAAAGTTGATATTTAATTATGTCTTAGTTTCAAGGCCCTATCGAATGTCATCTGACAATCTCTTACATGCAGCTATATGAGGAAATAAATATTTCAATTCGATGAATGCTATCTAGTTAAGGGAAGAGTCTCAAACAATGATGCAAAATTTTGCAAACGAAACTTTTCCTAACTAGATGACTTTCACTATCCAAAAGTAATCTAAAACATTCAACGATACAAATTATGCAGTGTAATCTATGTAAAATCCTCTTTTTTGAAAACTATGCAATTGTAATATATGCACAATTTCCTTTTCTTTTGAAAGAATAAGAATGCACTCAATGCATTTTTCAATGAAATGAGAACCTACTTAATGCATGCTTTTAATGAAAGAGAATTCACTCAATGCGATTTTTAGCTTTCAATCATTAAACAATGTAATCTAAGTTCAATGATGGATCTCAAAAAATACTTTTCAATGCAATTTGATCTAATGCATTTTAACAAAAAACAAACTCTGAGAGGAAAACTAAATGAACGCAAATTTTCTTAATGGAAGGATGAATGCAAAAGGGATGCAAACAAACACTAAGAATGCAGTTGTTGTTCTGAAAACTTTGTATCAAAATTCCTCAAAAGGCTACAAGACATATGAGTTCAAGCAAAAGAGGACTTCCAAAGTGTGGGCTCAAAATAAGGCATTCATTCCCTTTTACATCAAGCATTCATAGAAAGAAGACTTTTCAGTTGAACAATGAGCAATGTAATCTATGCTCACAAGTGAACAAGTAAAGGGGAGAACATGTAAATCATACAGAGAAAAGGACCGGAAGGGCAAGACGCACTGGTGAAGAAATTAGGGAAAAAACCTTAATTTTTCACACACCCTAAAATTGGCACGAATTTTGTGGCTAAAAATAGCGCCAACTAGTGCGACTTGCTAACTGACAACTAGTGCTAATGGCCCATTGGCGCGGCTTGCTAATTGACAACTAGAGCCAATTGGTGCGACTATTAGAAAAATAAAAGCACTAATGCCTGAAAAGAGAAAAACAAAGAATTTCTCCTAACCAAGACCAGACTCACCACTTCAAGCAAGAAATAAAAGATCGTAATTGATGAAAAAAATAGGAACAAACAGGGAAATGGTCATTCAACTAAACTCGTAGAATGACTAAGACCTCAAAGAGTGAAAAACTCAAAGGAAAAGCCCCAGTGGAGTCGCCAATTTGTTGGGAAGGTAAATCCTCCCTTTGTTTCTAGACCCACTCTAGGGCTAGAGGGATCGTCTTTGTCCGCAAAGTTTCTTGATTTCAAGCTTGTGTAAAAATGAAACCATTACCTCTCGTGATTGCCATTTTATCAGCGTATTTTTCTAGATGAACCTTGTTTTTCTCATTCCATTGTCACCATTTGCTTGGCCGATCATACGCCTTCACTTGATTGTTTTACCCATTCCTAAGGAATCGCTGCGATGAGTGGTCTTGTTAGCTAGCCTCTTAACCTTTACTTTTTCTGAGCAGTTCCACCATCATCGGAACCAGTTGCTACCCTTAATACCACTCGTTCCTCCAGGTGGAGTCATCTTTCAGCTCTTTTCTGACTCTCTAAAATTAAAAATATTGCTAAGACTCTTGTCGTTTTGAACTCGTTAAATGGTTGCGAAATGATATTTACCCCTTTTTCGGGCTGTGATAGATTATTTGTACGAAAAATGAATACCTTAGCCTATCGCGACTAAGAGGTTCTCTCAGATATTGTTTTCTACCTTTTTCATTCATCCTTCCATTAAGGAAATTGCGTTCATTTAGTTTTCGTCTCAGAGTTTGCTTTTCGTTAAAATACATTAGATCACATTGCATTGAAAAGTCTTTTTTGAGATCCATCATTGAACTTAGATTACATTGTTTAATGATTGAAAACTAAAAATCGCATTGAGTGCATTCTCTTTCATTAAAAGCATGCATTAAGTAGATTCTCATTTCATCGAAAAATGCATTGAGTGTTCTGTCTTCAACTACTTGGCAAGCTTTTGGTGCCTATTTCACAGAATCTGTTGGCCTTTAACAGAGGAACCAGTCAACCGTTAGGGATCCTTCCAAAGTTGCCTATTACCTTGAAAACCAAGTTTATATAGGGATCTTCCAGAAAAGTTGTAAAAGGAGATGATTTGGCAGACAAAGTGTGGTTTAGGGGTATGTATTCCATGCTTGGAAAGTACACAAAGGGTCACTGTATGGGTCCTACAGGATCAAGGAATGGGGAGTACAGGGACAATGACAAATTACTCTGTAACAGATGCCCCCTAAAGTATTAACTCCAAACATGAGTGAGGGGTGAAATGCTTTACAAGTACGTGTAAGGAACCAGCCGCTGCCGTCGGGAGACCTGCAAATCAAGCATAGATACATATACATAATTGAAAACATTGATGAAAATACATGGATCAGGGTATGGACTTAGCCATTCGTAAAAGAGACCATGGTATGGTCACAGTCATCCATCTAAGAAGGATCTCATATAGACTCATGGTATGGTCACAACCATCCATCCAAAAGAAACATGTATCCAATCATGGACAAATCATATCACCTCGCAGCCTGGATTTTATCAGATAAAACCCAGGATCTTGCAATCCATCTCGACTCGAACAAGTACAAATTCAAGCATGTGAATGAGTGAGTTGAAGTCGAACATGCGAGAAGATCGCTTGATTACCAGCCAATGATGAAAGCTGTTAACAGGCTCGAGAGAAACCACCAATAATAACAATGCCTCTCAAGGTACAACTATTACAATCCACGGAATGTGAATAGTGATCTGGAACACCGACAAAATCACTCAAACGAAGGCCAATGATGTAAACCTATTGTCGAATGCGAAGAACTTGCCATTAGGGCATGCAAGCTCTAAGGTACCAGAAAGGAGTCTTTAGATAAATTTCCTGGATAATGAGCTAAAGTCAACAGGAAGCGACCCGGTTGAAGGAGGGCCATAATGTTTCCCACATCATCGAGACGAGACAGAGGAAACAGAGGACCCACTCTAGGACTAGAGGGATCGTCTCTGTCCACAGAGAGGATTTACCTTCCCAACATAAGGTATATAGTGGGAAAATGCATGGAGTTTATTGTAGTGTTTATGCATGTGTTTTACTCTTTGATTTTTTTGTTTAACGCTTGTGGTATACTTCATTCCTATGTGTTTCAACGTGAAGAACCTTATGTTGGATCACGTGAAATACCAAGAACTTGATTACCCTGGTCCTTCCTTAATCTTCAAGTTACATGAGGAGTTATTAGAAGTATGGAGAAGTTCTAGGTCATACAATTTAGATGTGCCAAACTATTTAAAATATTAGGAACTTAAGTATCAACTACCAAATGGAGCCCACAAAGTGGATAAAGGGTCACAATCATGTTGGGTTGTATTGGATGTTGGTGATAGGTCCCATAAAGAACACTTATCTTGTCGAGCAAGGATTGTTGAAATTGGAAACAATAAACATTGAAAATGGCATCCAAAAATGGCACCCAGAAAATGGCACATAGGGGGCTTCTGATTTAATTTTCCCTTAATTAAATTGGAAGAGGAATTGTAATTTCATCTCATCACAACTTGTATTAGTTAACTAAGTGAAAAAGACTGAGTTAGCTCAGGAAATTCGAGTTAAGGGTTAGAGAGAATGCATGTAGAGCTCTCTCATGATTTTAGGGGGTCTAGTTATAGTTATTTGTGAGTTGTAATTAGTTAACTCAATTAATTGATTTAAAATCAATTTAATTAATTATAACCGAGAGATGAGATAGTGTTAGGTCCAGTGAATTAAATATGATTTAATTCACAAGTAGTGATCAATTAGTTAACTGATAATTCACTATAAACAATTGTTGTAAGTCAGTTATAAGAAAGGCCTAGTTGAGTTTGAGGTTAAAGGGAAGATAACTATCAATTGTATAATTAAAAAATTGTACGGGTCACACATGAGGTCATCGGGAAGCCTTAGATGAATTGCACAATCATTAATTGGGATTTTCCTAATTAATAGGTTCTCAATTAGCCCAGGAATGTGTAAGAAAGGCAGGCCAGGCCTAGGCAAGAAAAAGGTTATATATTGGACCAAGCTTGTTTAGATTAGTGCCAGATTTGAGCAGGATCAGAGTGAGACAATCAACAAAGTGCAAAGGTTTATCCGGATGAGAAATAACATTGTATTGTTTCAAGATATTGAATTTATGCAATATATTGATAGTGGGGTTTTGAGCAGTTTCTTTCCCCAAATAAATATTGCGTTATGCAATTGATAATTTATTTTTCTTACTTGTTATGTGATTGTGTGATCATAATTGGTTTCCGTAAATTGTAGGAAAGATTCAATATATTTTTTTAGAACATTACAAGATTAGTTGAATCTCGTTGTTAGATTTTCTACATGGTATCAGAGCGCTCACAATAGAAGAGAAGAACTAGAGTTTGTTTTGAACAGGTACATCGAATTTGCAGATTTATTCTTCAGGACTAGCAGCAGATCAAGATGCCTTTCAACGACTTAAGACTTGAATATTCCCTTGAGGGAAATTTGAATTACATAGCATGGAAGGACAAGATGGAGGCAGTTTTTGAGGACAACTGACTGAAGGATTTCATAGATAATGATATTTGTCAGCCCGCAACAAAATATGCTCATCAACTTGATGCATGGAAGAATAATACATAGCAAAGGCGAGAAGGATCTTGTTAGAGGGAGTTCGAGATCATATTGTCTCGAGTCTCCATGGGAAGGTGACTCCATATGCTATGTGGAAGGCCTTGAAAGATCGGTTTCAGAATAAAAATGACCATAGGAAGTTGGTGCTGAAATACAAGCTCAGAAAGATCAATATGGAGGAGGGCGAGATGATACCGAAATACTTGACGAAGTTCACTCAATGTCGAGATGAGCTTGGAAGTGTTGGTGTGATAGTATCTCAGGATGGTTTGGTGAGCCTAGCTCTTATAGGCCTTCCAAAGAGTTGGCATAATTTCCAGGACTCTATGAAAGGGAGGGAGAAACTACCAGACTAGGAGTGTTTGTGTTTCGACTTGGTACACGAAGAGATAAGGCAGAGCACTAGAGACGGGACCTCTGACATAAAAAAAGAAGAAGAATTTGCATTGGTTGGAAAAGACAAGAAATCCAAGGTAAATAAGTCCCAAGGCGAAGAGGGCAAGAGAGACTTGTCCAAGGTCAAGTGTTTTCACTGTCACGAGCACAGGCATTATGCCTCGAAATGTCCATAGAAGGCAAGCAAGAAGGAGCCAGTAGTTTCAACAACAACCAAAGCGCTAGCTTCACAGTTCAAGCTTGATTTTGCTCTCATTGCATGCATGGCCAACACTCTAATGGGATGCATGTGTTATCTTGACAACGGTGCCTCATTCCATATGACAGGGAATAGAGATCTCTTCAGTGACTTGGAGGAGAAGAACCTCCAACAGAACACAGGGTTTGGGGACAACGAGAGGTGTAGTGTGACCGACATAGGTACAATTACCTTTCAGTGGGAGATTGGCTCCACTCTCAGACTCAAAGATGTTTTGTATGTTCCAGGACTAAAGAAGAATCTTGTCTCTGTAGCGGTATTGGAAGATTGTGGTTATGATGTGATATTTAGAAAAGGAAATGTGTTCCTTAGACACATCGCCATGGGATGGGTGAAACAAATCGGTGTACGAGTCAAGACCTATATGCTCTCAAGATCGAAGATGCATGCAAAGCTTTGAGGAGAAAAACAGAGGTTAGTGACTTGGTGGTTGAGAGGGAACCTAAGTTACCTCTCAACTTGCAGTCTCAGAAGGATGTGGAGTAGCCACAATTGGAGAAGAATAGAGGAGACCCAGTGGAGGTGTCCACTCAAGTAGAGACCTCCAGGAGGGGGAAATTTCGAGCCAGATGGGCAGAGGGAGCACATGCAACCATACCTCTAAGTGAGAGTTGGGGCGATGTGAAGACATTATCCTGAGAGAAGAAATTTGGGTAGGGTCCATTGATATGGCGTGTCTCATGGATCATACCTAGCTACGAGGATCCCACCGTACATAGTAGTAGGAAGGATTGGTAGCGATTAATGCAATCAGATGTCAGAAAGCATAAATAAGAGTGACAAATGTCAGATACTGGAGTGCAGATTAGATTCGGCAGTGCAGAGAGCACAAATGTAGAGTTAGCAACAACACAAAGTTTTCAGTATACAGTGCAATAACTAGTAGCAGTTAGAGACTCTAATGATAGATGCATCGTATTGATTCAGTTTTGGAGGCTATTCAGTTTCAGGAGCCGCAAGAGCGAACAACACTAGAAGTGTTGCATGTAGAACATCCCAAAGGCACCATATCAGGATAGAGTTGAATTCATTTCTTGTTGAGAGGGAGTGTTGGAATTGGTATCCAGAAATGGCACCATAGGGGGCTTCTGACTAATTTTCCCTTAATTAAAATGGAAGAGAAATTGTAATTTCATTTCATGACAACTTGTATTAGTTAATTAAGTCACAAAGACTGAGTTAGCTTAGGAAATTCAAGTTGAGGGTGAGCGAGGAGGCATGTAGATTTCTCCCATGATTTTAGGGGGTCCAATTACAATTATTTGTGAGTTGATATTAGTTAACTCAATTAATTGAGTTAAAATCAGTTTAACTAGTTCTAACCGAGAGATGAGCTAGTGATAAGTCCAGTGAATTAAATCTAATTTAATTCACAAGTAGTGATCATTCAATTAACTGATAATTCACTATAAATAGATGTTGCATGTCAGTTCTAAGGAAGACCCTGTTGAGTTTGAGGTTAAAGGGAAGATAACTATTAGTTGTATAATTAGAAAATTGTACAGGTCATGCATGAGGTCATCAAGAAGCCTTAGATGAATTGCGCAACCATTAATTGAGATTTTCCCAATTAATAGGGGTTCAATTAGCCCAGGAATGCGAAAGAAAGGTAGATTAGGCCTAGGCAAGGAAAATGTTAAATATTGGACCAAAATTACTTAGATCAGTGCCATATTCGAGCAGGATTAGAGTGAGACAGTCAACAAAGTGCAAAGGTTTCCAGGAGGAGAAATAACATTGAATTGTTTCATGATCTTGACTTTATGCAATATACATATAGCGTTTTGAGCAGTTGCTTTCCCCATATACATCTTGTGTTGTGTGATTGATAATTTATTTTTCGTATTTGTTATGTGATTGTGCAATCGTAATAAGTTTCTGCAAATTGTAGGAAGGATTCAATATTTTGTTTTAGTACATTACAAGATCAGTTGAATCCCGTTGTTAGATTTTCTACAAGGATGGAGGTGCCAATCCCCGTATGGGGTGCTTAATGGAAGACAGATGGAGGAGATCATGTCACCATCCCACAATGCATTCATAGGTAGGAACGTGGAAATGCATCTCCCCCCCAAACCCCAAGTTTAATCAACCACATTCACACCTATTACATGACAAACCATGTCAATGTATAATGATTTGATGGAATTTTCTCTAATTTTTTTTACAAAGTTAATGGATTTGCTCAGGTGGTGATTTGGCATATCTATGGAAAAAAATCTAGAAGGTTCATGGCCACTAGACATCCTAGTACTAGCTAGCCTCCCATGCATCTTTGTCATTTTACGTGATGGTTGGCTCTTAAATGGCGAAGTGGTTTCAATTTGCACGAGGGAAACCTATATATGCATATTCAAAGCATGTCGTGCAAAGAATTATTGCATTTCATGCCACCAATTCGTGTCATTTGACTTGCTCTCCAGTAGATGTTCTCTTTGGACTTCTATTTATTCTCTGTAATTTTGGGCTTTTTCCTCCCTATCTTGGTTGATTCCTGAGCATTGTTTGGGATTTTTATTACTTTTATTGGCCCTCTCTCTCGTTGGATCTGGTCCTTGTAGGCCATTTCACCTCTCTTCTCTGCGACCCTCCTATGGCTCTGTTTTCCTTCCAAGTCTTTTCTTGTTGCCCTTGCTACTCTCTCCTCCTTTGCCTCGCTCAATGAGCCCTCAATCCTTAGTTCCCCATCTCTCATCATCACGTGGTCTATTTTTTTCCATTCATTTATCCATTTTGTGTGTGAGCTCCTCCTTAGTTTTGATCAACAATCTTGGTATCAACTCCTAGCTAAAATGTCATGTTAAAGGGCACATAATAGGCAAGGGGTTGCATATGTTTGCAACCAGGGTGGCTCTTGTGCCCAACAAAGGGAAGAGAGCTTTACTCAACACTTTCACGAGCACAACACTTAACCCATTCAAGCATAAGTTGAACAAATGGAATGTGAGATGGTAAAGGAGTAGAGTTGCCTCACTGACTCAAAGATTCTTAACATTTGTCACAATAATTGAGAATTTATACAAGCAAGCATGTAAAAAAACATTGATTTTGAATCACATCATTTGAAATCATAAGAATGAATCAAAATCAATAGATGTAGTACATCATATCAAAATACCCGAATAAAAAAGGTATAAAATGCATAAAATAAAACAACACCTTGTCTTGTTTTTACCTTATCCACGTTGTTTTCTTTCATTACGTGATTTAACCATGAATATAGTATTTTTGGATGGTTTTTATCGGATAGGGCAACATTTTTATTGCAACATCCACTACACCCTAGATTCATTTCTTGGTCTTGACATGTATCAGTGGGATTTTTGCTATTATCCACAATGCAATATTAACTGTCTATGATGTCTTCATTGCAGCTTATGTCTAATTCCACCGGATTGCAAAATTAGCCTCTTTGTTGCACATCATAACTTATGCAATAAAGCCTACCTCTTCATGGATGCCCTAAAATGGCACCCGCTTGCCTTTTTGGTATCCATGGTACAATTAATGAAGGCCCCATATTCCCCCTATAGACCTTTCATGGCTTGAATTGAGCATCACGTCTCTCTCTTCTACTAGATTCTAGCTATATATGATAGAGGATCTTGATAATTTTTATGTTACTTTGTGATCATTGATGCTTGTTGCCACTATCGTCTCATGCATGCTACCCAATTATTGTTTTCCAGTACTTCCAATATAGTCAATTTGAACGTTTTCCAGTTACATCTTCATTTTCTTATAAGCCAATTCTATATGGTTATATGACCTATTTATGTGTGCATACTATGGTTTGATGATTCACTAGTATAAAATCATGACATAAGTGTATAATATACTTATAAAAATAAAGTTACATTATCAATTATATATTATTTATTCCATTAAAAGAAATGTCCATTTTCTTTATTTATTCAAAACATGATAATAGAAATGCTGAATACATTTACAATTTTTTTTTTTTTAATCTCATCAATATTCTTACAATAATAATAATATGATTTTAAGATTACCCCAATTCAAATACAAGATTGATGTATGAATCACCTTGTTTGTAGGACAAGAAACCTCCCTTATATAGAGATTTCGCTAATAATATTTTTAGAAACATATGTAATTTAGGCTTCTATGAATTTAAACTTGAACTTGTAAATTCATAAAAGGAAACATGGTTTCCTAACACATATTCTTAACCATTAAAATTAAGAATTATAATATTACTTCTTAATCTTTAAAAAATATTTAATCATTAACAAATTTTATTAATTATAAAATGATTTTTTATATCAAATAATAAAATAATAATAATAATATTATTATTATTATTTAAAACAAAATACACTCATTTGCATTATCTATTTAAAGAAAATGATTTAGAATTTAACATTTAAAGCAAATGAATTAAGATTTACTAATTTGAATCTCCAAAGATGTGTTAATTTTAAGTTATAAGATTTACTAATTTGAATCTCCAAAGATATATTAATTTGAAGTATAAATCTTTCCAAACATATTGATATCTTGTTTTAAATATTTGATTGAAAATATGTTAATCTATATTATTTATAAAAGAAAAATTTATTTTATAATAAAATATTTTGAATTATAGATTAACCATTTTTTTACTTTGATAGAATAAGAATACTATAATAATATAATAATAAATATTGTATTTTAAATAAATATTTAAAATTTAAAAATTGAGCAAATGGAAGAAGGCACATGGTCCAAGGTTATCTTTAATGACATATTGTGCAAAAGAAAGAAGACTTGGATGCAACAAAATAACAAGTGGTTTGGTAAATGAGGTATTGCTTGAACAAGTGTCCTATAAACAGTGAAGAGATAAAAACTTTTGTTATGGTAAGTTCCACAAGCTTAATTGACATAAGGAGCTAGGGAGAAAGAAAAAGTACTAAATTGAAGTGTTTAATCCCACTTATAATCATCAACAAAACGGGTACATAGAGGTCAATATTTCTTGGAGGGCCAAAATTCTTATTGATCACTAAAATACTAATTCTCATTAACTTGGGCCCTCGAAAAGACCAAAAGAAGTGTGGGAGGAAAGAGTATGTATTTTTTGTTCTTCAGGAAAAGTGGAATTAAAAAAGCATTTCATTTAGAATGCTAGACCTTCAAACATAACAGGGAAAGTTATGCAGATATTCTGATAGCTAGCTGAAGTGTGGGAGGAAAGAATATGTATTTTTTTGTTCTCCCTGAAAAGTGAAAGCAAAAAAACATTTCATTTTAGAATGCTAGGCCTTCAAAGACAACAAGGAAAGTTATGTAGATTTTCTGAGAGCTGAATTGTGGGAGGAAAGAGTATCTATTTTTTTGTTCTTCACGAAAAGTGGAAACAAAAAAACATTTCATTTTAGAATGCTAGGCCTTTAAAGACAAAAGGGAAAGTTATGCAGATATTCTGATAGCTTGGGATAATCTATTCAGCTAGAAGTTACACAGAAATTCTAATAGCTTGCTCTTAGAATAATCTATTTAGTGAGAGGTTTGTCGAAAAGTTTGGGAACAACTTTTATTATAAAGTTTTACAAGAAAGAAGCAATTGTCTCATAAGCTATATTTAGCCTAATAAATATTAAAATCATTTATTTCTAAACAAAAATGTCCCATTTTCAGTGAGAATTGCCATTGGCATAACTATAATAGAGTTTAAAATTCTACAAAGATATTATAAATATAAGATATGATTAAAAACATCCAGCAGAAAAAGTTTATTGCTCTGGTCGGTGAGCAGATTCAGTTGCAGCTGGAAGATCTTCATCAATAGTGCCCAGAAATGTGGCTAAGAACTTGTTATTAAATTTGAAGTAAGGTCATTGAATGATTGAGACACTCACGTGCAAGCTATGAAAATTCCAGCAAAGAATGTTCAAGTGATTCTCAATTCAATTTCTGAATCAATTCTGTGAAAAATCGCATCCCCAAGTTCCTTGGATTATTCGTAGTCTTCACAATCGTTTTTCGCTGCAATATTATCACTGACAGCGGAGTTCCAACAAAAACACTATAATCATTCTTATTTCTGAACTCCGAAATAATAGGAAAATCAGCAATTCTTATTCTGCATGAAAAAATTAAAAATCAAGAATGTCTTATGAATATGATGGCCATCCACTGAATCGACATGACAGTGGAGTTGAATAACCATAAAAGAAATGTGAAGACAACAGACAATAATCTAATGTGACATAAAACAAGACTCAAGACTCAGATCCAAGAAACCACGCTGTTTCAGATGCCAAGTACTCAAAGCAGAGAATGGACTGAGAATATGCAGAGGATGTATGAGGCATGTAGGTTAAAGAAGGAAACCACGCTAGATTTGTATCTTCAAGAGGAGTGAACGGCTGTTTCAGATGCCAAGTACTCAAAGCAAGAAAACATAAATGTACTGAGAATATGCAGAGGATGTATGAGGCATCTAGGTTAAAGAAGGAAACCACGCTAGATTTGCATCTTCAAGAGGAGTGAACGGCTGTTTCAGATGCCAAGTACTCAAAGCAAGAAAACATAAATGGACTGAGAATATGCAGAGGATGTATGAGGCATCTAGGTTAAAGAAGGAAACCACGCTAGATTTGCATCTTCAGGAGGAGTGAACGGCTGTTTCAGATGCCAAGTACTCAAAGCAAGAAAACATAAATGGACTGAGAATATGCAGAGGATGTATGAGGCATCTAGGTTAAAGAAGGATGGTGGCTCCTCCAATCAACGCTGCTCCAAGGATGGCCATGATCTTCTCTACCTTAGCGGTCGCAGTGGCTCCACTTTTCGGTGGTGAAGCGGTACCTGGGCCTGCTGCCAAGGGGCCAGATGCAGGAGTCTGAGTAGTGTGTGATAAGGACGGCGCTGAGGCTGAGGCTGAGGCTGGCGTTTTGGACTCGTCGGAAGGGGTAGAGGCCGGTGGAGATGCTGCAGGAGATTCAGTCGCTGCCGGCTTTGGCGCTGCGGCAATGGGAGCCTCTGCCCTTGACGGAGCCTTTGCCCGTGAGTGAGACTTTGCCATTGAGACTGACGTCATCAAACCAAAGGCAAAAACCAAAACGCGAATTGCATTGAATCTGCTCATCTTGTTCGCAGAATGTTGCATCCGGATACCTGAATAATAGTAAAAATAACAGACACAGAATATGCCGACAGGAATGCAAGAGGCAGGGCTTGTGTATAGGAAAGCAACAGTGAAATATATAGGTCCATGGTCAGTTAGGGTCAAACGAAGTCGATACATTTTTGGAGTTTGCGACTTTTTTGAGTTTCAGGTGCCGGAATCTGATAAAACAAATTGAGGTAAAATCTTGGTTTTTGTTATTTAAACTGGTTTTTTTGAATCTATATATGAATTCAGCACCTTTGAAAATCCCTAGGACACTTCGATTGTGCAAGGTTAGCAATCAAACTTCTCTTTTCAATAAATTCCTGCCGGATTTTAGAGAAATTACACCAAAAAAAGCGACCTTAAAAGCCATCAAAAAGTAGCACTAAAGACTACTCGTACTTTTTTTAAATAGCAGTGTTACATCCAGCTTTTTAATAGCTGAATTGCCAGCGGTTCCCGAGATGTCATTAGATAGTTTGCATATCGGCACTAGATTATATATGTATTTGGACCAGATTTGGACCTTGATCCATCTTCCCAAACAAAATTACTTGAATTTTTCATAATCTTATTGAAATTTCTGAATTATTTTATGGGTTTTTTAAACTACAGTATTAAATTTTATTCCAAATTGGATTGTAATTTCGTAGTCAGTTCCAAGCTCAAGCACTTGTGAATAGATTTTTGTATATAAAAAAAATATTTGAGATCCCAATGTCCTTTGGATCTGTGAATTCAGTGCCCATCCCATACCCAAACCATGGCCATGGTCCTCACCACGGTCCTAATACCTATTCATGGTTTATTGGCCATGTGCAGTTTCCATAATGAAGAGGTTGGAGAGATGCTCAATTTGAGAGATCTTCTAATTGGTTTTATTTTTATAATTATGGATTTTTACTATTTTAATTATTCTAATTATTTTAAGAATGAATTTAGTTCGAAATGTCGATTAAATCATTTTGATGTGATTAATCCGAAAGACATCCATCTAAACTATGAATCACAAAAGTCTTAGATCTAACAATCCTAATAATTTATTTGAGCCATCACTATTAAATGACGTGGATTTTGGGCTAGAACATCCAATTGCCCAATGTAGCCCAATGTAGATCCAAACCATGGTCTTGGTAGCTATAGATCCAAACCATACCATGGTGCCATACCTATTCACCACTTATAGACCATGTGCAATTTCATAATAAGAGGGTTGACAAATGTGCAATTTTCATAATTAACAAGTTGGAGAGATGGCATTTTCTTAAAATAAACAAATATTTAAGTTATGGAGTTCTATTATCAATTGTGGCATTATGTAAAGCTACAATTTAGAATTATAGCAATTATTAGTGTAGTTAATTTTTTTTTGGGCTACTCAATGTTATGCATTAAAAAAAAGTTATTTTAAAGTCTACAAGGTTAAAGATAGCATATGGTATGAATTGCTTTTTTATCTGTCCCTTGTATTCGACCATTTTCCTGTGAAGTTTCACAATAAACACTCCCAATTTCTCCACAAATCTTTTTTGGGCTACTCAATGTTATGCATTAAAAAAAAAATATTTTAAAGTCCACAAGGCTAAAGATACCATATGGTACGAATTGCTTCTTTATTTGGCTCTTGTATTTGACCATTTTCCGATGAAGTTTCACAATAAACTCTCCCAGTTTCTTCGCAAATCACTCGTTGAATAGATTATCCCAAGAGCTAGTTGCCAAAATATCTACATAACTTTCCTCTTTGAATGGCCCACATTCTAAAATGACATTCTAAAATGAAATGCTTTTCTGTTTCCACTTTTCCGGAAGAGAAAAAATAACATACTCTTTCCTCCCATGCTTCTTTTGGCCTTTTTCCAGGCTCCAGCGCTATGTTTCACAACTGAGTTCATGAGAAATAGTCCTTAATTGAACAATAAGAATTTTGACTCTCCAAGAAATATTGGCCCCTATGTACTCTTTTTGTTGATGATTATGAGTGGGATTAAACTAGATAAATGTCTTTTAGATTAATCACATCGGTCGATGTTTCGAAGAAACTAATGTGGTTCATCCTCAAGACAAGGTGAAGAAGTTAATCGATCCTCATGAATAAATAGTATGGATGCATCATTGCCCGAAGATAGCCGTTAACAACTAGCGATTAGTGAATTAGGTAATTAGTTAATTACGAGATAAATTTCAAATTAGTTGTTAGGAAATATTTATTAATTAGGTTAATTTCAATAATTAATACCAAAGAATTTTCAAACAATTTTATTTATAAATAAAGGGGTATAATAATAATAATAATAATAATGATAATAATAATAAATTTTATTATCAATATCATATAATCATTTTTAAAGCTTAAGGATATTTAAAAATATTGGTTATTAATGTAAAGAATAAGGATAAAGGGGGTAGAAAAAGAACAAAATATTATAAATTAATAATGAAAAAATTATAATAATAAGTAAGCAGGTTTAAGAATATAAAAACCAAAGAAATTGCTAGGGGAATTCTATTAAAATAAGGAAGAAAATATGAAATATAAAAATAGAAGAGAACTAAAACCCTGAAATAAACTAAAAGCCCTAATGCAATAAGAAACCAAGCGAGATGGGAAGGAATCACATTGAGAGCCAGAGTCCAGAGGAATTACTCAATTTGCAACCATCATCCCTATTGAGATTCCTAACATGTCTCTCAATATCAATAACATATCTAAGTTTCCTATGGTGGAAATGATCAACCTTAGCAATGACCTTGGAGTCCTCAATACAGAGATGGTGATAGAATTTTTCCACATGTTGCACTAGAGACGAAGTGTGGGAACGATTGTGCCTAATGTCTGCAGCATGTTCTTGGATTATTTGTTTAATGGATCGACCAATTTCTCCAATATAAGGAATACCACATGAACAAGGAACCGGGTAAACCCCTTTCTTGTCTTTAGGGTCGACATGGTCCTTAATAGATCTGAGAGAATTTCTAATGGTACAGAGAGGTTTGAATGAAGAGGAGACATTATACCTTCTAAGGACATGGGGATTAAACTCTTCAATATAATACTTTTTATTTCTCCCTAGCTCCTTCTCCCAAGTACATTTGTGGAACTTATCCATAACAAAAGATTTTATATATTTACTATCTGTGGGATACATGCTCAAGCAAATGCCCCATTTGCTAAACCATTTGTTATTTTGCCGCATCCAAGTCTTATTTATTTTGCACAATATGTCATTAAACACAACCTTAGAACATCTGCCCTCTTCCATTTTCTCAATTTTTTTTAAATACCTTATGACCCGCACCATAGAAATTGCTTCAATAGGACAAGCCATGTTTCACTTAACAAGATAGCATAAGGAACTGCACTTTTAATTTTGAATTTGTTTGTAATCAAACACTTCTGAATTTTCTCAATTTGTTTCCACTGCATCGAATGTGTTGCTGGCCCACAGTTCACAACCTTAGAGAACCACCAGAATCACTAAAAGCCCAAAAAGAGTTAGAGTGGTTTTCTAGTCCCATAACTTTGTCTCTCTACACCTATTTTGAAAGGCATAAAATGCTTTCCAACCCCACAAAGTTCTTTTCTTTCTACATCCGTCCCAACTTATATTTCTATTGAAGTCAATTTTGAGGTATTTGTAATCTGCAACTTCTTCCGGAATGCTGCCTTCAAAGTAGAACTTATGCTGGTATGTTTTCTTTTGTTAGAGAAAACCACTACTTTCGTTTTGCTGATATTGACTTGCATCCTCACACTTCTACAAAAATGCTCAAGGGAAAGTAAGTGCTCTTACAAACCAAGAGTAGATTTAACAATCATAATAAGGTCATCTGCGTACAAAAGAAGCCTTATAACAAACTTGCCCACATGGATATTGTCACCCGCTTGCGAATTTAGCCACATTTCAAGCTTGTCGATATATAAACCAAATAGGGTAGGAGACAACGAGCAACCTTGTTTGACCCTGATATTGCTTCTAAAACTTTTAGAAATTCCTGCTGAAGTTCTAATTTTGAATTTCGCCTCTTCATACAACCTATGTACAACTGCTCTCAAATGCATGAGAATCCCAAGTTCCTCCATTCCGTGCCAAAGCTTATCCCTAGGAATCATGTCAAATGCTTTTCTAAAATCAACAAAGCAATACAATACTTCTTCCTTTTTCTCCCAAACGTTTTCAATGATGTGCCTTAAAGTTATACCACGATCAATTGTGGAATGTTTAGGTCTAAAACTTGCTTGTCCTTTAGCACATTTATCTCTTTCTCCTGCCCACTTGCTGATTTTAGTTTCTAACATGCTTCCAAATAACTTTGCAATCAAGGGGTTTATCATTATGGTCTTATAATTAGAAGGATTATTGATGTCACCACCCTTGAAAAGAGGTATTGCCAAACTAGTTGTACAATCTGTGGGGAGCCCCTGTTGTATGATGTTGTTGAAAATTTTTGTAATGTGAGGTGCAAGAATTTTTAAGCCCCACTTTAGATACTCCGAGTTTAAATAAATAACTTCTTCTTCTTCTTTTTTTTTTTTTTTTTTTTTTAATGGCTTTTATAACCAATATAATTGACTAAGAGGTTCAAATTTTATTATGTTTTTTATTACATGTTAACAATATAAAAAATATACCCCGGATGCGAGTGACAGCAGGAGTACGAATGAAAATCATCTCTCCCACGCCCATGAGGATGAAGATCTACAGTGCAGGTCCTCACCCGATGGGGATCCTCAAACCGATAACCATCTGCATGAGATCAATGGGATAAGGCATGATGAAGATATGCTTGGACAACGTCACCCCCTCCAGGGTACCTCTATGCAACAATCATCCTAAATAATTACCTGGATTGATATGCCAATCAACCATAACTCTTCACTCAAGCCTGCTCATGAAATTGGTTATGGCACGCATCTACGTGCAAGGCTCAATCATGACCTACGCCCTTGCATGTGTCACAAACATTTTAAAAGGAAGGCCCCTCCGCACAAAGAGACACACAGTCAGTTTATTAAGTATTTCTTGTTGATTATGTTCTTGCCCTCCTGCGCCACCAGGCTGCTGCGCAACCCTCTTCCTAGAGCTGTGTTGCGCAGACTTCTCTGGGCTGTGATTTATCCAGCCCGCACTTCTTATCCCAGTTCCATCTGTCACTCCAGTCTCAATTGTTTGTGCGCACCCATTAGTCTGTGCTTTCCCTCTCATCATTTCCCCTGTCCACTTGCTTTTCCCCTGCTTCGTTCCTCTCCCCTTGCTGCGCATCCTTCCATCTCTGTCACTCCTCTGCCTCGGCAGGCAATGGCTCCTAGGTTGCGCCAAAGAACCATCCGTGGAGGGTAGAGAGGGGCACTCCCCGGTCGTTACCACCGTGGGATGAACAATCGTTTGGAGTTTGTTGAAGGCTCCTCCTCAGGCAATTGCACTAGACAGAGCCCTGATCCTGAGCAGGAGGAGGCCCCTGTGTAAGCTTCGTAGAGAGGTAGATGTGGACCTCAGAAGTCTACCATCGCACATCAGGCACACCCCCCGCCTCGCAAGACTGACCCTCTACCGCCTCAGGAGGATGAGGATGATGAATCAGAAGTATGGATTATGGATTCTGAAGGCACTTGGACACGCGTCCCTGATGCAGAGTATCCAGTGGCTCCCATCCTCTACACACCGATCCCCAAACCTATGCCTCCACCCACTGATACAGAGGAAGCAGCTGCGCAGGCATATGCCTACCCCATAATGGAGGAAGAACCAGACAGTAATGATGATGCTGAAGACTAAGGAATGCGAAGCTGCTTAGTTCTTCCTTGGTTTTTGTCATGCATGCTATTACCACATATTGTCATGTTATTCTTATGCTTCTGCACATTTTGTAATTTCTGGATACACCAGCGCTGTTGCGCATTTTTTAATTTCCTACTTCAAGTGTTTTCCGGGCTGGTTTCCTACACGGAGGCAGCCCCGAAGCCGCGCAACTAAGGTTGGGATTGGTTAAGCGCAGCTTACCAACCCGGCCTGTAGCATATGTAATGTTTCTCTTTTTGAATTAATATAGATTAGCCTAATTTACCAAAAAAAAGCAGTATAAAAAATATGAGTTACCCAATATTATGAGGTTGTAAATTTCTAGGAAACATTCTCCAATCAAGTATGGAAGAGATGTTGTAATGGAAACATAAGTATTTTGACTGGGTAAAATAAAAATATAATAAATAATATAAATTAAAAATGTGTTAATGGTTTGTTTTTCAACTTTAAGATAGATCTAGGTTGGTTAATGATCATGTACATATTAAATATCTAAGACTTTTTCCTTTCACTTTTCCAATTATCATTTACTAGCATTTTTTAGATATCATTAATGACATTCAATTATTTTTTTAAAACATTAATTTGAAGAATATATTTGAAATTTACCTCATCCACACACACACACACACACACACACACACACATATTTCAACTTTATGTTCCAAAGCACTTTCCAACCTAATATGGAAGCGATTGTAATGTATTGTTATGTTATGATTTTTTTTTCCTTGTGAAAAAGCGTAATTTTATTTCATCAGTCGAGAACAAAATTACATTCAGAAAACCACATTATATGTGATTAGCCTATCAAAGAAGAGTTCATTTGATGAGACAAACAAATATCAGTCATAAATCAAAGGAGACTGCAAAAAACAACAATGAAATAAGAGGCAACAACCCATCTACAGTCCAATATGCAACAGCATCCGCTGACCATCCAAAAATTTTTGCTGTCCATACTGTCCCTCTACAGTCCATTTGCTATCCATAATGCTCCAGCATCAAGGGACTGTCCAAAAACTAAAAGTTGACCTAACTGTCCCACAACTGTCCATAATGTCGCAGCTAACACTGATAGTCCAAAACTATATTCTGTCAAACTGCCCAAACCGTCCAAAAAGACCAACAATCTTTCATCAAGGAAAAACCACAATATACCGTCCATGAAAACTAAAGTATAGTGTCATACAACCAGGTAACGAAAAAAAGCATGACAGCTTCCTCGAAGGGAGAGCAGATTGTTGAATGAAAATCGAGCTCCCTTTAGCATAAACATAGGTGATGTAAGAATTTTTTTAAATAAGTGGCAACAACCATCACCACCAAGGAGAGCGAAACCATACAATTGACACTAAGCACTGAGGCCTAAGAAATTTCTGAGAAAACCGTGTGGCCTTATAACTATTCTTTTCTGCTTAGTCGAAAAAAGGGCGATGAAAGTATTCCAGAGTTTCGCCATCCCGGTGCTCTATTACCTTCCAGATCCCCACAACCAACTGAAGCCCCTCCTTAGAGGCACAATCTGCATTTCCATTGTTCTCCCTGTAGATATGTCGGCAAGTGTAAGAGTTGAAACTAAGGAGGACCTCCCTTATAGAAGACAATAGATTGGCATGGCTAAGATATCTACACTGCTGGATGCCCTATGTCCAATTTATAACATTCATAGAGTCACCATAGAAGTTGAGATTCTGGCACCCTTTCTTAGCAAAAAAAATTAGGAGTTTGAGACTCATAAGCTTAGCATAGTTGTTGGAGCCCTCCCCAAGACTGAAAGAGAGCTCAAAGAAGTGAGAGTCAGATAGAAAAAGAAGATCTCCACCCCCACATGCATTATTATGCGCTGCCCCATCAAAAAATCCCCAGGGGGTCTCCTTATCGATCTCCAATTCCATAACCTCCATTTGTTTTGCAGATCAGATGTGTTGAGGAAACACAGAAAGGAAACCAATTGACAGGGCGCCAATGATTTCAGGGGTACATGTTATCTCTTCGAAGATAAGATTGTTACGTGCCAGCAAGCATCCCAAAATGACAAGAAGAGGCGGGGCTATGTGATTATACTCAGTAGTAGAAGCCCACTAGGAATCCTAGGCCTCAGTCACAGAGAGACCCTCCCATCTGCAGGGGAGACCCAGAAATATAGAACATTCCAACCACACCTCTTTAATAAAATAACAATTGAGAAAGAGGTGATTTCTTGATTCCTCATCTGATTTGCAGAGGGCACACCATCCAGGCCCCTGAAATATCCTCTTCTGTAAATTTTCCCAAGTAGGGGCCTTATTTTTCAAAACACACCACATAAAGAGGCGAGTCTTAGGAGGACAATTGAGCTTCCACAATTTCCTCCACCACCAGTGATCTTCCCCATGAAACCCACCAACACTCAACATTATATAGCCCGCCTTGGGAGAGTATATCCTCGAAGGATCGAAGTCCCAAAAAATTTCATCCTCCCTCTCCCGAAGCATTGTATGAGCAAGTTTTAAATCTCTTATGTAAAAATCCAGCTCCCTTTCAACCTGAGCATCTGTCCCAAAAAAGGAAGCCAATCTCCATGACTGAATCCATGGTTGTCTTTGAACCGACTCAATAATATGGAAAAGAAAAATAATCCCTCGCTGCCTCAATCGTTCACCCCAGGAGAAGGTGTCATTGAACACTACCCATCCACGGATCCTCTCCAACTCTTAGCCTCCTACCACTTCCCACATTCCAAACCAGGTTAGATTCCAGAATGTGAAAAGTATTCACCACCGCCTTCCAAATCCCCGACCCTCCAGCATGAGACTTCCTAGGATTCCTAATCCAATCTTTAATGGACATAGGTGCAAGATATTTATGAGCAATCACTTGGGTCCAAAGGCTGGATGATTTAATAAGTCTCCATCCTCCCTTTGATACAAGGGCCTGAGCAAAAAGGAATATATTATTTAGACCCCAGCCCCCCAACCCTTTGGGGACAACAATTTTTTCCCATCTAACACAAGGGGTCACATGTGTATCCTTCTTCCCAATCCAAAGAAATCTGAAGCATACCCACCGAGCATCTTCCAAAATTCCTTTAGGAATTCAAGAAAGATACAACCAATACATGGGAATAACCTCCAACACTGACTTCACCAAGATCAACCTCCCATCTCTTGAAATCCATTTGTGGCTCCATACTTTTTAACCTCTTTTCCAACTTTTCCAAAATCCACATCCAATCTTGTTTCTTATAGCCATTTGGTTTTAGATGAAACCCCAAATATTTCAAACCAGCATCTAACCTAGCAGGATTAAATGGAAAGATCCAAATAAGCTCAAGTCGCTCCTCAGCCCTTAAAAGATGAGTGGTAAGGGTTGACTTACCAACATTCACCTCCAGACCAGTAGCGTTGGAAAACAGATCCAAAATCTCCCAAAGAGTATGAGCATCCCTCACAGAGACAGAACAGAAAATTAAGACATCATCCACAAAGAGGAGGTGTGTGATAAGTAGATTTGGGCCGATATGAATGCCCATCAAGGTTCCCTGACTCTTAGCCTCCTTAAGGGCCTTGCTCAAACCCTCCGCAACCAACAAAAAAAACAAAGGAGACAAAGGTTAGCCCTAATGAAGTCCTCTTTTAGCATGAAAAAAAGAGAGGCCGCCCCATTAATCAAAACATAGAAAGAAACTGTTGTAATACAACTCATAATCCACCTGATAAAACCAATACCAAAGCCAAGATGGGTCAAAAGCGTATGAATATATAACCAACTTACTCGATCATAGGCTTTGGAGAGGTCAATTTTCAGAAATGCCCCTTGAGATTATTGGTTTTCAGACTGTGAATGCCTTCCTGAGGAGCCCCAATGGCTTCATGGATTTTCCGCCCTTCTAGAAAGCCAAATTGTTCGCCAAAGATATGTGCAGACAAGATGCTCTTAAGTATTCTAGAAATAAACTTAGAAACCACCTTATAAATGCAATTGCATAGTGAGATAGGAAAAAAATCATTCAGGGAAGATGGATTATCAACTTTCAGAATTAAAGAAATGAAGGTAGAGTTAAAACTAGCTGGAATCCTCCCTAATACTCTGGTGTATTCAACCACTTTCAGCAAATCCTCACTGAGCAAGTCAAAAAGATCCAAAAAGAATTCAATTTACTAACCATCAGGCATGGGACTCCTGTCTGTTTGAAAACTTTGAAGCACTTCCTTCAATTCCTTCTCCGACACTGCTTCCATCAAAGACCTGTTGTCTTCCTCCTCCACAAACCTCAGGAAAAATTGAGCAACTCTAATGACTTACGCAATGGAGACCTGAATTGGAGCTTTAAAAAGAGCCTTGAAATGGTCTAGCCCTAACTTTGCCTTCGCTTCAAAATAAGAATGTTCAGCTCCTTGCTCATCAGTTAGGCTCCAAATAGTATTAGCTGCCTTCCTACCTCTAGCATATGCATGAAAATATTTTGTATTATTGTCCCCACATGCCATCCAGGTAGCCCTGCTTTTCAGCCTCCAAGACTCCTCCTTCTCCATTAGGAGGGTGTTTCTTCTCCCTTCCATACGAACAAGAGTGTCCTTTGCCTCATGGGACAGAAAACCCCCTCCATCCCCATCATAAATCACGTGAAGCTCTTCTTCCACCTACTTCAACTCATTGTCCTCCCTTAGCCTATTTTCCATTGACGAGTCCTTGATGGCACCCTTGAGACACTTAATTTTATCAACAAACTGAAAATTCGTAGAGTGAGTACTAAGAGGATTAAATGGAATCCACCTAGAGTGAACTAAGTTCATAAATGACTCATCCTTGAGCCAAATCTTATTAAAATTTAAAGGGCTTGGGGGCTTCAAAGGCCCAATTTTAAAATCTAGAAAAATGGGAAAGTGGTATGAAGCACCTCCACATCCAATCCACTGCCTAATTTGAAAAGGTCTGTCCACAACCTGTTCTACCACCAGAAAATGATAAAGTCTCTTCACTACTCTACCTTCTCCACATCTGTTATTCTTCCAGGTAGGTTTGAGCTTAATAGGTTCAATGTCTAACAGGTTCCTCTCCTCTAATTTCTGGGTAAAATAGTCAGTCAGAGAATCAACATGTGCATGAGGACCCCAAACCTCCAACTGAACCTGTGAGAAGTTGAGATCCCTACCCAGGATCACCGAGTCGCCTCTGAGCAATGGTTTTCTTAATAGAGAGTCCCAGAAAGGGATCCTATTAAGATAAGGACAATAAATATTAAAAATAGTGAAAGATGCACCTAACTCGACCGCTAAGGAATTAAAACCCAGGACCAACTCCATGCCCCAAGAGTTAAAAGAACATCTAGAGTTTCAAAAAGGCACCCCGACAGCCAGCTTTCCAATCTTGATTTGACTGCAGCTCCTTCTCCTAAAGTCCCTTGTAACAAAATAATATCTGGATGTTCAAGTGAAATCACCCTCAGGAAAGCTGATTTTTTATGGGGACCTGCCAAACCTTTGAAATTAAAGGACATAATCTTCATCTACAACCCTTTTGTTGGGTTCAAACTACTCTAAGTGCCCTTTCAATGGTTTGTTGTTTCCCATCATAGAGATCCATTTTAGCCCTTCTCTAAGCCTTATCCAGATATTATATCCTTACCCTTCTTCATGAAACCGAGATCTTCCCCTTTCCCTAACCTCTATAAGCTTTCTTAGCACTTGACTTCAGATAATACCCAGAATCCGAGGAATCTTATGGTGAAGGGAAAGGATCCATCTCTGCTTCGATGGGATAGGGATCCAAAGAGAGTGGGATACCCTCCACGGAAGTTGTCGGCATAACAGAAATATAAGAGGATGGACAAGGGAGATCAGAGAAGAGAGAAAGGTTCTTTAAACCCTCCACCCAATCCTTACCAGAGATCGAGACTTTATTAAGAAAAAAATTAATTGACGAAGAGAGAGGGATAGATGGGGACCCTAGTAGGGAATGGCCCAGCCGATTCTGAGCTACCAACAACTTTCCAACATCCCCCATTGGTTGAGATACCTCAACTTCCTCCTCTTGACTGCTGAGATCCACCTCGACATTGATCGATCACTGCCAGGATCATGAGAAAATGTAGGCTGAGGAAAAGGTAATCCCGAACCTTCCCCCTCCGGGCACTTCTCCATATCACTCTTGCAGTAACTCTGACCATTTAAAGGGCGAAAGGGAAGCTTGAAAGCTGAGGCCGGATGGCCATTGGCATGACATCTTTGACATCTAAAGGGCACATTTTCATAATCCAGCACGTTCTTAATCTCAAAATGCCCCCACCTAAGATTAATGGTTTCTGAAAGACCTTCTCTGCATTTATATTTACTAGAATCTGAGCCACTCGCCTTCTTTAGTCTCCAGAAAGGAGAGGTCAGCTTCCAGGAAGGTCCCGAGGATATTCCTAATGCACCTGAGGTGTTCCACAGTCCAGTAATGGAGAGGCAAACCAGGTAGCCTCACGCACAGAGGGATCGAATCCACCCTCTCCCTAATAGCATCAAAAAGAGGATGTTAGGGCTTGAGAAGCAAAGGAGTGTGATCCAAAGCCTAGTTCCAATGAAACACCCACTGCACATGATCTGCATGCAGAAAATTGAAAGCGAACCACCCCCTCGTGAGAGTCACAACCTCTGGCACATAACCAATATCATCCTTCTAGTTTGATTGTGCCCACAAAATCACTATTTTCAGAGCAAAGGACCTCTCCATAGCCCTTCCAACTAGATGTTGGTTAGTCATCTAGAGCACCTTCTCCCAACCAATATCTTCTCCCAACACATAATTATGGTTCACCTTCTTTGATTTTATCCATCTTTTTCTAATGTGCTTTCCAGATCCCCTCCTGGGTGCTTTTCCTTCTGCATCACTAATTAGGCCCGGGCCCTTTCCCCCTACAACCCTGGCGCTAGAAAAACCACACTGCTCTGAACACCGAAGATGGCCAGCTACAGACCCCAGTGCCTCATCCCCAAGCGACCGTCCTCCCAAGCCACATCCTAGAAAAAGGAGATGTTCTAGGGCCCCAATCCAATCAGAAACATACCTTCCGCCATTAGTCTCCCCTCCTTGAACTCCTTCGAAGACATCAGAAACAGACCCATCCTCTACCGGCCAATGAAGAAAATGCTCCACATCGCTCTAGCGCTGCATCCCCTACACATGCTGCCCAATCTCAGTGGTCCGAAATTCTCGCGCGCCTCCATTCAACCCAATCCCATGCAAATTCCCGTGTGCCTCCATTTAAACCACTCTGTTTCTGCAAGAACCTATTCATAAACATTTTGAAACAATTTAATAAAAGTAAAAGTAAAATAAAATAAAAAATAAAATTAATAATTTACCATTGGGACTTTTTGGTTCCACATTTTGAAATCCTATGGTATTTGTTATGATGAAGCCTATTTAATGGCGTGAGTAAATCCATTATGGAATGCAAGAGTAATGTTGTCAATTTCTATATATCAATACATCCAAGAACAACACATCCATTTGATGCAAAATATGTAACCAAGGATTCATTTATTTTGATTTGAATTCATATTATTTAATTTTATTTAAAGTATGCAGGTTATTCGTGATTATGAAGCTACAAAGTTGTTCAATGCAAGAACAATATAGCAGAATGAGAGGAGAGGTATGAGGAGGAACATTATAAATTGTGCTTGCGAGTGTTAATTTGAATTTATTTATTTCTTAAGTCTTGTTTATCCATATAATTTTAATTGTTTCTTAAGATAAAAGTATGCTTTAAAATCATAGTAATTGAGTTTTATTTCAAATTTATTTATTGCTAAAGTGACTTTTATTCATAAAAATTTAATGGTTGTGTAAGACTAAAAGTATGCTTTAATATCATAGTAAATAATATAATAAGATGAAGATGATTATTTAATAATTGGAGCTAAATCATAATTTTAATTTATTTTTTATTATTTAATTAATCAAAAGAATTAGCCTCTCGAGGCTAGGACTATACAAAGATTTTTTCCTGTGTCTCATAACTTACCCCAAAATATTATACTCATAATTTGAAATTATTTACTTCCAAAGTGACATTTATTCATACAATTTTAATACTTGCTTAAGACGGAAAGTATGCCTTAAAATGATACTAAATGAGTTTTATTTTGAATTTATTTGTTTCTAAACCCAATTATTTAATGATTGCATGAATAAACTAATAAAATAAGATGATTATTCAATAATCAAAGCTAAATCATAATTTTAATTATTTTTTTATTACTATTTAAATAATCAAAACAATTAACCTCTCATATAGAATTCTATTTCTCTCCTCCCAATGCAAGTAAGAGAGTTGAAAGAAAAAAAAGAAGTGAACTCTTCACAATTCATGAAATTTATGTAATATCCTTTGTTAATGTAATATTTTTTTGGTTAGATTGAGTTACGATAGAAAGAATGTAAAAAAATCCATGAAGAATATTGTGTTGGCCTAGTGATTTTATTATTCAAACAACACATCATATTTGAGATTGATATTAATGTATATTTTTCAATAACACGTGCATATTAGAAGAGCAGTTGCATGAGATAGAATCTTATTAGTTTATAGCATGAAAATTAGCAGTAGTAGGTTCTTTGAGAATTTACCGAAACATTGTCACATGTTATAAGGATATATCATTATACTTACATGAGTTAAGTTGTGTTGTTTTATGGGTGATATGAGCAGACACATAAATTGTGCATGGATAACTAGGTAAATATTAATTTGATTTTTGCTGTAAAATGTAAAATTATGACAACATTAGATATTTTGTTTTTAATTATGTTAGAGATGCTCCATTGAATTTCATATTTAGGGACATATATTATAATGATATTATGCATAAGTATTGTTGAGCTAATTTAGTTTATGTTCTTATGGAATCGATAAGAGATGAATTTCTTTTTTTGTGTAAATCAGCAGTTGTATTAGATCACAAATAGAGTACATAATTTTACAAAAAGGGTCTGCCTTTCCCAGAACAAAAAGATACATAAAGGGCAAGGCCTATCAGAGAAACACTTCCATAGACACAAACACATATAAAGCCTATAACTAAGCCATCGTAGGCTAGGAGCCATACTGTAGCATATTACAAAAACTTGTCCTTTTCCCAGGACTGAGAGTCTAGGAAACTGGTCAACCCAACCGGGCTGCCTTACAAAATATAACAACATAAACATAAACCAAATATAGCCAAGGGCAATACTTAAAAAGACTAATAGCCAGGACATTCATCCTTACTATTTCTGTTCTTATCTACATAATCTCCTCCAGCACTTGGCCCGACATTGTCCACGCGATTAGACGTACTTCGAGTCTTGACTCGGCGGATGATAGTGGTCCTATTGCTCTGCTCAGGCAGCTGGATCGAAATGTTCAGCACATGCTTCAAATAAATCTCAAAGAGCTTAATGAACCCCTCAAGCCGCTTCGACTGAGCTTTCATCTCTTCTACCAGGGATTTCAGAGTGACTTCCAGGCTATCCAGCCTAGCCGAATTCTTTGCAGATGCGAGGGTGTCGGCCTGGTACGCATCCCTGTGAGCCGCCTCCTGCATGCTCAGTGCCTTGTCCAACATAGTTTTCATTTTCTAGGCCATGCGCCAGGTTTGAAGAAACTGGGTAGACCTGGTGGTCGGAGTACCAGGTTCCGATAACCAATCCACTTCTTCACAAATATCCCTGTCTTCCACTCTTTTGCTAGCTTTGTCCACTTTGACTTGCAACATGTCGATTTTCTGTTTTCCCTTATGGGAGACAGAGGAATTGAAGCCTTCCTCTGCCTCCTTCAGTTCACGGGTAGCCTTGGAGCTCCAGAGGATACACTTCGCCATTTTTCAATTTCGCCCTCTCTCACCCAACTTACTAATTCCAAGACTCAGCTCTAGTTCTTTAGGTGTGTGATCTAGGATGGTCCGCACTAAAAAAAATGTATCTTCTCTGCTCCCCAACACTATATTTATAAGCTGATTTCCAGTACTCGGGATCTTGATATGGAACGACCTCCCTTTCTCTTCCTTTCGTCTGACAGGTTGTTCAGCGAACAGGAGAGGGATATTTCTCTGATCCTTTTTGTTAGCACTCAAATCTACCTTAGGCTGAAATAAGGTAAAACTCAAGGCAACATCAAACCACGCTCAGCCTCGTAGCTAGCCCTACGAGGACAGGAGAGGGCTCTCTCCAGTCAATCTCGATAAAAGATCTTCAAAGGGGCTGAGATGAATTGTAATGAATACTGATTTTAGGCTAGTAAAGAGATAGGAAAGTTTGATTTTGATTTTTTGGGTTTTTGTTGAAAAAATGGGAAAAACAATTTTGGGCTCAGGGATGAGGCCAGATCTTTGCAGAATTCGAGCTGGGGCAAGGTAGGCAGTAGTCTTGATGATTTTTGATTAGGTGTATGGATGGATCATAATGAAAATGAGCTGAAGAGGGCAAGGGAGAAAAGGAATCCTCTCCAAACAGGCGAAAACATGTAAAACTAAACAAATTTAAAGGCAGAGCACTGGAAACAATGGATTCAACCTCATTTACTCATTCATTTAGTTTCAGAAGCATAAGAAGGGAATGGCATACATTAAACATGAAGGAACTTACAATAAACTGAGAGAAAACACCATCAAGAACTGAAAGCCACAAGAATCCCAACAGGTGCTGCAAAACCTCTGATATTTCCTTAGCCAAAATGTAGAAAATATGTACAATAGTATGCCAAACTTTTCCCAAGAGTCCAACCCTGATAGTGTCTCAGAAATTACATCATATAGACCATCCTAACCCCTTCCCATGCCTCTAGGGGTCTAATTCCTCATTCTAGGAGCAGTTTCAACTAATTCTAAACAAGGAGCTAGAATCTAGGCAGCCAAACAACTTGCCTCTAAAAGGAAGGAAACTGATTCTTTCACTTGATTTTCACTTTTTTGGGAGTGAATCATCTAGAACAGGTAAAATTGAATCAAAATTACACTAAAACCACAAAATTACATCAAGATAACTCAAAAATTACATCCACAATCAAAATTGGTCCAACTGGCCGAAATCCTGAGCTGGAAAATGAAAAATTGACCAATTTTCTCTATGCGCCGCGCGCCTGAGCTCTATGCGTCGCGCGCCTTTCAGCCTACTTTTGGGGCACTTCCCGGCATCAAAATCAAGCTCATGATATCTTGTTGGAAAGCCCTGGATGTATGCTATCCAACCCAAGTGGAATTTCCCAATTTGGAGCTCATTTGCCCCTCCAAAACTTCATTATCCCACAAGTACTTCCTGCTGGTGCAAAAGGTGATTTTCATGGTGTTTTTGGCCCTTTTGATCTTCCAGAACTTGGTGAAATGCTTCGGCCATTTCTGAGAATGCATAAATTACCATGAAAAATCCAAAAATACAAATTTTTCCTCCAGCAAGTATCCCAATCATAAGCGGCGTCGTGACGCGCTACGCGTTGGGTTGAAAAACCTGTTTTGAGACCAAAATTTTCCAAAATGACAAAAACTTCTCCAAATTTGCTCAAATTCGGAGCGAAGACCCTCCATCATGTATCATGCTCAGCCAACGAAGCTTTGGCCAAAATCCGGAGTGGATCAGGCCTTTTCCGCCGTTTTAGTGCTTTGCTTAGCCTTCTCTTCAGAATCTTCATTTTTGCTTTGCAAACGTGCATGCGGGCCCAATAATGACCTTTCATGTGACAGAGCATGTCCTTGTCTCTATTGGCCTTTGCCAACAAATTTTCCAGATGAATTTTAACATGCATGAGTTCGGTCTCTCGCTCAACTGGTGTCATGTCACCAGGTCTCTTCCGGGCCAATTGTCGATCTTCACGGATTCGCCGCAGCTCTACAAGTGTGTGCTGATCCTCTAGCTGTTTGTTACGCTGCTCAAGGTAGTTTATCACCCACTGATCTCTCTGCAACTTAACATTCAGCATGTGAATCTCGGCCTTCTGCTCCTGGACAATCTCTTTCAGTTTCGAGCTAGGAGATCTCACATCAACATCAATCAATGTAAATTCAGTATCTTGGCCTCCTGAGGGGCCCTCATCATGCATAGGCCTCTTGCCTCTGTCCTGAATCTGTACCTGTGCTGAAGTCGAAGGCGAGACCCCTTCCACCTCGGGTGGAGATAATACTCGCGCTGCTGATGAAGTCAACGAGACCCCTTCCACCTCGGGTGGAGATAGTACTCGTCGTGTAGCTGCAAATAAGGCTATGTGGCCTCGCTGATATGTCACATACACTGGAGCACTGATATGCTCGGTCTCAGGAATGTCAAACTGGCGTGAAGGCTCTCCCTCATCATGAACTACCTCGGGAGGCGGTTGTGGCGCTGCAAAGTAGTCACGGGAGATGAACTCATCCCATGTAATGCCCTGCTGTGTCAGCTGATGTACCACCATGATTTTGATCAGCGCGTAATGATATATACTGCTATGCTGCTGTGCAGGGGTCTTCTTCTGTACAAGAAATTTCATCCGCTCTATGTTGCGATACATGAAGTATGGAATGCTCATCATACGTACCCTCGTGAAATGCATCAACAAGCGGATATGGTACGGATAGAGGCGCGAGAATCTGCCCTCGCAACTGAAATATCGAATGATGAGTTTCATCAATGGTGCAAACTCATCCTTCAGAAATCTGAATGGAAATACCCTGCTCAATTGCCTCATGTACCTAGGTTTGATGTATGGCTCATAGTAGGATTTCTCTAGCTGTTGTCGTTTGTTCCATTCCTCTCCTATGTTTGGTATCCCGGTGGCTTGAGCAATAGTCTCTGGTGACAGAATGAAGTTAACTCCGACAAGGTTTACACGGCCATCATGTAAATGTAGAACAAATAGACGAGCTAGCTCATGATGATGCTGGGTTTGTGAAATCATCTCACAGTACTGGAAACATGACTGATGCTGAAAACAATCCATTGCAAGCGGGCAAGCCTGCAATTGAGCCAAAGAAGTAGGCTCCTCCCTGACATGCCTACCACTTTTGCCACTTTTGTGAGACCTTCGTGGCACATTAACCTCTGCTGTGGAATCACTGTCATACTCCTGCTCATAAACTGAATCCGTCTCTGACATGGCGCTGAAATCAAGATGTTTGCAAAATATATGCTGATATAGGTATAGTGAAAACAAGAGTTCAGTGTATGCTCTAATCCCAAATGTGTCACATGTGTATCAAAATGTTATAGGAAAACCACAGTGATAAAGGTTCTGACAAATGAGTTTGAGTGGAAAACAGTCACTGCTTTGACTACATGGGGATTTTGACAAGTGAGTAGGAAGAAGTATAATGTAGTGTACAGCCCTTGGAATGATAGTTAGGCTTTGTCAATGGAGAATGGGAATAGTGAATATGGGACTTTGTTACAATATGAATGATAAACCGTGTGACAGTGAAAATGGTAATGACAACAGTGATTTGAATAGGAGAGAGCGAGCGTGAGGCTATGGTAAACCACCAGTGATGACACCAATAATAATAGAGAGCATGAGCATATATTTCAATTACACAAGATTAGAAACTCCCACAATACCATTAACATGTCTTTCTGAAACCCTAGGGAGTGATTTTAGTAATGAACATAGGGTTTGTGTTTCACCACATCAAACACTTGTTTTTCCTTTTTCAAAACACCACAGCATGTTCATGAGTGACTAAGCAGGCCTGAACAACTTACTTGCACGTAAAATGAGGTAATTTGGCATGAATCTGGGCGAAGGAGTAAAATTTTTGGCCCTGAAACTCTACGTGTCGCGCGCATGCCCAGTGCGCCGCGCGCGTGCAAAAATGCATGGGCCTGTGATGCCCAGTGCGTCACGCGCGGTATGTGCGTCGCGCGCCTCTTGTATGCGTCGCGCGCACTTCCACTTCCACTCCACGGCTCTGAAAACAAGTTTTCGCCCTTCCAATCTCCAATTCGACCTTTGCTTTGGGAATTTGTGAAAATGAATTGTCCTCCATGGTTTATATAAGTTGAAAAATATCTCATAAGAATCAGATTTGATTTAAATTTTCTCCATAACCCACTTTGTAATGTTTGGCAATCTTGGCACTTTATCATTTAATGCAATTCTGTCTTTTGGCTTTTCACTGCTTTTTCTGAGTTTTGGACTGATGTAATGCTTTGATTTTTGCAGGGATTTTGGCAAAGACCAGAGGCTTGCTTTGAACTTTTTATGGTGGAACAAATACAAAATTATTACAAAAAATGAAATTGACAGTTTCTAGTTCAAAACAGAGTTTTGGACTAGAAATGTCTTCAAATGTTTTTGAGAATAAAAATATGAAATAGGAACCTTTTCGAAATCATCCTCATGGCTTGCGGGCTTTTATTACATGTAACAAAGGACTGAAAACCCTAGAATCTAGGACTAAAGACTCTTGTTAACGAAAATAATCATTTATGACCATGAATGACGTGACCTGAACTTCAGTGATTTTTGAGGAATTTTAATTAGCCCTGCAGGTACAAGAATGAGGAAATATAAGACGACCAGACCCTCTCGTCAGTCAATGGCATGCCCCTAGCAAAATGCAACAAAGTGGAATGAGCGAGACACCTAAAAATGATATGCAAAAAGCGAAATGATCTCTGACGGAGGGCTGTAAGGACCGACTCTAACACTTTTGGTACGTCTCGCACTAGTTGCCACACTTTTTCTTTATTAGGTTTTGCCACATCTGCAATTTATCGGATCGGGTGTACTATCCTTTGTCAGTATGATAAATCTCCCACACTCTACCACATAAACCAAAGGAAATTGGGCTTTGAAACCATTGTCGTGAATTACCATATCTGCGGGACCTCATCTATCGTTAATGATCAATTTCGTGTGACCTATCCGCACCGCCTGACGATCCAGTTAGGTCCTTTACGACAATCTGATCACACTCCTCTCTTAAATTATCAAAAGGCATGTCCTGCCAACAAGTGTCAAGGACAATATTCGGGTTGTCCACCGCATGATTAGCAAGGTCATCCACCATAGAATTAGTTGTGCGCCTAATAGCCTGAAACACTACTCCTTTTAGAGTGGAGAGATGGGTCGAGATGAGAGTCGTGACTAACGAGAGATGCCAATGTTTAGTGACCCTATTGGGATTCAACCCATTCTGCAAGCGTTTAGCCACATTAATTGCTAGCAGTGAGTCCCCTTCCACAATAAATTTTCCATTTCCCAATCAAACCAAGATTTGCAGGCCCTGTTCCAGTGCAGCGAATTCCGCCTCATTATTCGTAGCTTCACCTAACGGGCAACTGTAGATATGATTAATCACTCCTTTTTCATCGCTGATAACCCCTCCAAATCCAGCCAGACCAAGGTTTACATGCGAAGCACCATCAAAATTCAACTTGCATTAACCTGGGTGAGGGAGCTGATAAATCAGAAGAGACAGTGGAGGCTGCGGTTGGCGAAGAGGACGATTGGAGCCTGTGGCACCATCAATCCCAAACATGTTCATAATGTGCTGCTCGTTAGCCGAAGGCCTGTCACTATGATCATCTTTGACCCTGGTAAGGACTGTTTCCCTCATATTATTCATGATTTCAATTTTAATGTGGTCAAGTTGGCGAACCTCATCCTGGAAGATTCTCTTGTTCCTTTCCTTCCAAACCGACCATACGATGAAGCTGAGGCCCAGATGCCATAGAAGGTTTACAGTTTCTTGTTCAATATACTCGGTCCTCCACGTAGCTATGCTTTCAGGGATAGAGTATCTGCTTCTGTCAGTTTGCTGGAAAATTTCCACCAGCCATTCCCATAAGTTGTTGGCCCACTCGCAAGAGTTCAGGAGGTGGTTCATTGTTTCCTCCTCCACCCCACACAGACAACATATCGACGGCCTAATGAATCCTTTCCTTCGTAAATTCTCCCAGGTGAGAATTTTCTTATGCATGAGGAGCCACATGAAGGTTTTGATCTTAGGCCAGTAGATAACATCCCAAGCATTGTTATGCTAGTGGAATTTTTCTTCTAAATCTCTCTGTTCTAGGTGGTGCCTCGCTTCTTTGAGGTTAATTGTACCCCCTTCCATCTTTCCCCACCGGAGCTGATCCTCCTCCTGCGATTAATGAATTCTTCTCTTATCCACCCAAGGGCGTAGGGAAAGCAACTGGTTCTCCAATTGGATCTCCTGGGAAGGGAGGTCCAGAGACCAATGGCACCATTGCTGGTCTAAGTGATCATTGGTCCAGTAATGGTGAACCTTTATTCTGCCAAGCCCTTGAAAACTTTGCTGGATAAGTTGATACTCCAGACTCTCCAACTTTGGTAATTGTTGCCAAGCATCTTCCCACAAGAAAGTCGTTCTTCCATTTCGAATTTCCCAGAAACAGTGGTCTTGGATGATATTTCTATTGGCCCAAGCTAGGTACCAAATATGGGATCTAGTGATCACCCCTGACATTCTAACTAAGTCCGGGGGGCGCCAATCATCTGCATACTTGGCCCTCCAGAGCGTCGTCCAAGGATTTTTGGGTTCCTTAAGCCATCTCCACTAGAGCTTGGCTCCACATGCTCTATTAACAGTTTTTGGGTCTTGAAGCCCCATACCTCCCAGGATCTTAGGTTTGCATATCTTCTTCCAAGCCACTAGGGCCTATTTCTTTTTGTTAGCTTTACCAGACCACAGGAAAGTCCTTTGAATATCTCCGATTTTTTGGAGGACTCCCTTAGGAGCAGGAAGAATGGACAGCATGTACTGCGGGATAGCTTGTAGCACCACCTTCATCATGACCAACCTTCCGGCAAAATTTAGAGCTATGTTCGTAAAATACTTCCCCCGTTCCTCGATGGAGGAGAGAATTTTTTCCCAATGACCTTTCTGCCAAGGTTTGTCTATTAAGGGAATCCCTAGATATTTGGACGGGAGGCTCTTCCTTCTAAAGCTGAGGATGGCCGTGCGGTTCCTCTGGATAGCCATATGAGTATTAAAGAAGAAAATCAAAGATTTTTCTAAGTTCAGGTCCATACCCAAAGCATGACCAAAGAGGTTAAGAATAGCTTTAAAACCCCGGGCCTCTCTAATAATAGGAATGCCATGGAGCATCGTGTCATCCACAAATTGTTGATGGGTAGTGCTTGGGCAAGTTTGTAGAGGTTGAAGTCCCACAATGTCAGCTCTCCCTTTTGCAGTTTTGATGATTCAACTTAAGCCCTCCATAAGAATTACAAAAAGAAAGGGAGAAATTAGATCACCTTGCTTGATTCCCCTGGATGGAGTGAAGGGATTAGCAGGGGCTCCATTTACCAAGACAGAGAGACTCGGGGATTTAACCATAGCCATCACCCAGTTGGTCCAACATTGGCCAAACCCAAAAGCTTCCAAGACGACCTCCAAGTAGTTCCAACTTACTTTATCATAGGATTTTGACAGATCAAGTTGGATAATCATGTCAGATTTTTTCTGTGACTGAAGGGAGTGGATCATTTCATGCGCCAGAAGGATGTTGTCCATAATCTGTCTACCTTCAACAAAGCCAGATTGCTCCTCTAAAATAATCAGCGAGAGGATATGCTTCAATCTGTTAGCCATCACCTTAGATATGATTTTATAGAGTACATTGCAAAGGGCTATGTGGCGGAATTTCGCCGGGTTGCAGGCCGCCTCTTCCTTGGGAGTCAAAGAAATAATAGTAGAGTCGAGGGATTTAAGGATGGAGGAAGTTTTACGGGAGTCTTCGACCACTTCCCAAATCTCATTATGCACAGTGTCCCAACAAGCTTTGAAGAAATAAATAGTAAAGCCATCCGAGCTAGGCGACTTACCATTGGGCATTTATTGCATTGCTTCTTCCACTTCAATCAGAGTAACAGGCCGGTCCATGTTTAGATTGTGGTCCTCTGATAAGATCCTTGGGATGGAGGCCACAACTTCTTTGATTTCCCCTTCCCTGTCCATATCTGGTTCTATGGCAATTTGAGCAAAGTGGTCAACCAAGAGGGTAGATATGTCCTTATGCAATTCATAAGAGTTCCCTTGTACATATTTTAAATGGATGATCTTATTGGTACGTTTGTAGTCTAAGGCTGATCTATGGAAAATTTTAGTATTCTTCTCCCCTTCCTTAATCCATTAGACCCGGGATTTCTGTTTCCACAGGATCTCCTCTTGCAAACATCTTTCGTCCCATTGTTTCATGAGGTCCTGCTCAACACGGATGGAGTCCTAGGAAATTTCCTCATTTATCCAATCCTTATGCAGCCGTTCCATCTATTCTTCCAAGACAATCTTCTCCTTGAAGATGTTCCCAAACACCTCATGGTTCCAGGTACGAAGTTGAGATTTAATATGTTTCAGTTTTGCTTGAATATGAAACATCTTCGTACCCCTAATCATAAGGGGTTCTTGCCACCACTTCTTAATTTTTGATTTGAAATCAGGGTGGTCTAGCCAGAATCTCTCAAATCTGAAGGGCATATTCTTAGGAGTGCCCAAAATGGCAGCATCCAAGGTGATGGGCCAGTGGTCAGAGCCCCCACTTGGAATGGTGTTCGTCTCCACTGTGAATCCCTCCAGGAGGATATATTCTGTTATGAGGAAACGATCGAGTCTTGAAGCAATTTGCCTATCCCCTCCCCTCTTGTTATTCCAGGTGTAAATCCCGCTCTTAGGGAGAATATCGATTAACCTGGAGGACCTAATGAAGTGACTGAGAGCCTCTGCATCTCGGTTAAGCCTCCTCAACCCCCCTTTCTTTTCTCTTAACGAGGTAATCATATTAAAATCCCCCCCGTAGATCCCTTTAACACGAGAGTGTCTAAGTTGCAGATTTGAGAGGCGGTCCAACAGAAGCAACTTTTCTTCTAATATTTGGGGGCCATATACATTAGTACATAAATATGTACCGGGTTTTCCTATAATTTGCATGTCCAAGGATACATAAGATCTTGTTTCTTCTGCATTAACCAGATGAAAAGAGTGGGGGTTCCAAAAGGTTACCAAACATCCTTCCATCCCATTTCCCTCCACCTCTAGGTAGTCCATTCTTTTCCCAATTTTCCTACTTATCTCTTGCATCTTCTTACTCGAACATTTAGTTTCTTGTAGAAAGATCATATCTGGGTTTTCATTTCTAACTTTCTTCTTTAGAAGTCTTTGTTTCCTTTAGCTGTTTAGCCCTCTAGCATTCCATGATAAGATCTTCATGATAAAAAAAATAAGTTAAGAAGAGGATGTGAAAGCCTCAAGGGCTTTCATCTTACCTGAATTTATGAGCATTTGACCTACTTCCTGGAAGGATTCATTGTTATATTTTCTTCCTCTCTTGCGCCTATGTTTTTCCTTCTGGTTCGTCTGATGTAGTCCTTGGACTTTGAGTCCCAGACCCTTTATTGCTTCGTACCCTCTTTTCTGACCCTTAATCTCTGCCTCTTATTGGGCCAGAAAGAGGACATTGACCCTGTCCACTTCTTATGCCGGAATGTGTTCCAATAATATTTGCTTCCATTGTTCCACCATAGTGTTCAGGTCCATTCCTTCTCGTTCCAGGATATCCCTCAGCTCTAGGTCTTCCATACCTGCTTCACTTACTGCCATTTCCGCATCTCCCTCGGCATCTTCATCACAATTGGTGCCTTCTAGGGTATCTTCCAGAGTGATCCTATTAGGGTCTAGGGGTGCCTGCTTCGGAGATCCCAAAGTCTCTGGTACAAAGTCCCGCTGTTGGGAGTCTTCAAGTAATGATATTCGTATGCAATATTTAGTGTACCTATTTATATCTTTAGATATTCAGATTAGTAAGACTGAATTGGTTAAATACAGAAATGGAATTACCGATTTAGTAGTGCACATATGATGAATCTACCGTCACTATACATGAATTTTAGGAAGATATTGTAATTGACTATCAAAGTATTTAAGTACTAGTTGGTAAAAATATGTCAATTTAACCATTAAAGGATTATAAATTTGTCTATGCGATATGTATATGTTTGTATACAAGACCATTAATTTTATATATTTTGAAGAAATTTTTGTCTTCACCATAACTGATTATAAGACAGTTAGAGAGAAGGGAGAATTAATAAAGGGGTTTTATTGTACTGGAAACCTAAATACTTTGGTAAATGGATCTTGAGATCTATGAAATTGTCATAGTAAAAATAAAAATAAAGGGTAGAAATAATAACGTTTAGCGCTGTTAGTGCTAGAACTTAATTTTATTTTTTAGGAACAATTGTGTGGGGTCTAGACAGGACGGGTAAAGAAAATTTGAGTATGTTTTTTTATGAAAAACATGTAGAGTAAACAAAGGCAGAACTGTAGAAGTGCCAATTATCCTATATGCACGAGATTATTTATTTAAATGGATAATAATACATGCAGGAAAGGGAACAAATTCTTTATACTACTCAACAGTGAAATAATTGATGGTTACATTTTCCTTCAAATAGAAAATCTAAATAAAGCTTCGACTCGTTAGTGTTAAGCTACTATTTGACAAAATACGAGAATAAATCATTATAAGCTAACAAAAGATAATGATTTTATAAATTTAGACAATTAGTGTGTTTACATGTGATGCTCAAACGAACCATACAAGCTTCACAACAGATCAATATAGAAATCATATGTAACACCCCCTTCCCACATCTACCCAAGTAACTGACCAACCAGGGTAAACATGCGACGAGAGGCTACTATAATGAGATTCAACCTGCTACGTGACCTTAAGGAAGTGGAAACGACGGAAAACACAACATACAGACCTTGTACAACCACCACAACACCCCCATGAGGTAACCCAACCATTCAATCTTTTTACCCCTGGGTCACACTGACATTTTGACCCCCTTTGACCCATAGCAGCAGGAATAACACTGCATTCAAGGGGATAGGAGGCTATAGCCATAGGGGTCTCACACTTATCTGAGAATCGCTACGGATCATTGCTCCCTTACATCAATAACTGCAATACAATCTATTTGACCATATATACATTGTGCATTTATTTACAAGTAAAAACATGGATAAAACTATACATCATCACTGATCAAATACATGCTTACAACTAACATACTAACAAAAAAAATACCATCGATACAACAACAATAGAATCCACATATAAACTAGTACATTTTCATACCAAAGGAATGAGCTCTTCATTACTGAATGTAAAAACCAATCGGAGATGGGACTTCCATGTTCCACCCGATCATAGATTGGCTAAGCCAAATCTCTCTTCAGCCAATCACCCTCATTCCATATTCCAAGCATGAATTTGGGACTCAAACCGAAATAACCAACTAGGGCATCCGAAGGCTAAACAACCTCACCCTCATCAATAGAAATCAAGTTTTACTGTGATCCATCCCTGATCCCTATGCCAACACAACAACATGTAATAAATTTATTTACTTTGATCTACACCTATAAACATGTATTAAACATGGCCAACACAATAAACATGTCATAACTAGCTTTACCGTGATCTACACTGCTCACTAGGCCAACACAATAAACATGTCATAACTGACTTTACCGTGATCTACACTCGATCACTAGGCAAACACAAGCATGGATATCACTGGATTTTCTCCGCCTAAACTAAGAGGAATTTTCCAGTCTCCTAGTCTCTCAAGCTTTACCACAACCCACAGTCTGAATAAGGGGTCACTGGGCCCTAAACCTAGACATACTCTCTAGGATTTACCGTATATCCCAAACTCGAGATTCCTAGGTCTGATGGAGAGAAAACCATCTCTAGCCTTTACCGTGTATCCCGTCATTCACTAGTCAAGGATTCCTAGGCCCATTGAGGCAACACACTATCTGACTTTACTGCAACCCACAGTCCAGTTTAAGGGTTACTAGGCCATGTGTCATATCAATTCGGAGATCCACCTCACTCAACTTCGAATCCATCCGACAATCTAGCTTAACTAAAACATGAGAACACCACAACACCATGGATATCTAGAAATGGCAAGGCTACGTTGAAGACACTGTCACACCTGGAAAAAACCCATGCGAAGACAGAAAATAACCACATGCAATACCATGCATGCCAGATCTAGCAAGGAAAATATTCATGCAAATCGATACCTGCCAAGAATCCTGTTGTAGTTGCTTGATTCCTGCTCCTCCTTGTTTGCTTCCTTCTTCTTCTTGCTTTCTTTCCTTTCTTAGTCCAATGCCAAAATGCTCCAAGAAAATCTATGTGTCTAATAGAGAGAGAGAGAGAGAGAGAGAGAGAGAGAGAGAATAATGAGAGAGCTCCAAAAAATGCATTGACAAAAGGTTTGAGCCAAAATCTTGCCAACTGATCCTCATAAGCCTTTTTATAGAAGAGGCCTCTATTTTCTTCATTTTCCATTATTTTCCTTCATTTTCCTCCTCACGTGCAACCTATGACCTTTCATCTCCCTTTTCTCCTAATCTCCATTATTTTCATAAATAAATGTGTCAAATATGCCATTTTTCCTTTCCAAAGCCTTTTCCTTTGCCAAGTTCCTTAGCCATATTAACCGAAATGAACACTCGCAAGGATGTTTTTCCCATCATTTAGCTTGGAATAAGTGTCCCATCAACTGTGGTTATTATTTTTAACTTTTATTACATGGAATTTTCACAAGGACTATTACATCATACATTTGTTAATAACACACCAGTAAACAATCCCGGATGCGGGTGAACTGGAATGCGATTAAGGCGATGGAACATGGGTGCGGCGAAGTGTGGAGACACCTGCCCACCCATGTCACGACTGGCGGATGGCATTTAAGTCTCACTGTATTCATATCTATTTCATTTAGTTCTGACATCATTCAAGATCTGACCTCCACTCTTGTTTGCGACTCCGCATGCTCCACTATGCTTTGGCCTTCGGCTCTCATCAATGAGAGATTAATGCTGGGCGTTCTTTGATGCATTTGTAGTCGTGTTGAAAATATGGAGTTTCACTCTGGTTTCTCAGACGAGCCGCTGTTGATGAACTGCAGATGCTCTCCAGCTGCTGGGTTACCCAGCTTGCACACTGTGACGGGTAGGAGAAGCCAGCTGAACTGCTGCTTAGACCTTGGTGAAAATCTGCATTTTTCTCGTTCTGGCCTTTGTCTTTCTGCCTCAGTTTCTTGGAATTTTCCCTTTCCTCAAGCCTCCGTCAATCTTGCTTCTCCACCTCTTCTCGTGCCCTCTGTAGAGACTAAGCCCATGCCTCGCTTGTGCCAACGTATGCGTTGCCGCAGGGGTAGCACCAGAAGCCAACCACTACATGATCCCTCCAGCTCCTCAACCAAGTCGTCTTCCCACTCCAGTTATTATTTCGCAGGCCGATATCCTAACACCAGAAGTGGGAGGGGTCGTGTTCTTGGAACAAGCCACCATATGGGCTCCCCATCTCCTCATTTCCCCACCGCTATGCCTTCTCCCACGATGCACATGGCACATTTTTCCTTTAATTTCTCTCTGAACCGCCCTCGAGTCATTGCCTCAATCACCGTGGTTTTCCATGAAGAGCCCCAAGTGGAATAAAAAAGCACCTATTCGACGGGTCTGAGCACAGAGAAAGCCCAGCTTTCGGGCCATCAGGTGGGGCACGGAGGCATGAGAGAGCAGGACAAGGAAGCTCAAGTGAGCAGGGTTCGTGACGTGGAGATGGCGCAAGGAGATCCTGGACCTTCCATGCCTGAAGCTGCTCCCATCATGGACCTGTTAAAGAAGGATGGTGATATGTTTGCATTATGGTGCCGAATTGTCGAAGAACCACCGGATGAGTAACTGCTTCTCTCTGGTTTGGATTTCATGCTTCACGGCCCATTTAACTGGGTGTGTTTTTTTTTATCTTGCTGTGTTGGAATTTAGTTTTATTTTTGAATTTTGTAATTGATGTAATCATCAGAGGCATCAAACGACGGTACCCCTGCGAGGGCTGTGCAACAAAATGAAAATTGCTCAAGACTGGTTTCCCCGTATGAGGGCATTCTTCTCTTCTGACTTGCTTGTCAAATTTGCCACAGGTTTGGGCAATGTTTTGGCTTCGGCCATGCTGTAATTTTATTTCCTCTGTTAATAGATTAACCTTAGAAAAAAAAAACACACCAATAAATAAAATTAAACATCTCACCCATTAAGTAGCATAGTCATTATTAATTGATCCCAAAGTGGATAATTCATTTAAATACCAAAATGGAAACTTCATTTATAGTGTTGAGGATGTCATTAATAAAAAAACAGAGGTATAATAATACATGAAGGAATCAACCCCATTTTAACTTGGAATGATATAGGTAATAAGGCCAAAATCCCTTCTAGTATACAATATCGAACTGAAGATAGTTACAAAGCAAATGCAGTATCATTCCTTAGCAAATGAGGATGCCCAATTAAAATTGTTGGGTTCTTACAACATGGAAGCCAAATAAACAAAAAAATAACAAGACTTATTTCTTGACACCCAAATACACATTCTGCAATCACTATAGTTTCACCACCAGAGGGTTTTCAACACAGAAATCTTAGCCAAAAATTCGTCGGAAGAGAATAGGTCTAACCATCTTTGCAATAAGTAAGAGACCAACCTGGAAACCACAGAAATTGTGGGGAAGAAGGTCAAAAGTGTTAGCACTACAAGGAAAATACCCTCTAATGGAGATTATAAAGCAGGTTTTTAGTGTTAAAAAAGTGACCAAAATTTTCAAAAAAAACATTTTATACAACATCCATTTTTGGAAATAGAGGTTTTGACGGAGCTTCTAATGGAACTTCAATGCAACTAAAAAAAACTGGGCAGCCGCAGGTTTTTACGAATGTTTTTGTCATCACTGTGCGCATCATGTGTGAATGCACCAGTGCGTTTTCCCCTGTATGCACTGGTATTGTAAATATACCAAGCACTGGGATGAAAAACAAATTTTGGAAGCCCTGAGGCGTTTAGCAACGTCTTGGTGCGTGCACCCACAAAGACACACTGGGCCGATAGAAGGGGCATGCACCAACGTTGTTAAGGTGTAAAAACGCACCAGGCCGTTTAGGTGTTAAAACGCACCGAGCCGTTAAGTTATACAAACGCACCGACGCGTTAAAGGGAAAACATACTGGTGCATGCAACGCCTATCGGCTCGCCCGGGTGGTAGTCATCGATAAAGCACATCGTGCGTTCTAATTGGTATTGGTATTTTGTGTGGTGCCCATAGGTCGTAGAAACGCACAGGTGCACAGTATCATACAAACACATCGGTGCGCAATATCATACAAACGCACCAGTGCCTAATAACTAACACACACCGATGTTCAATTTGTATTTTTTAGAAATATTGACCTGTGACAGTGCAATTATTGTGATATTTTAAAATTCATTATTCATCAAAAGTAGACACATATCTTATAATAGTATTCCTATCAATTAATTTTTTATTAGTGCATTTGAATGTGATGTTTGGATGAATTTTTTTATATCATATCATCAGATTTCACATCTCTTCATTATAATATTTAATCATCCATATATTTAATCAGTGGTGTAACATTTCACAGCGACAATGGCGAACGTAATAGAATAAATTAAAACGTATATATATATATATATATATATAAGACACTCTTTGTCATACAAAACGAGGCAGTTATTGGTAACCCTTTGTCTTTCAATTGGGACATTATGTCCATTACATTAAACAAAATGTCTGATTTCACAGACAAATATTTCAAAAAATATAACGCCTTGCTTTGATATCCAAGCATATTGATCATCATTCTTCGCTAGAATTGCTGTCACTGCTTAAGATACTTCCATGACTTGGGTTATTTGGAGGAATGTTTTTTTCATTGTGTTGATTGTTTTATTCTTCTTCAAGTTCCATCTACAAACATAAAAAGAAAGTGTAATGAGTGTATATACATTGGTGAGAATAATGAAAATTGCAATATTAAATATATACATCAATGTAAATAGAAAATAAATGTACCATAGCAAGAATTGACTCGTGAACTATACACATTCTTTCAAAACCAAATTTCATGCCATATTTCAACAATTCATTTGTTGGCGCAGTTCCATACTTTGTTTCTTGCAAGTTTTATACCCCATAACAAATCATAGATTTAATGTAAAAGATTTTTTTGTTCTATTAATGATAGACGGAGCTAAGTAAAACAAGATAGATGCTTACAAATTCCACAATTAATTTCTGATATGCCAACATATACTGACAACCCATATTTAACCCAATGTCAATCAATTCTTCTGATGGTTCTTCTTTGTATGTTAGCACCTGTTTGAAGACATTCAATGATGATTGTTGTAGAACAACTTAAAATATACAAAAATGAAATCCAGTAAAGTTGTTATAAGGAAGTAAAAATTACTCACAAACATAGATATCAACCCTTTTCTTCCTTGTCATCTTGTTTTATGTGCTGAATGGGTTCCATTTTCTTTTCTTTTCTGCAAGAAAATACTTGAAAATTAATATTTAATGTTAAATTTTTTATTTATTGTATCTAATCGAAAAATTCAATGATTACATATTACATTTGAAGCACGTTGTTGTTGAAATGGCTCCTCGTGCAATGCAATTATGTCCATTTATTTGACCATGTCCTTGTACACCTTTTTGGACATTCCTACTGGCATATTTTGTTGATCAGTGGTTGTCATTGATGTCAACCCAAGCAGCACCAGGGGCTAACCCAATATTGCATGAGAATTTTGACCTACCAAATTAATATATTATGGGTCAATAATTCTTTTGATGGTTTCTACTTGTCGAGATGTTTCCGTTGATATGGCACGCGATGTAATTCTTCACGGTTTGAGAGATATTCATGTTTGAAGTTTGTAACCCTAGTTAGTGGGCTAAAACCCCATGGGGTTGGGGCATGGGTCATTTAAAAGTCATAATTAATATTTTTTAAGCTCCTAAAATCCCTCCCACGTTCACTTGTTGAAGCCCCTCTCAACCTAAGCATTTATATAAATTGTGATCTTCATTTCCTCCTTAGGTAAGGGATTTCGCCATCTGAAACATGTCATCGTGGAACTTGCGCTCTACATTTTTTCTACGAAGGTTCAGAAGCTGTAATTTTTATGAGGCAAAGCCTAAATCCCGAGGAAGCTGCTGTAAAAATTTTAGATCAAGGTGCGCAATATTTTTGGAGATATGATCTGTGGAAGTCAGGGTTTTTGCAAGCTCCTGAAATTCATCTCAAAGAAGTGACCTTGGTAAATTCGTCATAACTCTCTCTCTGAGAATCAGATTGGAATTCCGTAAAAAGTAGAAGATATTTCACAGTCTGTAGTTTTCTCTCTATCAATTTTAGAGCCAAATAATAAAACAATGACACATGGCATTCCGTACAAGTGCGCTTTGCTGAAACAGTCCATAATTAGGGCATTGTGAGAGATTGGGTATAAATCTCTCTTGAAGAATCCAAATTGGGTTAGACCTGTGGCATTGGAAAGATGACTGAGAGGAATACTTCAGGACTGAAAATCAGATATTGAGGATCTGAAATAACAGAGATACACCAGATTCAATATTGAGCTTATAAAAGGCAAAGAAAAAGCTAGATCATGTGTTGTCAAGGGTTGCAAAGGACCAGACTTTCTAGGGAAACAAAGCAAATAAAGGTGCAGCAGAGGGTAGAATGAAAAGAGCATCAACCAAGGTGCATAACAGAAGCAAGAAGTTCATCCTAGGCAGTCTTCAAGTGGGCAGCACTACATACAATCATTGTAAAGGTATCATTGTACTAAGTCATTGTAAATACATTATTGTAAAAATTGTACTAGTGTCTATCTGCCAAGGGTTGAAGAGGCAGTGTTGGGAGGTCTACAATCATCATTAGGTGGTTGTGTCAAAGTTGGGGTTATGGTATAGTATATATTCTTCTTCTACATCATTCTATATCATTATAAAGTGGACCATTTTCCCTGGTACGAGAGTCCATTCTTATTTTATTCTTCTATAGGGTGGTAGGGTGGTGCTATGGTGAGTTGTAGCTCATTGGGTTTTGGGGCATCTGTTCAGTTGACTACTGAAGAATTTCGGGTGTTGGAGCATCCATCCAGTGGGAGATGGAGAAGAATGCTTTTCTAGATTCTAGGAAGTTGGAGCTTTATTTTCAATTGGAGTTGAATATTAAAGAATTATTAGAAAAGCATTAGGTGGTTTTTGTCTCAGAGTGGGTTTCCACCTTAAAAACTGTGTGCTTTTGTTTTCCTCTTGTTTGCTGCTATCATTGTACAAACACTGATAATAATTGAAGATTAACTAACGCTCTAAAATAAAGGAATGTTGATTCACCCCCACCCCCCTCTCAGTATTTCCAACAATTGGTATCAGAGCTTGGTTCCTTCAATAACAGTTTAACAGCTGGAAGGAGGCCATGGAGCATACCAAGAATGGTGTACCTCTATTCAATAAAAATAATTATGCACTTTGGAAAGGAAGAATGGAGGTCTATCTCTTGGCACAAGGTTACGAATTATGGTACACTGTTCAAAATGGATTTACATCAACTATGGATGAACAAGGTAAGAAGAATTTGGTAAATGATGCAAAAGAAAAGAATATTATTATCAGTGGACTTATTGAATCTGCTTATCATAAGGTGTTGGGTTGTAAAACTGCCAAAAATGTATGGGACAAGCTTGAGAATATATATGCAAGTGACTCAAATGTCAAAGAAGCAAAGCTTCAAATATATAGAGAAAAATTTGAGCAACTCAGAATGAAAGAAGATTGCAACATTGCTGCATACTTCCAATATGTTGATGAAATAACCAATACTATGGAGGGATTGAGAGAGCCAGTTGACGAGAAGACTATTATACGGAAGATTCTTAGAACGTTATTAGGGAGATTCAACCCAAAGGTATCGGTCTTAGAATACAGTGCAAATCTGGACAAACTCAGCAAAGAGGAATTACATGGAGTTCTCATAGCATATGAAATGAGACTTGATGAAGAAGAGGGTACTTTGCATCTAGAAACCACGTTCGTTGCATCTAAGAAAACCAATAAGGATAAACAACCTTCAATTGAAAAGACATGCAACTGCAAGTGTGAAGAAAAGGGAGATGATGAAGAAGGTCTTTCAGATGAAGAATATGCTTATTTCACGAGAAAACTAAAAATTGGTAAGGGAAAATTCAAAGGTAAACTTCCATTGATATGTTTCAGTTGTAATGAGGTTGAGCATTTTGCAGCAAAATGTCCAAACAGAAGTAATGGAAACTCAAAAGGAAAGAAAGGCTTTAAGCAATTCAACAAGTAAGGATCCAAAAGGAAATTTCTGTCTAAAGAAGATAACTCATCATCCAATGAAGACAATGACAGTGAAGAAGAAGCCAATGAGAGAGTATTGTTTATGGCCAAGCACAATAAACCCAAGCACAATAAACAAGAGGTATCAAACAACGAAGAATAAGGATGGACCATAGAAGAATTTTATGAGGAAGCAATCAAGCTTATAAAAGATCTCAAGGCAGAGAAGATCCGTTCCAATACTCTTGAAGAACAAGTTCAAGGTCTCAAAATTGAAGTTGAAGAACACAAATGCATTGAAGAGTCACTTCTAAAGAAGTTGGAAGAAAGCAACCAAGAAAGGGAAGAATTAGAAGCCGAAGTAGTCTCGCTGCGTGAGGAAGTGAAGAAAGGAAAAACTATCCAAAACTATGCCAACAGCTCAAGGGCATTGGAAGAACTCATCAACAATCAACGATCTTACAACGAAAAAACTGGCATCGGTTAAAAAGAAGAAGAAGCAGGACCTTTTACAACAAAATACAATGAACCTATGAGATCTGACATGCATGTAGACTTCATTGGACAAGATTCGCAAGAACAGCCTTGGAAGACAATTCCTCGACGAAAATTTCCATCCAAGTACCAACATATTTTTTATGGCTACTGTTATTCATGTGGAAAATTTGGTCATAAAGCTGTAGAATGTCACACGTACCCTGGGAACGAATACAATTCCAGGAGATCTGTCAAATATGAACCTCCCAGGGCTCAGCGAAACATCAATAGATTTGAACATTTAAGAAATAATATTGAATGTTACAAATGTCGAAACTTTAGACACATAGCCAAAGACTGCAGACTTGAAAATCCTCCAGAAGAATCTTCGAAGCCACAGAATGAACAAACATGGAAGAAGAAGAAGAATGATAATTGTGCTCTCTCTTTCAAGGCTCAAAAGAACAAAGATGTGTGGTATGTTGATAGTGGTTTATCAACGCATATGACAGGAGATAGAAATAAATCTGTATCTCTGAAAGAGAAGAAGGATGGAACTGTATCCTTTGGAAATGATGGATCTTCAAATGTTATAGGATTAGGTACTGTCACTCTCAGAAGCAAAGATGCTCTAGCCAAGAATGTTCTATTGGTTGAAAACATGCATCACAATCTGCTCAGTGTTGGACAAATGTGTGATCAAGGACACACAATACTATTCAACTCCATGAAATGTGAAATCAGGAAAGGCGTGTATGGTGAAATTGTGGCTATAGAAATTCGAGCTCCAAATGACATATATGCTCTGGATGAAGCAACTAAAGCATGTCTAATAGCTAAAGAGGATGATACAATAATTGGTAGCAATGATGATCGACTAAGTAAGAAGTTTTCTACAAAGGTGCAAAGTGATTTCGAGATGTCTTTACTTAGTGAGTTGACATACTTCTAAGGGCTTCAAATATCTCAGCAAGAGAAAGGAATATTTATATGTCAAGCCAAGTACATCAAGGAAATGCTCAAGAAATTTACAATGGAAGATTGCAAACCCATCCTTACTCCAATGGTAACAGGTTGCAAATTAAGCATAGACGACTCATCTAAGGATGTGGATCAAAGGTTGTACGGATCTATGATTAGTAGTCTTCTATATGTAACAGCCTCCTGACCAAATGTTATGCAAGCAGTTGGACAAGTAGCAAGATTCCAAGCAGCACCAAAAGAATCACATATTAAATATTCCGCGCATTGGAATATTCGCCGTGCTTGGGATTCTCCCCAAGTTCTGGCTAGATTTTCCTTTTTCTTAATATAAAGGGGGAGTGGAAGTAGATTATGAACCAATAGGGATGGTTGTGTGTCGTGGGGGAGTGGAAGTGTGTACAAGTCAACAGACGGTTAAAGGTCACAGTGGAAGTGTGTGGCCGTGTCTCCAGGATGGTTGTGTTTCAGTGGGAGCACTTTTCTCGATTGATGTCAAAGGGGGAGAGAATGTTGTAGGAAGAGGTGTCATGATCGCAGGGGGAGTACTTGTGTTGCCATCAATGCCAAAGGGGGAGATTGTTGATCAGCGGTTGTTATTGATGTCAACCCAAGCAGCACTGGGGGCTAACCCAATATTTCATGGGAATTTTGACTAACCAAATTAATATATTCTGGGTCAATAATTATTTTGATGGTTTCTGCTTGTCGAGATTTTTTTGTTGATATATGGCACGCCATGTAATTCTTCACAATTTGAGAGATATTCATGTTTGAAGTTTGTACCCCCAGTTAATGGGCTAAAACCTCATGGGGTTGGGACATGGGTCATTGAAAAGTCATAATTAATATTTTTTAACCTCCTAAAATCCCTCCCATGTTCACTTGTTGAAGCCCCTCTCAACCTAAGCATTTATATAAATTGTGATAGCCATTTCCTCCCTTAGGTAAGGGATTTCGCCATCCGAAACAGTCATCGTGGCATTTGCGCTCTAAATTTTTTCTACGAAGGTTCAGAAGCTGAAATTTGTATGAAGCAAATCCAAAATCCCGAGGAAGATACTGTAAAACTTTCAGATCAAGGTGCGCAACATTTTTGGAGATAGATTTGTGGAAGTCGTAGTTTTTGGTGCTCCTCGAAATTCATCTCAAATAAGTGACCTTGGGTAAATTCATCATAACTGTCATAACTCTCTCCTCGAGCATCAAATTGAATTCCGTAAAAATTGGTAGATAGTGCATAGTCTGTAGTTTTTTTGCTATCAATTTCAGAGCCAAATAAAGTAACAGTGACACGCGGTATGCCGTACAAGTTTTCTCTACTGAAATAGTCCATAATTAGGGAATTGTGAGATATTGGGTATAACTCTCTCTTGAAGAATCGAAATTGGGTCAAACCTATGGCATTGGAAAGAGGACTTAGAGAACTAATACAGTACCAAAAATTAGATATTGGGGATCTGAAAAAACAAAGATACACCAAATTCAATATCGAGCTCCTAGAAGGAAAAGAAAAAGCTAGATCATGTGTTGTCAAGGGCTGCAAAGGACTAGAATTTCTAGGGCGTTGTGCTAAAGCAAGGTGCAGCAGAGGGTAGCATGACAAGAGCAGCAACCAAGGTGCATAACAGCACCAAGAAGTTCATCATATGAAGCCTTTAAGTGGGCAGCATTGCATACAATCATTATAAAGGTATCATTGTACTTAGTCATTGTAAATACATTATTGTAAAAATTGTACTAGTGTCTATCTGCCAAGGGTTGAAGAGGCAGTGTTGGGAGGTCTAGGATCATCATTAGGTGGTTGTGTCAAATTTGGGGTTATGGTCTAGTATATATTCTTCTTCTACATCATTCTATATCATTGTAAAGTGGACCATTTTCCCTAGAACATGAGTCCATTCTTATTTTATTCTTCTATAGGGTGGTAGGGTGGTGCTAGGGTGAGTTGTAGCTCATTGGGTTTTGGGGCATCTGTTCAGTTGACTACTGAAGAATCTCAGGCGTTGGAGCGTCCATCTAGTGGGAGCTGGAGAAGAATGATTTTCTAGATTCTAGGAAGTTAGAGCTTTATTTTCAATTGGAGTTGAATATTAAAGAATTATTAGAAAAGCATTAGGTGGTTTTTTTCCTGGAGTGGGTTTCCACCTTAAAAACTGTGTGCATTTGTGTTCCTCTTGTTTGCTGCTATCATTGTACAAACACTGATAATAATTCAAGATTAACTAATGCTCTAAAATAAAGGAATACTGATTCACCCCCCCTCTCTCAGTATTTCCAACATATTTCTGATATCAGATCGTTCATCCTTTGAGATTTTCATAATCTCTCTGAAAATGTAACATGACAATAAACTATTTAATTTTTATATTGATATATGAAAAGTAAATATAACAAAAGTGATATTTATAAATGAATGCTTTGTAGTAATATATATATATATATATATATATATATATAATTCTATAAAAAACATTTAAAACAATATTACTTTTTCAATCTCTTTTTTTGTACATTTTTTGTATTGAAAGTCTGACATGTCTCATTGACCAATTCTCTGGAAACTCATCATATAGTTTAAATAAATTTTGGTTCTTGGAATCATTGAATTGATTTTTGTATTGCAAGTGGAAAGAACGTCTATACATTCGTTCCACTATATCCCTCAAAGTTCTGTAAAAGTTTTTCCCCCTTTCGTTAACCTCCAACACCACTCCAGATGAGCTAAGGAGCAATTAATTTTCATTTGCATGTTCTATTTTTTTTCTTTTCTTAGAACAACATTCATTTTCTTCATTGTTGATCCCTGTAGAATATTAAACATATATGAATTAATAGATTGTTTGGAACATGTTATCTAATATTTTTAAGTATATTATTAATGAAAATTCAAAAAAGAAACTCATATTGGATCAATAGTATTTTTTCATTCACCTGATTCATCCTTATGCAACTTTTCCATCAATCTTTTACGCTCTTCTAGTCTTAGATCAGAAATAATCTTATCGAGCTTCGTCATTTTGTGGCTATGCATGATGCACACTAAACAATACATATTAGTTACACTTACATATAGTTCAAAAATAATAATTTTTGTAAAGAATTTACAAATAACTTGCCTTTTTTTCTTTTTTGGATGTGCTATCAGTATTTATGTTACTTGAACTCTTGTCAGCCATTTCTTTATCAATATGAAACATGTACCATTCATTAATATATTTTATAAATAAATCACATACTTTTAAGGTAAAAATAAAATAAAATCAAGAAAACGGTGCACCTTTCGCAACGTACGCATTGAGCGCGGTGCGATAGGTTCTTATAAACACACTGCCAATACTGTAGAAACAACGTATGATGATCTTTGTCAACAAGGAGACCCGGTGCATTATATTGATACCGGAGCATCGATTAACTTAAACATAAATTAATAAAAAACTATTTTATGAAACACTGTTTTTTTTTCTGTACGCGCCCGGTGCGCTATACTAAAATCACGCACCGGTGCGTTATTGTAAGATTAAAAAAAGTTGTTTTTTAAAAATTTGTGCAAAGGCCGACATGGATTGGGATTCGACTTTTCCCATATCCCATCATGTTATATATATATATATATATATATATATATATATATATATATATATATATATATATATATATATATATATATATATATATATATATATATACAAACCCTATAAATATAAAATGAAAATCCCTAATTGTGAAGTGACATAAACAAGTAGATGCAAGGCTTTAATGTAAGAATGGATTTTTTTTTCCTGAATTTTAATTAAATGTAAATAGGAATAAAGATTGTAAATGATTTTATTAGTAAAATGCACAGTAATATTTAAAATTTTTACTATGCATGTATTAAATCTAACAGAAACTGTTAAAAATAAACAATTATTACAGTTAAATTTAACAATTTTAGTATACTACAAGGTTTTTGTGTGAATCACTAGATGTTTCAAATTCCGATTCTTTGAATAATGATGATGTTCGAAAGTATTTTTCTGCTCCACAGTGCTCTCATGCTCTCTTGCTCCAGGTATGTCTCTCGTGCAAATCCCTGCCTGAATTTTTTTGTAAAAATAATGAAATAATGAATAGCTTTTACTATTTAAATAACATTTTTATGAAATTAGATTTTCGAAAATCATTTGCCGCCCATTTTTCAATTTCCGTTTTTTTTCACTTCAAAAAAATAAAGTTGCGCTTTTTTTTTTTCCTGATATTTGGTGTGTTTGTGAACTAACAGCACAAGTGCGTTTGTTAATAAAACCGCACAGGTGCGGTTTACAGTACATTAACACCGAAAAAAATAAGTCATTTTTTAAGGCACCATAATTACTTTTAGGTATGTACACCAAAATTTATTTTTGATTTTTCTCAAATGCAAGGAGATAATCTCATAATTATATAAAATGGACAATTCTTCAAAATATAGCTCGTTCCATAATGTTTCTCGAAGTCCATCATGGAGTTCTCCCTATCCATCTATAGACGTAATAACTTCAGATTTTATTTATATTTTCATTATCTAATTGAATTTATTTATTTTATTCATGTCAATCAGTTGAATAAAAATAATATATACAAATTTGCAGGTTCATGCAGATTCAAAATCGAGTTCAGATGCGCAAAATATTCAAACAGTTCCAAAACGTCGGGAGCTCTTATCAGGAGCAACATACCGCAAGGTGCAGTTGGTAGATGAAAATGGACAGTCGCTTCACCCTGCCAATTGTAACATGCCATCTTCTAGCCACAATCCTGGGACAATGATGATAATAATAGTTGTTTGGTATAATGTAATTATTTCAACGTCAAACCAATATATTATGCATTGACGTGCTTACTAATTAATATCATCGATTATGTACTAATCATGTTCAAATTTGTTTTTTGAAATTATTAGGATTCTAGTGATGATGACTGACCTATCTACCATCTTCCGTTGCACCCCACGACAATGTTAAATCGAGAGAAGGCTGAATTAAGAGAAAAACACGAAGATGAATGATACCAAGAATGGTCAAATCGACCACCTATTCAATTCCCACTACGTCCAGATTCACCAATTAGGAATGAATACAACAATAACAGTTCTTTACAAGCTGGCAATGGAGGCAATCAAATAAAGGTTGGTATGGATGATTACTTAAGGGATACGACTGCTATGGAGAGAATGTTGTTAGATGCATTCTAGAATGATGCTCAACTAGGGGATGATGCTCATATCGTTGATACCTTTTTTGAAAGCCTTAAATTAGCTTCCACCACCCCTCTCTTTGGACCTAGCGGTCAGTCAAAGTCTACCCAGTCGGGGACAATGATGTTACTATAAAACTTGAAAGAAAAGTTTGGCTTGTTGAATGCATGTTTCTCGGAAATTTTGAGGTAATTGACCATCAAGTCCCTTATATCTTGAGAAATATAATCACACAATAAACATTAAAAATGGATAATTTTATGAACATTAATAATTATCGGCATTAATGTACATTTAATATTGTCCATGAATAACTACAGGTTATTCAAAGATAAGGTTCTTCTTAATGATAATGTCTTGCCCGGTAGTTGTGAAGAGGCAAATAAATTGTTGAAAATGTTGGGTGTTGAGTACATATAATATCATGCATGTCCAAATGATTGTATTCTATATAGAGGAGAATATGCAGACAAAGAGATATGCCCAAAATGTGGGCATGACAGGTATGATAAATAAAAAAAGAAGGGTAAATCACGTGGTCCTCCTTTTAAGATATTGAGGCACATGATTATAATCCCAAGGATTCAAAGGATATTTCGTCGCAAAGAATTAGCTATGTTGCAGGGATGGCATGCCTGACACATAACTGAGTTGGGAGTTATGTGAATCCCAACATATTCAATAGTCATGAAGCATATAGAGGATACATGGCCCAAAAAATTCAAGGATGAAGTATGAAGTATACGACTCAACATAGCCATGGATGTCATTAACCCATATTCCCTCCAGAACACTAACTATTATGTTTGGCCTATAGTAGTGATAAATAAAAATATCCCCCCATGGTTTTCCGTGAAGAATGAACATCTTATGTTGGCTCTCATAGTCCCTGGTAGAAGACAAGTGAAGAATATGGATGTCTACTTATAATCACTGGTAGATGAATTTAAGGAATTATGGGATGGGATAAACGTATACGATGTATCAAGACCCATCGCAGAAGAGAGGAGTTTTACGTTGTATGGCATATGTGCTTGCACAACACATGATTATCCAGGCTTAGGAGTTTTGTCTTGTAAATTGCATGTTTATTGATTTGTTTATATACGTAAAAATATTCTTTCGCATATTAATTATTTAATTCATTGTAATTGTTATGATCTTCATGAAATTATTTAATGTGCCATGAATATTGTATACAATGATTTTGCAGGTCTTGTAACAAAAAGGTATTATGGATGTAAATGTTGTGGACCTTCTCTAAAATCTATATGGACCAACAACCTACGAAAGCTAGTGTATGAATACTCCAGGGTATTCCTCCCAGAAGAACACCCTTACAAAAGAGAAACATCTGCTTTCAATGGTAAACAAGAGAGTACCCAAAGGCCTGAAATAACGACACCAGCTGAATGGCTTAGAGAATATGGGAGAGAGAAGGAGAAGGAGTTCATGGAAATGTTCGATTCAAATAGGGAGCCTGTGTTCGATGAGCCAGAATTATTCGACACCTATGTTGAGAAATTTCCCATTGGGATGAAAAGGAAATCAATTTTTTATAACCTTCCATATTGGGAGAATCATAAGATTACCCACTTATTATATCCCATGCATATATTTAAAAATGTTTCATCTTCTTTATGGAGGCACATATCATCGAAACAAAGTGACACATTGGCTGTTAGGAAAGATCTTATTACTTCAAAAACTAAAAAGAAACATCTGCCAAGATGATTAGAAAGTACATTATCAAAGGTTGGTCCCTCTAATTGTTATTTTAAAGAAGGTGATGTCCCATTGATTTTTAAAGAGATGATATTTCTTTGGCAAAGGAAGTTATAATGGGTGTGAGGGTGCCATCTCAATATGGGTCTTCACTACGACGCTGCTTCACTGTGGAAGACCATTTGTCAAGGTTGAAATCACATGATCACTTGAATCTTCTAAGAGTATGTATAATGTCAATGCATGATTTTATTATTTGTTATATTAATAAATTTTATCCCATGCAGGGATCATAAAACATAACTGATTTTGTATATTATTTCATGTGTTTATAACTTTGTAGTGTCATTATCCTTTGTTCGTGCTTGGGTGTGTGAAACATGACTTCCCCCAAGACCTAGGACGTGCCACATATAAATTATCTGCATTTGTATGTTGGATCACATCAAAGGAGATTCATGTGGCTAGCATTCCACAGTGGCATCAAGAGATAGTTAAGATTGTTTGTATGTTTGAGAAGGAACCACTGACGAGTTTCATGGACTCGCAGGTTGATCTTTTAATCCACCTAGTAGATGAGGGTGAATTATTTGGGGTGGTTTCTTGTCGTTGGATGTTCTTCTTAGAGAGGTACGTGAAGAAATTGAAATGTTTTGTTTGACAAAGGGAAAAACCCGAGGGGTCTATGGTAGAGGGGTACATATTGTATGAGTTTTTCTATTATGCCAGTGACTACATCAAGTGGATCGACAATAGACTAGGTGTGGTGATTTGGGACGATGAAATAGATGAAGACAAAAGAGAAGGGGAGCTTCTCCAAACGAATGGAAAAAGAAACTTGATAAAGAGTAAGCGACTTATAATTTTTCAAATTTACATAAAGTAAATATTCATGTTGAAATTCGATATAATATATATTTTGATCTCATATGTACTATACGTCGGTTTTATTTCATCAACGAATGTAGAAATTGAAGCAATCAATAAATTCGTTCTTTACAATTTCGAAGTGACACAACCGTGGGTCGCATTGTACGAACAAAAGAGGATGAAATGGGATAGTGACAGGAAAGAATTCAGATGGTTATATGGTATAAGTGTGCCTTATCCCGATCATTTAAAAGAAAATATGCTAATTATATGCCCCAAAAGTTGGGTTGTTTACTAAGTCAGACAGAAATACAGTGCAACCGGTCGTTACCCGCGTGCTGAAGAGGATGCGCTAAACGTAGGGATTGGGTGCAACAACTCGGTAATAATATATTTATGTACATTTTAAACTTATTAATGCTCCTTTGAAGTGTAATATCTATGTTTCATATTTTAACAGTTGGGTTATTAGACACATGACACTATGATTTTTTAAAATTTTTTATAGGTGTATTTGTTCCCATCTATGTGGGCATATGGACACCATTCTCACACAGAAAATGCCGATGATGGAAACATGACACAAGAATGTGGAGTGGAAGTCGAGTTCGATCAATCTATTCAAGCTAGCCACCGTGATCAAAACCTAGTACGAGGGACGTTAGGTTATGCCAGAAAGATACAAGAGATCATTGAAGTGGACTTCTCTTCTTTCCAATGTGTTATTTTTAGGTGCAAGTGGTGGGACACCTTTGATCGGAATAATGTAAAGGAAGATCACGATTGTAGGCTGATATGTATCAACTCTAGAAAGATGTGGGATGAAGCTATGGAGACTTATGTTTTCCCCAAACGCTGCAACTAGGTGTTTTTTTACCCATATGTGTTGGATTGGGATTGGTGGTTCGTATTGAGACATGATCCTAGATTAAAACATATTTTTGAGAACAATAGCGTTATCATGCCAAGCGAGTTGGAATATAATGAGGGTGATCATGAGAACAGAGAGTGATATGGTACATGTGTTATTTCATCATTTATACTATCTAAGATGGGTTTTTATAAAGAAGAGGACTTAACCTTATAACTAAGACTCTTTTTTTTTTGAAACATTATAATATGTATTTTGAATTAATTGGTTTGCATTGTGTTAATGTTAAAATCATTTCACTTGATAATTTGCTATTATGTTAATCTCGAAAACAATGCACTGTATCAAGTTCTTTTACTTTATGTCAATTCCTAAAATAATACAACTACTTGATTGCTTTTTGGTTTGTAAGATCATAATAAAATAATGATAATTCTAAGCATGAATTTATTTGCATTATTTTCTAAACTTTATTATGTTAAAAAAATTCATATTAGTCTAGATTTATTATTTTACAATTATTTATATTCATACAAATTTAAAAATTTAAAAATTTACAATTATGGTAATTTAATAATATGTACGGTATACATTTTACTTATGGTAGTTATAGTTCAAAATTGACAATTAATTTACAATTTTACAAATTTTACAATTTTAATAAAATTGAATCATGACAATACATACAATTACAATTATAAATTTACAATTTCACAATACAATTACAATTACAATTACAATTTTACAAATATTTTACATACAATTACGATTAGAATTAGAATTAGAATTTTACAATTTTACATACAATTACAATTAAAATTATAATTACAATCACGATGCATACAATTACAATTACAATTTTACAATTTTAATAAAATTGCATCATGACAATACATACAATTACAACTACAATTTTACAATTTCACAATACAATTACAATTACAATTTTACAAATATTTTACATACAATTACAATTACAATACAAATTTACAAATTTTACAATTTTTATAAAATTGAATCATGACAATACATACAATTACAATTACAATTTTACACTTTCACAATACAATTATAATTACAATTTTACAAATATTTTACATGCAATTACTATTACATTTACAATTAAAATTACAATTACATTCACGATACATACAATTACAATTACAACTACACAATTTTACAATTACCAATACATAATATTTAATAAATATCACAATTTAATATTAAAAATAAACATCACGATCATGATAACCATCGTACAAACATCATATTATAAAATACACATTCAAATTCGCTAACATCATCTAATCATCGTGATCATGATCATCTAACAAAACACAAGCATTGTATAACATCATCACAACACAAACATCAAATATACATCTTGTGTCAAATAACTGTTATCACATACACATCTATCTCCAACCACGTTAAATGAACATATCTAACATGACCTAACAATATACACATCATGATGAACACCAACATGTAAATTAAATACATCAACATGAACACACACACACACACACACACATAACTATATAATGTAAAAAATATACAACTGTAATATAACTGCATATAAATGTCAAATATTTGGTGGTACTACATCAATACTATAACTAGTACTAGTTGAGGCCTGCTTAGTCGATGGTGCAACCTCATGCTCAGATGGATGACATGCTTGCTCTGGAGGTGCCTGCTAATCAGATGGTGCAGTTTTCTCAAGAGGTGCCTACTAATGAGTCGTCGATGGTGCAACCTCCTCAGTGGATGATGCCTGCTTGGATGAACCTTCCTGCTCAAGATCAGGTGCTTGCTCAGTCGATGGTCGTGTCTGCTTAGGACTAGGTGCCTACTAAGACGGTGTAGACTGCTTAGACGATGTATACTGATCATGACTCGGTGATAGCTACTCATCTCCGACGCGAGGTGAAGGAGGAGGAGGTGGAGTACTAGAATGGTGATCACTCCCCTCATGATCATGATCATCATATGAGCTTCTCTATCACGCATATCCACGACGTCTATCCCTCCTAGCCACCAATACTATGGAATCTCCAATGATATGGCGCATAAGGCTCATCATATCGCGGGGAATGTATCTCTAGAGCTCTGTGAGCCTACGATTAGCCTAGATCTCTCTTATCGTAGTAGGGCGGACTCCCTCATCAACCAGGAGTCGACACAGTCGGTCACCCATCTCCATCGTGAATCGAATTTCTGCCCTATGTCGCATCCCCGTGGGTATCTGTAGCCAAGGATCAGGTCTGTTACCCTGATCCGCCGCCTCCACAAGTAATCTACATGTTTTAAGGAATACTAAAAAACAAATTTGTCCACCGTTTTCGAAAATTCGAACTCCACACAGTGAGCAATGGACGACAACAATGCAGGCAATGGGAGCACCAATGGTAGGGCGCCTCAGAGAAGAAAAACTCACACATGTGCTTGAGAGCTCTAGAGCACTGAACAAGTAAAATTGAGGTTTTTACAGCTGGTGTTTTATTTTTATTTTTTTAATTAACCCTTTTTTTATGCGCTTGATTTTGAAACGCACCGGGCGGTTTTATCATTGGCGCACTGCACATCGTTATGGTGCGCTGGATTACGAAGATGCACCAGGTTGGTTTGTACATAGAGCACCGGTACGCTAGACTACTGAGATGCATCAGGCCAGTTTGTACGAAGAACACAGTGTCTCAGTGTGCCAATTGATAGTACATACCGGTGCACTTTTCATAAAACGCAGCAGCGCGTGCTATGATTAGAAACACACCGCAAAAAAAAAAACATCTGCAAAAACCTCCACCTGCCAAACTCCTCTAGTGACCTCTGCTACAAACAGATATTTGGGATATTTTTATAAGGGCTTCCTTAAAAACATCCACTAGCCGGTCTTTTCCTTGTAGTGTAGGGTAGTTTTTGGAGTTGAGACCAAGGTTAAAAACTAAGGGGATGATGCATACCTGAAAGATAAAGCACGTAAATAAATTACCAGTTAGAAAGGGCTACTCTATAATCTCAACAGGAAATATATATATATATAAGAGGGGAGTCTTAAATAAGGGTTCAAATTACCCGTAAGACAGGGTAAAAACCCAGATGTTGTGTCCTATAATGTTACCACAAACAAGGGCGCATATTGGAAAAGGAAAGGAGTATACTGAGAAATAGAACCTAGAAAATAAAAAGATACAGAGTAGTGTATACTTCCGTACCTGTGTTGAAAACCATATTCGTTGGTATGTGACATTCCTCGAATTTACCAGAAAAAGGGGCCATATTTTGGTCCTCACTGGAGACCCTGCCAAACACAATAAACATGTAGGATAATTAGTGAAAGATAAATGAAATGTAGAAATGAATAAGCATGGAGGGGAGGATGTAATACATGTTTGGAAGTGTACTCTGAATCTCAAGATTGTAACATATAACCTGAAGCAGAAGAGCCAAACGTTATTCATGAAAGTAATATGTTAGAATCCTGTAATTTACAGTACCACAAGGTGACTATATACTTTCTCTTTACAATTTTTTCATACTGTACATAGATGTCAATATTCAAAATATTTTCCAAAGAAAGAATCAAAGGAAGCAAAGGCAACAGAGAAGCAGTTAAGGCAGAAAAACAACAAAGGGCAGAGTCTTGAACGTGATTGGGTCAAGTCGTGTGCACGTTTGGGTTGAGTTGTGAACGCTAAAGCAGGTAAAGTCATGAACGCGGGGAAATTATTCTACAAACAACTAAGAAACGAACGAGCGCAACCAAAATCAACAAACTACACCAAGGGAGCAGTGAGGACCGTTGATCTGAGCATTGATCAACGATGAAGATTAAATCGTAATCGGAGATCGCAGGTTTTGCAAGACAGTCGCAAAGGGTAAATGTTAAAGTTGCCGAAATGTGATGTGCGATGGCAGTGGGACCCACTCACCCGCCACACTTCATTTTAATTTTATTTTCCTTGAAAATCATTAAAAACTTACCCTTTCTCCGCCTTTCCGCTTTATCGTTATACTTTTCCTTTTTCACCACTATATCATTGCTTCACCTCTGCCTTTCCCTATTCCTCGATTGCGATTAAAGTGGGGCCATTATCCTTGACGCGTAACCCTTCCCCCACCATCCATCGTATTTCACAAATTATGACTTATTCCATTCTGCCAAACGTTAAAACTTGCGATCACCAATGTGCGATATCGCATTGCACAATTTTTAACTTACCATTTGAAACGCCCGCAATGTATTTTTCTTAACTTATGATGCATTTGGTGCCACCTTACCTGCCACGTCGCCGCCCTCCCTGGACTTCGCACTTCGCAGGATTTAAAGTTTACCTCCTTCGCTTATAGCTAAAACTTAATAATTGCGATTTGCGATGTGGTCAGCCCCACTTTCCCTCCACGTCACCTCCATACTTCGCATCGCGTCACACGATCCATTCATTATATCATAAACTCTAAAAAATGCAATGTGCGATATTGATATGGATGCGATGAAGTTTAGAACTAAATTCTACAAATTTTCAAGTTCGGATATATGGGTTTTTTACGATGTTTTGTTTAAAAAGGGGCAAGTTGGGAATATGAGGTATGAACATCATTTTATGAAGAAAAAAGGGTTAAACACGACATGAAGGACTAGTGGTAGAAGAAGTGTGCCATGTTTTCACCCTGCACCTTTCCTCCATATCCACTCACCCTGTCCTCATCTGGCGGTCCTTGTTTCATTTCACACTCCCCGTAGCTTTCGAGCTTTAACCATGGGGGGGTGTTCGAAATGGGTAGTATCCATTACCACCCATTCTTCCACGTGTCGCACCCTCACAATTTCGCAGCCCCTTCTCTGTCACTGCTTGCCACTTGAGGCCCCCTCCGAAAATTTGTTTCTGCCGTCCTCCAAACCGCTACTGCCCTGTGACCGTTGGCAATGCCGCCACGCCATGTCCTCCATCATCCATCCACGTCCGCCAAACACCATCTCTCCATGTCTGGGCTTATGAGTTCTATGCGCCATCTTATGAAGTAATAGGCCAAAACACAACAGAAGGACTTGAAATAGGATAAGCCCCGACAAGGTGTTCAAGCAAAGGAGGTCGAGTTAGGCAAAGGGTTTTCATGAAGAACTGTTAGACAGAAGTGGAAAGGGCAGTAGAACACATCAGCACCGACACCAATCATTGAAAAATGGCTAGCCCTGCACTAGACTTAATTACCCAACATCGATCTTTTGAAAATTAGGGTCAGATGTTAGAGCCATTATTCGTTGCCTTTTCAGGATCATCATATGCCACCTTCAAGCCTACTTTTGATTTACGAAGAACCGCCTGAGTTTTGCATTCTTGAAGAGTTACCAAAATTAATTATACAAAAGGTGTTTTGTCAGAGATTTTTGATCAAGCCTTGCATGGCCACACCTGTCTATTTTTTTCTAGATGTAATCAATGAAATGTTGCCGAGTAAGGTAGAGGCCACTGACTTAGTCTTTAGATAAATATTGCTTGCCTTAGCAGTATCAAGGGTTGGAAAATTGGAACGTGTTGAAGCCTGCATTGTAAGAAGTGTTGGAACTCTGTAACTATTTTGAGTTGGGCATCAATAATAAGGGACCGTTCACAGGATTCTTGAGCTATGTTAATGGTGATGTTTTTCCTCTGTGTTAATGTTTAATGTTTTCCTCTGTCTTTTCATGCTGTGCATCAATTTATCTGATTTCAAAACAGAAAAATTAGATTAAGATTTGCTAAGATAGCACCTTAGTTCTGTTTGTGTTTGTTATATTAATGTTTTCCTTTGAGACCTGAATGCAAAATTAAGAGATGGTCTGCTCTGCATTTATGTTGAACCTTAATATCCTCCTCCTTTCCCATTTCACACTGCTAGTAAGATCCAGTCTACATAGTTAGCTTTCCCTGTGAATGCCCTTGAAAATTTGAAGCACAATTAAGCCTTTTATGACTCCATAGCCCAATGGATTAGCTTCTGCAGCTCTGTCTGTCCAACCACACCATCAATCAAACAAACAACCCCCACCACAATAACTAGCCTAATATCAACATTTATAATCATCAAGTTAAATCATAAAAACAGAGAGAGCCCTCTCTGAGTCTAGGAAGGTTAGGTCCTGGAATCCAAAGTGGTTTGATGTTGCCCTCTGTCGTTTGTACTTTCCAATATTACAAATTACAGAGTGATAACATAAATATGACTCCAATGGGGAAACAATTATTGAAAAAGCTCAGGTGTTTCTTCAGAACTCAGAAACCCCAGTTAAAATTAGATGATTCAAGTATTTTCCAAGATTGGTATCTAGTTGTTGATCGTGGACAACAAGACAAACATAATAAAGTTGAAATCATCCACCTGGCGACTCCAATTCAGACCAGTTCCATATAAAGACTCCACTGGAGGAAGGACCTAAAACATGACCAGTCAACCTAGAAAGAGAAAGTGTTCAAGCCCAAATTGGATTCAAGAAATTGTTGTTTTTATCTGTAACTATGTTCTATCCTACTTTGAGCCTGATAAAGAGTACACTGCTAAGGTTTAAATTGATCATTGGCAGATTGATGAGCCTCAAGAAGCTAAGCCCCAAATTGCAGACCATGTAGATACTTATACACCTGCGCACATCCCGGATGCACTTGTGGAAACTCCAGTGAAACATGGGCCTCATGCTTCATCTCCTGCTCTTGCTAAATTCTCAAATGGTTATAAGCCTCCTGCTTTACCACCTATACCCGTTAAATTCCTAGACAAATACAAGCCTTTGGTTTTGCCTCCTATCCTCCATGACCTCCCTGCAAGTTTTATCAATAATCTACCTAGATTTGATGGAGAAAATGCAAAGATCACTGCTGAAAAGCACATTCAAAATATTGAGGATTTCCTTGATCTGTTTGAGGTGGGAGAAGATGATGTTTGTATTAGAATTTTTTCCCTATCATTGCAAGGTAAAGTTAAAAATTGGTATAAATATCTTCTAGTTGCAAGCATTAGCAATTTTCATCAATTCACTCAAGTTTTCCTAGACAGATGGGTTGTCGTGGGAATTTTTTTTCTCATCAGAGAAGAGTATAACCATTTAAAAAGACAACCTGGGGAGACAATACAACATTTTTCAGTGAGTTTCAATAAGGGATACTATTCGATGCCTGCTAAGATAAGGCCACCCCCAAGATTAACTCTCTGGAACTACCCAAATGCATTTGACCTAGAGATGGTGTTCCAGTTAAGAGAAAGGGACCCTGCAACCCTTTAAGAAATGAAAAATATGGCAGTTGATGTGGAAGCGAACTTGCTGAACAGAGAGGCAAAGTTAAAGGTTGTGGAGAAGGATAAAATAGAAAGAGAGCAATTGATATCTTCAAAGATAAATCTAGATATGTTGACAAACACAGTCAACGAAATGATGCATATGATTAGCAGGAAAGAGGAACTTGATGTTTAGATACCTCCTGGTCCATTAGTTCCAGAAAAGACCATGATCAATCTACCCAAGCGATGTACAACTCATCCTTGGTATCCTAAGGTAGAAAATGATGGTTTCATGTACTCTATCCACAACACAACCAAAGATGAAGTCCAAAATCAGAAGGAGGCAGGGAAATCCTCAGCAACGATGTACATGATAGATGACCTTGCACACAGAGGTAGCCATCTCGAATATGATTATCAAGAGGAAGACTATAAGGTTGAGGTTGAGGCTGATTATTCGAAGCATCCAACACTATTTTCTTGGGAAGAAAAAACTCAATTTTCACAATTCAAAGATGAAAATCAAACCCTGCATGCTGAGCAATATTGTAAGGAGGAAGATGCAGGAAGTTGTCAAGTAAGTACAAAATGCCTTTCTCTATCTTTTGTCTCACTCTTAAGAGAGAATTACAGGCAGGTTGAAAATAGGAAGGATGAGGAATGCTCTAATGAGTCAGTTGAGGAAAAAAGGGATGATACAAAACCTTTTTCAGATCCAGAAGTTCTCCCCCTGAGTCATCTTGAAGTCATAGAATCTGAAATAGAGGAGGAACCAATACATCTTGAGTCTTTACCCTTATGTTTCAATTAATTTCAGATTGTGAAAGGGAATCTGGATCACATCATAGTTGATAATCATAGGAGAAGAGAACTCTCTCACCAATTGGATGAGGAAATCAGGGATGATAAAATATATGTTTTAGATCCAGGGGTTCAGCCCTTGAGTTCTTTTGAATGTCAAGTAGCAGATGAAATCACAGAGTCTGAAACAGATGATGGATTGATCCAATTTGATTCTCTACCTTTGTGCTTTAATGCATTTCAGATTATGAAAGGGAATTGGGATCACATTCTGGATGATAATCATAAGGGGAAGCATGAGGTCTCAGAAGAACCAACATGACCATCTAAAGCACCACATGACCCAATAGCAGACACGTTGGATGGTTTCTGCTTTCAATGTTAATCTTCCTGTATTCATAATGCTCTCAAAAGTTGCTATGATATGGATATGATCATAGAGTCTTCCCCATTGTCTGATTCAGTAGAAGTAGTGTCACAACACTCATCAGGTAGCATGCAAACATGTTCTGAGTTGATTGAAGACCAGGAGAGCACATATGCGGTACTAGGATATGAAGCTGAGTTATCTGAGTCAGAATACCCAGAAAGAAATCAAGAGTATCTTGATCCAGTGGCTGTTTATATGGAGGAATTGTTCTTTACAAAGCCATCACATATTTCTGACATGTCAATTGTTTTTCAAAGGTACCAAGATCCATATAAACAAGATCAGGTCGGGAATTTCTATCAAACACCATTTTCAAGTTTGTCTCTGAACATGGTGAAAAGAAATAAAAGAACAAAGATATTAGAACAATTGCTTGACTGGCTGCACTGGAATTATTGTATTGTTTAGAAGGGTAGCCATTTAAGTAGATTAGGGTAGGTAGGTGTGCAAATAAGCTTAGCACTCCGAGCATCTTTCAAATTTAGTTTTAGATTGCTTTTCATTTTCAGATCAATATGTTTTAGAATTTAGTCTCAGCTTAGTTCTGGTTTCACCATTCAAGTTTTCAAGGTGCAACAATATGTTTAGCTTGATGGATTGTAGTGGATAAGTTCAATTGTAGTCTCAGTTCAGAGTTTAGTAAGCTAATAAGCTGGCTAGCCAAGCATGTGGTCTATTTTTATTAGTCAAAATCAGGAGGAACAATCAGCTAGTTTCTGATCACTAAGTTTCCTGACAGATCAAGATACAAGTTGTGGGATCAACCAATGGATCAGGCTACTAGTCTATGGTGTTCTTGACACCTCCGGAAGGAGCTGACATCCCCAACTGGAGCCACTGTTAGAACCCTATAATTTACAGTATCACAAGGTGATTATGTACTTTCTCTTTACAAATATTTCATACTGTACATATATGTCAATATTCAAAATATTTTCCAAAGAAATAATCAAAGGAATCAAAGGCAACAGAAAAGTAGTTAAGGCAGAAAAACAACAAAGGGAAGAGTCTTGAACGTGATTGGTTCAAGTCGTGTGCACGTTTGGGTCAAGTTGTGAATGCTAAATAAGGTCAAGTCGTGAACGCGGGGCAAGTATTCTACGAACAAATAAGAAATGAACGGGCGCAACGAAAATCGACAAACCACAACAAGGGAGCAGTGAGGACCATTGATCTGAGCATTAATCAACGATAGATATTAAATCACAATCACATATCACAGGCTTTTAAAGACAAGCACAAAGGGTAAATGTTAAAGTTTCCTAAGTGCGATGTGCGATGGCCGTGGGACCCACTCACCCGCCACACTTCCTTTTCATTTTATTTTCCTTGAAAATCATTAAAACCTTACCCTTTCTTTGCCTTTTTTCTTTATCGTTATACTTTTCCTTTTTTCACTGCTATATCATTGCTTCACCTCTGCCTTTCCCTATTCCCCGATTGCGATTAAAGTGGGTCCATTCTTCTTGAAACGTCACCCTTCCCCCACCATCCATCACATTTCACAAATTATGACTTATTCCATTCTGCCAAACATTAAAACTTGCAATCGTCGATGTGCAATATCACGTCGCATAGTTTTTAACTTACCGTTTGAAACACCCGCAATGTATTTTGCTTAACTTGCGATGCGGTCGGTCCCACCTTACCTGCCACGTCGCCTCCCTCCTCGCACTTTGTACTTTGCAGGATTTAGAGTTTACCTCCTCCGCTTATAGCTAAAACTTAATAATTGCGATTTGCGATGTGGTCGGCCCACTTTCCCTCCACATCACCTCCGTACTTAACATCGCATCGCACATTCCATTCCTTATATCATAAACTCTAAAAAATGCGATGTGCGATATTTATATGGATGCGATGAAGTTTTAGAACTAAATTCTACAGAATTTCAAGTCCGTATATATGGGTTTTTTACGATGTTTTGTTTAAAAAGGGTCAAGTCGGGCATATGAGGTTTGAACATCATTTTATGAAGAAAAAAAGGTTAAAAATGGCATGAAGGACTGGTGGTAGAATATGTGTGCCACGTCGTCGCCCTCCACCTTTCCTCCATCTCCACTCACCCCCTCCTTATATGACGGTCCTTGTTTCATTTTGCACTCCCCGCAGCTTTCAAACTTTAACCATGGGGGGGGGGGGGGGGGGTTGTCAAAAATGGGTAGTATCCATTACCTCCCATTCTTCCACGTGTCACAACCTCACAATTTTTCACCGTCGTCTCCACCACAGCTTACCACTTGAGGCCCCCTCCGAAAATTTGTTTCTGTCGTCCTCCAAATTGTTGCCACCCTGTGACCATTGCCAATGTCGTCACGCCACATCCTCCATCATCCGTACGCCATATTATGAAGAAATAGGCCAAAACATAGTAGAATGACTTGATATAGGATAAGCCCCAACAAGGTGTTCAAGAAAAGGAGGCCGAGTCGGGAAAAGGGCGTTCAAGCAGAACTGTTAGGTAGAAGTGGAAAGGGCAGTAGAACACATTAGCACCGACACCAATCAATGAAAAGTGGCCAGCCCTACACTAGACTTAATTTCCCAACGCCGATCTTTTGAAAAGCAGGGCTAGATGTCAGAGCCATCATTTGTTTCCTTTTCGGGATCATCACATGCCGCTTTCAAGCCTACTTTTGATTTATGAAGAGCTGCCTAAGTTTTGCATTCTTGAAGAGTTACCAAAATTAATTGTACAGGCAGTGTTTTGTCAAAGATTTATGATCAAGCCTTGCATGGCCACACCTGTATATTTTCTACTAGATGTAATCAATGAAAGGTTTCCAAGTAAGGTAGAGGCAACATAATTAGTCTTTAGATAAATACTTTTTGCCTTAGTAGTATCAAGTGTTGGAAAATTGGACCCTGCTGAAGCCTGCATTGTAAGAAGTGTTGGAACTCTGTAACTGTTTTGAGCCGAGAATCAATAATAAGAGACCATTCATAGGATTCTTGAGCTATGTTAATGGTGATTTTTTTCCACTGTGTTAATTTTTTTCTCTTTCTTTTCATGCTGTGCATCAATTTATCTGATTTTAAAACATAAAACTTAAATTAAGATTTTCTAAGAGAGCACCTTAATTTTGTTTCTGTTTGTTATCTTAATGTTTTCCTCTCAGACCTGAATGCAGAATTCAAAGACAGTATGCTCTGCATTTATTTTGAACCTTAAGCTCCTCCTCCTTTCCCATTTCGCACTGCTAGTAAGATCTAGTCTGCATAGTTAGCTTTCCCCATGAATGCCGTTGAAAATTTGATGCACAATTCAGCCTTTTATGATTCCATAGCCCAATGGATTATCTTCTACAGCTCTGTCTATCCAAACACACCATCAATCAAACAAACAACTCCCATCACTGTAACTATCCTAATATCATCATTTATAATCATCAAGTTAAATCATAAAAACAGAGAGAGCCCTCTCTAAGTCTAGGAAGGCTAGGTCCTTGACTCCAAAGTGGTTTGATGTTGCCCTATGTTGTTTGTTCTTGCAAATCTTACAAATTACAGAGTGATAACACAATACACATTGAAAGTTACACAAGGAAACAAAAAGTAATTAACAAGGTCGAAAGAAAAAAATATAAGGAAGAAATAGTTTACCAGGCCGTCATGGAAACCATATGTTGGGTTACCTTGACGTATCCAGCCAGGCCAACTGTGAATAAACTAATCGAAAATGCTAACATACGCCCTTGGAATCCATGACGAGGTGAATTCCTACAGGTATCAGGTGGCGTAGCGCTAGAGACTACCAAGCACATAACTCAACGAAAATTGGAATGAAATGTGTCCTTGAATACAAAGGAGACAAAAAAGGGTTGGGTAGGCTGATCCGCACCATCGATCCTCTCTTACCTAATTTGAACCGTTGAGCTCAATCTCTAGAATCGCTTGCATTTCATGTGAAGAGTGTGTAGATGGCAAGAAATGGTTGGGTGAACCAAATCCCCAGGACTGTCGTGCCAGAAACATTAAGGGGAAGGTTAAATAAACAAAAAAAATGGCACCATTATGAAAGCACATCAAGGGAAAC